>JAODKE010000146.1:27036161-27055188 GCA_026779605.1 Mormyrus hasselquistii
AAAGTTATTTCTGTGACCATTGTGAGTTTTTCTTTCATTGACTGAAGGGTACCAACAATTTTGTC
Source organism: Mormyrus hasselquistii (assembly GCA_026779605.1). Taxonomy (NCBI): domain Eukaryota; kingdom Metazoa; phylum Chordata; class Actinopteri; order Osteoglossiformes; family Mormyridae; genus Mormyrus; species Mormyrus hasselquistii. Next base: position 27,036,227 of record JAODKE010000146.1, read on the forward strand.
CACGTGTGTACACTATCCATTATATATACTCATCTGTGTTGTGTTTGTGTACTTTCACAACATAATAATCACTACAAAATACCAACGTTCAGGTAACGCAGATTTTTACTGGGTATCAGCCAAACACACACATTACATCGCTCTGCGGCTCTACGTGCCCTCCAAATCATTGAATTCAGGTGTCCCGATATTTTTGGTAAGACCCAGATGGATAAAGCGGTATAGATAATGGATAGTGTATGTGGCCAGTAGTGTCAGCATGTTCCTGAGCGCCACATTTCTGAATGAGTCGTTTCCCGCTTAGTCATTGTCACTGACCGATTGTTAGGTTCTTGTATTAAATTGGAAAAATTTTACATTGCGTTATGATCTGGATGACACATAGCATGGATCTGCGCATTGGTGTGACAGGTGAAAATTTCAATCGCGTTGCGGAACCTGAAAATATTAACCTATTTCAAAGATATTTTGCACATTTAATAACGAGGTCCAGTGACAACTTTTCCGCACTAATGGAAATTGCTATTGGAAATTTTTCAGCCCACACTGGTACAGCGGTAAAGAAGCTGGACTGGTCACCTGCCAACAATCAGAGAAGCTCTCAGTCGATGTCACTGTCACTGTCACTGTCACTGCACTCCCCAGCAATTCCATGATGTCCCACCGCCACCCGCTGGGACCCCACCTACCTCCAGCAGGAACTTCTCCGACTCCGAGGCCCGTCCCGACGCCACGCACTGGAAGGTGGCGTTCTGCCCGGCGTTGACCTCTACATCCCCCAGGCGGGAGAAATGGGGGGCCTTGTCTGTGGGCAGAGGGGGGCATCACTGTCTCACTGTACACTGTACAGCGTTGTACAATTACTGAAAATTAGTAATTAGTTAGTAGTTACTTAATTCAAAAGCAATTCACTAATTTCTGCATATAGAAGTAATTAGTTACTAGTTAAAGCAACTCTTACATTACTTCAATTGTCTTGTTATTGCATACATACCCAGACAGCACACAAATGTTACCAGGACGCTGGTTTAAGACCGGAAAGTCATTAAATGATCACGTTCAGTTTAAGCTCATTAAAAATATCTAAATTATTACATATGCTATGCAAGTTTCAGCAAGCACATATTTTTTTCCAATAATTTTGCTTTAATCAGTTCAGCATAACTGTTAGCTCTATTGTTACTGGTCCTGTCATGCTATACTGTCAACATTTTAAATAATAAATAGATACCTTTTAATCAGTTAAATTGTTTGGTAAATGGTTTTAGACAGTATGCCTGCATGCAAAGTAAACAGAATAAATCCGTCCTGTAATATTTAAATGTATACAGTATAACCCATTTGTGGGTTATATAGCCTAATATGGAAAAATAACCGTAAGTTAACAATTGCATAGAGATCTCATTAACATCGTGTTGCTGTTGAAATGTATACACCGCACAGATATGGGCGGAATGTCGAATCAATAATCGGGGGAGATGTCTCTGCAACGGTGTGGCGGTTTGCAAATGACTTCATAGACATGCTTTGCCATAAGCGTAGATTTGGGGGGATGGGGGATCAGTACCCTCAATAACATCACACAAAAGGCCTGGTTTACAAAAAGCACATACGATTAATTGCATAATTGAAAGTTTTTTTTTTGCTTCTTACAGTTTTTATTTGGAGAACCCCTACTCTCCGTTAAAATGGTTCATCCCGCTCCGCCAGGCAGACGTTCACTTCCAGACCCGCGAGTGAAGAGACAAATAGGGAGGCTGTGAGCGCAGTACGGCGTTGTGCGCAAACTTAACTCAGTGAAGACCTTGTATCATAACCAACAGTTAATCGATTAAAAGGCTATGTAAAATGGTGGAATTTAATCGTCTCCTGTCGATTACGTTCCATAAAGATTATCTTGTTTAATTGTACAATCTGCCCCTAGCTTGGCTCGTTAACAGCACACTGCCAATAGCAAGGCTGATATCGCGGTAGTACATAGCGGTTGTGTTAGTCACAGTTCTCATCCCACTGCGTTTGCTGGTACATCGTAAGAACGAGTATAAAGCCGGCCAAAAGCGGAGCCAAAGCTGACATTTGTTTGGAAAATGCCATAAAGTAAGTTACTCAATTACCAGAAACTCAGAATCATTTACTTCATAAATACTGCTGGCAGAAAGTCCCATTTATTACCAAGCAGAGATTCAGTAAATCTCCTATATTTACTTCTAAGGCTCTCGAGGAGATTTTTTATTCGCTATTTTATGTGTGTTGTGCTTCTTTCCAGAAAGTTAGGATGTGTTTGTGACAGAGACAGGGTGCCGAAGAGTGACAGTGAGGCGATTTTTCCACAATGAATCAGCAGGACTTAACACACTTAAACTACCATATTAGTGAAGATGAATAACAGTAAAGTGGAAAGATAAATTTCACTTTTTAAAATGTAACTGTAACAGCAATCGTTTACGGGAAAAAAACGAACCACGTACAGCGCGACTGCAGAATCACCTCATGAGGCCTGATGGGGTCTCCGTGGCGACTGGAAAAAGCCTCGCAGCCTCATGAAGCTACTGACTTCAGCCGTTATGATCAGTAAAGTTCACAGCTCGCTTTCAACAATCCAGACGAACTTTTACTTTTTAGTGCTGCGGCCAGAACAAATATACAAACGAGGACTTGAAATATAATCAGACAGACCTACAACGGTGAGAGGCACGCGGCTTTTACTTTAATGAAGTCTGTTTGACCGGCTTTTAAGGGGGCAGCGCACACAGGACGGAACCTCAATCCACTCCGAATCAACACAGGTGTGAAATTGGCACAGTGTGGGATGCTTTATGCGTTGTGCAGTCATCTGCGGGGCCCCTGGGAACAGAAATGCGGGAGGACCCCTCCCTGACAGGCCCTTTTGAAAACCAGCTGTTTCTCTCCATTTTCCACCCTGATAAAGCAGGTCTGTCAGAGTGTGTTGCCATGGACGCCACTCATAATTCCCGAATGCCGCAACTTTTCTGCAGTTTCACTTGGATGAATGTTGGGGTAGCAGTGGGTGAAGTCAACGATTGATCCATTTAGGTCAAATCGTGTCGACTTGTCTGCATCTGAAATGTTCTTCTGATGCTCGTATTTATTGTCATTTATTGTCATAAATATTTCAAGTGAAAGTTGTGGAATAGAGAGGCAGAGGAATACAATTATCATGCTTTCAGTAATTTAGTTTCTTTGTCTCTTTTTCAGTGTGTGTGGGTTATGTATATAGTACATTGTGGGGACAATTTGTCCCTACGATCTAATAAAATCCTGTTATTTTGACATTGTGGGGACCATTTTTTCAGTGTCTATGTGTGAGACATGGCGTGGTCATATTCATCTGTCCTCCAGTACCCTGGACCAGAAAACTGATGTCTGTCTTTTCCCGCAGTTTTGCTGACATTTTCTCTAGATTCCTCCTTGATGTTTGAGGGTTCAATTCTTGCCCTGAAAGGGATTATGTTCAATTCACCTCTGGTCCAGGGACTAATCCCTTTGTCACACGCTTGTGTGACAGCTGTCCCTTCCTAATAATGTTTATGCTTTCTACCCAGATAGTGGCAACAGCTCAAAACAAGATATTTCCGTACACTAAGCAGTACATTTTAGGTGAGTACATTAGGCTGTCCATCTATGTGCTAGCCAATAAGGATGAGATCTGATGAACCAATCATGCCTGGAGACTGACCGACAGGAGGGGTGGGACTTCCTGTATTGTAAGATGGGAGTCACGGGGGAAGGGTTTGGTTTTCAAAACCCTTGTTATGTGAAGCAAAAAATCAGTGGGGCCCTTCCATGTGTAAAGCCACAGGAGTAATGGCCTCTCATATCAACACTGAGGTACTTCACCGGGGCCACACTGCAATATGGAATAACCAAATAAAATGAACAAATATTCACCCCCACGCATACACATTAATGTTTTTGCAGAATAAAGTATCATTTAAATATGTCAGACTTTATCCCAAGGCACTTGTACGACAATAAATTTTTCATTTTATTGCAATGCTAGTTTGGTAGAGAGATTAGGGGCTCAAGAGGAAACAAGAGAAAGGTCAAGGCTGCTTAGGAATCTTGCTGGGACCCAGAGCTGCAGACCATTAGCCATTTTTTTCATACTTCACTTTTTGTGGGAGAGACTATCCATAAACTGCTAAGACTATCAGTCTAAGGGGTGTGTTTTTCAAGACTGGAGACAAGAAGAGTAACAATACAGATTAGCTGGAGAACAACAAAAGAGGTCTTTATTTAAAGACTGAAAGGCAAAGTAGTTGATGACTAAAATGACTGCGAGGGGTTAGAATAGGAATCGGGGAGTCTAACTCAAAAGGGAACAGGGCTGAACCAAACAGGAAAAGGCAGGGCAAACAGTAACTGAGAAAATCCGGTAAAATTTACCAAGAAGTGGGAACATAGACCCAGCACTAATATCTACATTGACCAACAAAGGAACAGTCACATATACACACTGATAACAAGGGTGTGACAAGGGACAAGTGCGGGTTGTTACAACTAAACACTAGGAATCAAATGTGAAAAAGGGGAAACAGGTGTGAGTACTTGACAGAGTCGCCTTGAAAACCATAGGAACAGATGGGATGGCCGGCGACATCTGCTGGACAAATGAGAGCATGACGGGACTGGCAGAGACAGATCCTGACAGTGGTCTGAGCTTTAAAATTATGTTATTATTTAAAAGGTACAATATGGTTCTGCGGGGCGACATGGTGGTGCAGTGGTTAAAGGTAGAGGCACAGCCCAATAAACCTGTTTGCTCAAACACATCATCAGGGAGTGTTAATATATGAAAGGACTTGGTCTACTTCATTTATTAAAGTAAACAGATATGCTTTGCAAAAATGATTCACACAAGCAGACTCTGCCCTAAATTAACTCCTGCTAAATACAGCTCCAGTTTCTATAAAGCCTTTCCAGCCTGTCAGTTCATTCAATTTATATATCTTTAAATAGACAAACATTTCTCACAGCATCAAATTAACCCATAATCCTAAACTGCTTTTGCAAATCAGCTATTTTTCCGGGTGAATCAACGGCTTGTTTGCTCATCGCCATTCTCAGTATTTCTTGCTAATATCCTCACCGCCTCACAGTTATGTTATTTCTACTGCTCCCCAATGTTTCTATTACACGTTTGGGGAAGAAAAGGATTCCTGCTGATGGATTATCTGAGGGGCAGTCTGGGAGACACTCGATCGGGAAGGGGGGGGGGGGGGGGATCACTTCAAACGCAGAATGACAGAGGATAGCATCTCGACATTTGCACCTTGGAATACTAACAGGAATACGCCTCATCAGCAGGGCGGACGATTTGATTGGAGGTCCTGACTTATGGAGAGTAAGCAGCTGTCTGCGTGTGCATGAAGTCGTTTTGGGGAAGAGTCTGGGGAGCATCTAGGACCAGGACTCCACAGCGAGGCAAATGATCTCATTAAGGTAGATGAGTCATTGACTGCGCTGTAATTAGTCACTTCTTGTCCGGGATCATGTGATCGATACTACACAGCTGTTCCACTCATCCTGGTTTGTGCCATCTGACACCATGACCAATAACACGCTAGCATGCATTCTTGACACCCCCACACCCCATGACAATTACCCACAAACACACACACACAGGCACACATACACACATCTGAAACTCTGAATCTGTCATGGGTACAACAGCTGCTCCCCGAGAGGACAGCCACTCTGGAGGCAGCTCGTCGTCCCTGATGGAACGCTGCTGAGTTAAGAGGCAGTTTTGCAGTGACTTTTGCCAGCTTTGCCTAGCAGTTAATGGCAGATAATTGGCTCCATGGCAACTGGTAAGTAAGGGCCTGGTGAGGTAAAGAAAATTGAAAGCTGAAAGTCCAGTGGCTTCAGAACACAGCTACAGGGCACTGCTATGTACCTCCTCCCAACAGCTGGAACAACCCAAAAAGCTGGAAGTCTGGAGTGAGGGGGTGGGGTTTAAGCCTTCAGCCAATCAGCACTGAGCTTGACCCTTTAGCACTATGTGTTGTTTTGGACAGTGAAGGTGAAAGGGTACGTACAGCAGGGGTAGTTCAGGAGCAGGATGTCATCCATGCCGATATAGCCCTGGCGCTCCTTGGAGACCGTTGCCTCAAACAGCACCTATGAAAAACAAAGAAGTGGATTCAGCTGGAGTTAGCAGGCAGGTTAGTAATAATCCCTATGTGAAGGCACAGCACCGGCCAGGCAGGTCATTTTCGCATCGGCGGCCTTCCCAGCCTCAGCAGGGGGCGCCGGTGCCTCACACTCCAGCCCCCCCGCCCCTTGGAGTGCTCCCTTACACCCTTCAGTACCTCATCTTCAGAAGCGGGACTAAAAATGGTTTATTTCAGGGTAAAGAACCATAAATTAAACCAAGCTGTGTGAAGTAGAGATGGATATTTCAGGTCCAGAAAGTAAAAATCCAGACCAAGATTTTGTTTCAACCAACCAGTTGAGTCCTCTGTGACTGTGACTCTTTATACTCAACTGGTTGGGTTGAGTTTACTCAATCTTGGTCTGGATTTTTACTTTCTGGACCTGAAATGTCCACCTCTGGGTCTAGGTGAGAGATCCAGCCACTGGGAATATCGCTCTCCATCAACAAACCGCAACTCTGGCACCGTGAAAACAGGACCCGCTTGAGCTCCTCAGCCGAGGATTATGGTCTCCGTGGGTCGTCAGCCCTGAAGCCCTGGCAAGGAATGTCCATGAAACGGGACGTGAGACCTAGACGGTTTCCATCGTAGGTAGGAAAACACTGCAGTGCCTTGGCACAGAGGTTACTTATCCCAACTATTCCCCGGCTGTATAAATAGCTTAGGACCTTTTCCTGCAGAATAAAGCCCATCTATCCATTTTCAACAGGCACTTATTCAATCAGCGCTGCTGTGAGGCCGGGGTGGGTGACTGTACCTGCCCCGGGGGGCATTTAATTCTTATAAGCGGTAACAACATCCACAAAGCAATCACACAACATAACAACATTACCCCCCACAGGGGAAAGCGCTCCCGTGCTGCAAAGGCCAACTCTGCCCGAATGACAGATGCCGGCTGACACGCAGTGTTCCCACGACAACAATGGGCAGTCTAAGCAGTGACACTGTCACTGGCAGGGACTGGAACCGGTTGGGATGGGCGGATGAATCAGGAGCTCCTATTGTTCAGCTGCGGGAGGGGGGGGGGGGGAGAGCTGACAGCCAACAAAAGACTTCACCTTTCGGTCCGGGAAACTTCGCACCGGCTTCTGCTAGATAACCACTTTCCACCCCCCCCACCCAATCACTGGCGCCCCCTGGGGTTCTACGGGGATAATGGCCTCATCAGTACAGCTGGGATGTGAGGGCCTCGTCAGTCCCTCTGTTGTTCAGGCTCCCGGCTTATCGGAAATTACTGCAGGTATTGCTGCTGTCCCCAGAGCACGTGGACGCACCCCTGGCCCCCAAAACAGGGCGCTACCCTACAATCCAACAACATGGCTGAGGCCACCTCCATCTGCCTCTTGCCTGTTATCAGGCCTGCTACAGTCACAATAAGAGAATAACAGCTGACAGGGGGGCAGGTATGCAGAGAGACCCACGCAAATTCTCTTTTTCAATAGCATTATTGTGGTGGTATGGCGCTAGTGTGCAGATCAGTGGGTTCGGAATCTGTGCCCATTTTTGAAAGGTCATTTCGTAAAATCCCTTGGCTGACTGAGGAACTATTTCACCGATAGGCTCTTGAACTTAGCCCTTAGGACCCGGGAGACTGTCAGATCTCACACGTCCCTCACCTCTTAGTCACTCTAGACAAAAGCACATGTGAAATAAATGGCGTGTGTTTTTATTACTGTGGTCGTGGTTCGATATTACACCCGGCTGGCTGTATGGAGTTGACTTTTGTGTGTGGAGGATTCCTTTGGACAGTCCCAGCTCTTCCCACAGTCACATTACCCATAATGCATTGATTTGTTTGGTGTGGCCTGCTTCCTGGGACAGGCTCCAGGTCTACCACGACCCTGCTCTGGACGGGCGGTCTGGATGACGGCTCGATCGCTACAGTTTCTCGCCAAAAAAGAAACTGAGATTTAGCAAATACTGACTTGGAATCATACTCACTTTAATCAGTCAGCAAGCAAAAAACAACGGCAGTGATGAGAGGCATTATTACATTATAATGGCTGTCAGTGTCGTAATAGATTCTCCTCCCTGCGTAAACGGAAACATACAGGCCTTGTTTTTTTTTCTCTGTTTTGGCAGATGTTTATGGGGCGCTGCCTTCGACAGGCATAAAGCAACAGCTACCCAGGGTCAGGCTGGGATGGGAGGATAAGGCACCCCCCCCCCCTCCATCCCAGGTGGACCAGAGACGTCAGCTGGCCATCTGTGGCATGTGGCATGGCGCTGACCTGGGATCAACCAGACCCAGAGCATCGAGGGGCCAAAAAGCACTGAGCTTGGCTGGCTAGACGTGTCAGCAGTGAGCTGAGCGGCAGCTTGGGGTTTGTTTGCACACCGCCCCCCCCCAACCCAGCAGACAGCAGGCTGCTTTCAAAATGGCACCTAATCTCTGATGGTTCCGGTTCCTGGTAACTGGCACAGTGCAGAACCCAAGTCGGGGGGGATTAAACTCAGGAGCTGTGCTCTTTCTTTTTCCCTGTTAAAAAAAGAAAAACTGCTGGTGATGCCTGCTGCTGCCCGCCAATCACAGCTCACCACACACCCCGTTCGGGTGCGTGATCTACATGCCCGCGATAACATCTGTACTTGCCTCCACCCAACTCACTCCTACCCACTCTTAACCCCCCAGCCAGCTCACTCCTGTCCTTATATCCCATTTCCGGGAAGCGATTCACCCGAGACGGTAAAGCAGAAACCCAAACAAACCGCCGGTTTATTTTTCCACAGGGAACTGAAGTATATGGCAATACAACAAATACCAGCAAAGCAGCCTGACAAAAGTTCCGCCGCTTACAGGTCACATCAGGAAAGCTAAGCAAATCATTTGTCTCGACTGAACTGGACCACGACTGTGGATACTGCTGTTGGGTTTTTTTGTTCTTTTTTGTTTTTTTTTTTTAACATCTTGGTCATTATGACTGCAGGGTGTAACTGAAACTGGCTGAAAACACTCACATCTTCAGGGTTTTGAAGAAGATCAATGTCCCAAAGAAAATTTCCACAGGGGTGTCATTTACGCAGCAAGCCCAAACCTTTACTGGCAGACATTTAAATAAGCCCCCCACCTTCTCGGATGAGAAGCACGCCTTGGCAACACTGTGCTGTTCTCAGGCCAGAGGTACATGTTCTCTGTTATACGGCATCAGAGCAATATAATGAGACTTTAAACATTCCCAGGTTTCTGACATCTGTCGGAAAAGAGAGTCCGGCTGGAATTGCGGGAAAGGACATATCTGGTCATGGTGGGATGGGGTAGAACAGCGAGTCACCCACTGGCAAGAGAGCCAGAGAGAGCCACTGAAAAGCAGGTCCCATCTCCACCCTGATTTTCTACAGAGCTGTTTGGGCGAATGCAGCATTCCTTCATGCGGCTGCACCAAGACTCCCCCGCACGGCACCAGTATACCCGTCTCCGGGGTCTGTTTTGCCCCAGTTCATATTTGGACGGAGCTTGTTCCTCACTGCAGCTACCCAGAAGACAAAAACAACAAAAGGAGGCCTCAGTCCAGCAGAGCACTTCATTACCCAAGCTGAGACCTGTCCACACCTTAATGCCAAGGCGCAGCTTATGCACTAGATGCCTCGCAGCCATGTGGCAGCATGCTATCACCACCAACTGTAGTGCAGTCGACCCTTCTTTATTAATCTGCGGAGCCAAAAGCCAAACCCACACTGACAGCTAGGGGGAGCCAGAGAGCAGGCATAGTCTGAGGTGTGCGTGGGGCTGGAGACGCAGTCACCGCGACTTTATCTAACTCTGTGCCGCCGCACACCGAAATCGCCTCACAGGGAGGCGCCAATTTGCTTTCCTGTGAGCTTGAGTGAGGAAATGGAAACGTAAAGAAAAGAGAGATGGAGCAAAAGAGAGAGAGAGAGAGAAAGAGTCTCAGGCCTGCTGCTTGCTGTCAGGTCTGGCGGCCTGGATAACATCTTTAATATTTGATAACAAGCCCCCCCCCCCAAAAAAGCCGACACCTACACCAATAACGGCTGGAATATATTGAGAAACATGGCAGACAGGAGAGGTTTCAAATAAAATATCAGAGGTTCAAGGTCATCTTTGTCTTCCATTTTAATTCTCTCCCCCCCTTCTTCCCTCCCCGTTCCTCCCGCACGTGAGTGAGGAAGCTATGAGCCTGGGTGTCACGGCGACGAGGACGAGGCGGGGGGGCAGCCTTCGCAGAGCGAAAGCCGCTTCTTGGTGTCACACGTACAGGAAAGCGTCCGGTGTTAACACCCAACGTTAAATAAGCATTCAGCCGCAGGGGACGAACCATAAGGTATAAAACACTAATAAAGTAATACATAAATAATTTGTGTATGATTACACACGTTGTCTCCAGGGTCATTAAGTTATCTCAGGAACTCTCAAGTCTACCTCATCTCTCACTACAGGTATCAGTGTTCATACGACATGGGAGATGATCGGAATTATAAACCATTCATGGTCAGATGCCAAAAGAGAGTCATTTCCAGCAAGGCCTTAAACCGGCTGAGTTTTGTCTGGCAGTTAATGATTTATTTCCCTGATATTCATCGTTGAGCATGCGGCCTGCTCACATGCAGCGAGGAACGGCACAGATCGAGAGACGCTGTGTGGGATAAAGGGCAGCCCCTCACCTGTGTGACACGGTATCTGAGTCTGCAGCCCTTCCAGACGCCCCCCCCCCCCCCTTCTCAAGTGCTGCAGGAAATCCTGCTTCCTACTGTTGACACGCTCTAATGGGAAATGAGCCCAACCCAGTGCCGGATAAGTAATTAAGGAGGCTAATGAGGGCTGTGTGTGTTTGGGGGCGGGGGGGGGCACCTTAAGAATCTCAGCCTCTCTGCACTGAGAACAGGGAGGGGAGTCTTTTGCTAACCCACTTCTGGTCCACTGTCACTTGCAGCGCGCGGCTACAGAGCCCACAGCTTTTACAAATGCTCCCCCCCCCCCCAAATCACCACTGCGGAGAAAGCCTGCAGTTATCACAAAAGAGACCTGGACTTCCTGCAGTTACCACAAAAGAGACCTGGACTTCCTATCGGCTCACCATTTTATCTCCGTTCGTTTCTCCTTGACTGCGAATTCGGTTTCATAATAAAAGGGCCTGTTTTTATGCTTATTCAGGCTGTAGTCAGTGTCCTGAAAAAATAAAGAAAGACTAAAAGGCCCCCTCCTCTTCCAGGGCATCCTGAGTCTGGCTGCTAGGTCTGATGCCGGCCTATTCAGGGAGGGGGCTCGCCCCTACACACTCTGTATCCTCAAACCCCCCCCCCCCCCCCATCACACATCCACCATAAACATGGTGTGAGAGGACAGTACTGGACCAGGACCTGGGAAAGACAGAATGCTGAAGAGCAGGACAAGAGATGACAAGGAAAAGGGAGCAGGCAATCTCAGGGACAGTTAATATTGGGTCCTCCCTCCACTCCACCCCGTCCACCTTTGGCCTGCGTGGAGATTAAAGATTGGCGATTCGGTCAGGCGGGGAGCAAAGACCAGAACTATCAGCATTGGGCCAGTCATGGACCTCAGGCATTCTCTCCTCTCATCAGGCCCTAACAAATTATTTACTGAATCAATTTGGGGGGGGGGGGGGCATGCGCAGCATATGTAAATAACATAACAGCTGTAACCAGGTCCAGTGTGTCTGTGGGACTTGATGGGATGCGCTTGTGTCTCCAAAACCCTGGAGAGATAACAGCAGCACATCAGAACACCAGAAACGCCGCGATTTTATATACAGGAACCTTGCAAGTAGCAGGAGAGACACTGGCAGGGATGCACCTCATCACCCAACCGCCCTCTGAAATATGCAGTGCAGCTATGAGAATCAACAGGAAGCGTTGGGTGCGTGTGCTACATGTGCCGCCTCACATAGCCTCACCCCATCCTACCCCCACCCCTGGTGTTTACAGATCACCTATCGCACGCCATGACGGCTCTGATGTCACCGCGAGGTAACTGGCAGAGTAAATCACGGTAACCGCGCGAGTCGCACCAGAACAGAGCGGCGACGAGGAATCTGATCTGGGCCGTGGCTTCGGGGGAGGGCTGCTTTGGGGGTGGTGACGGCAGGGGGCACATGGAGGCAGGCCGCATCGATCCAGAGCGCTCTAATCATATTACTCAGATTCTGATTTATCGAGGTGGGGAGGCCTGCAGAAGCCCAGGCTCTGTGATGCCAGTAGAGCACTGGACAGGACTGCCGCTGTCTGATTGCAGTGCCCACCAAAGAGGATGCAGGTAAAAGAAGGGCGTGTTAACAAGGACACCTCACATCACACCCCACCTCCCACTAATCAATTTACAGGTTTGGAGCTCTGTTAGTGGATGTGTCTGCGAGGGAGGGAGGGAGAGAGGGAGGGAGGGAGAGAGGGAGAGAGAGAGAGAGAGAGAGAGAGAGAGAGAGAGACCAAAGATCTGTATTACATGCTGATCAATGTTTGTATGCATGTAACATCAAAGCATAATGGTGCCTCTGTGTGGGACACGAAGACCGCGACGTTGCAGGTTCCCAATTCCCGGCCTCCATCGTTTACATATGAAGGTCACATCTCTCGCTGCTATGTGGCAGTTAATTAAGCCGGGGAGATTTTCGATAAAGCACTCCTCCACTCAGCCTAATTGTGCCGTGACAGTTCCACTCAATGCACAGCGCTGAAAAATTGAATTTATGGACAGGGCAGGACGGCCCCCTCCTCGCTGGCACACAGGCGGGCTCGCAAAGTTGAGGGAATCAGCCACCGATCGATCGATACGGGCCTTTTGTGAGAAGCTCACAGACTATTCTATGTGGTAGGGCAAAGATCCATGGGGAACAGAATAGTTTGGGTAACGCAACTCTCTACGAGGCCTCACTGGGTTCCACCCCGTTGGCGCTAACCTGTCCCAGATCCGCAAGAGAATCGAAGGTAATTAAAGCGATCATGAGGGCGTAATTAACACCGACCACCCCCGTCACTCGATGGGAGGCCCCCATGATTTGCTCCACTGATGAGGCACCTTTGCGGACACTCACCATGCCTGTTGGAGAGGGGGATCCTCACACAGTGGTACAAGCTTCACCGCACCAGCTAGAGAGCTTCTGCACCAGTATAGAACTCAGTGAGCACCACAAGCACCGGAGATCTGGTGTCTAGGATGACTTCATGAAGTGAGGAAGGGCTTCATGAAGTGAGGACTGGCCATGTCTATCTTCTCCAGTAGAGGGTGGCGGTGAGCCTGGAACCCCATCTCCAGAAGCATGCAACAGGCAACATGGTGGTCGAGATGCCAGTCCATTGCATTTTAGCACACTTAGACAAACCATATGCTTATGTACTTATGTGAGGTCACGTGAGTTTGTAAGGAAACGCTCGTTGGGATTCAAACCTATAAACCTAGACGTGTGAGGCCACAGAACCAGCCCCTGAGCCACCAGACAGGAAGACGCCTCCATGTAGCCAAGTGATGTCATATCCTGTGACGTGGCCTTGTCCCTTTTAGCTGCACCTCACGGCGGTACTGTGTCGTGCATGGGAGCCTTCTTCAGGCGGGGGTGTCCGGCGGCAGCCTCACCTGGTACTCGTTGGGCCAGAAGGTGCTGACAGCCATCTCCACCTGGTGCCACTGGCGCCCATGTGAGCCGGAAGCATTCCAGACGGGGCTGCCCAGGGGCCCGCCATTGACCCGCACGTACGCCCGCAGCGCCCCCGGGCTGTGCCCGTCGCGGCTGTACAGGAAGTAGCTGAACTGGACGCAGTGGGTGTCATTCTCACTGAGCGTCTGCAGCAGGAGGTGCGCCCGTTGCCCCGCGGCATGCTGGGAGCAGTTCACGATCATGTAGGATCCTGAGGGGAGAGGAAGAGAAAATGCATCTGAGCACTTTTAAAGGGGCGGATACAACAGCTGCAGCCATTGAAATAAGAGCTGCAAAAAACTGTCACTATTTCCATGTATTTAAGTTGCAAGCTATGCACAACTTCTGGTAATAATTAATAATTAGCTGCTATCACAAAGCCCCGGGCTGTACCAGCCTGCACTGGTAATCTCCAGAAAGAAAATCATTTTCTCGTTTTGTTAACCGGCACGGTATTACTGTGTCTCAGAAATGGCACCCAGCTCTGCAAAAAGCTGCCGGCTGCAGCCCAAAGGCGAGGAGCGGGAAGAGGCATTAAGCGCCTGACAGGCGGTAACGGGGTCTGTCGCTCACGGCTGCTCCGCTGCAGAAAAACCGCTGACTGCTCTGCGTGGCGGATTCTTCTCACAGGACATTCCTCAGAGATCCGAGCTAAACCTCCACAAAATGAACAGCTGAATCCCTGCTATGCACAAACGCCCGGCTGCCCACCCCCTCTACCTCCTAAAAGGTTCGTCTGCCACCAAAACTCCAGGGGCTCTCATTAGACAGCCCTCCAGAGCCCTCCTTTGGGAGCACACAGAGGACTCTGCCCCTGCTGTTTTTGTTTATGATGCCACTTGGGTGTGTGACAGGCAAGGGCAGTGAGGACACTGGGACAGGTAAAGGAAGAAGGGTATGATGGGTAACGTGTGGCGGAGCCGACCGGCTTCCTGGCATTAATCATACTGACATGGCAATCAGGCCGAGGCGACAGCCTTGAGGAACGCTCGACTCGAGTCAGCCGCCAAGGCCCCCAGATGGCCCCCTGACCTTCAGGGCTCAGCACTGTGGGAATGAGCAGCACCTCCTCAGGACCAGCCTGTGTGAGGGGGGGGGAGAGATCTGGTGATGTGACATCCTCAGGCCACCATGGCAAGCCAAACATGGCGCTATAAGCTTAATTTCCTGTCGGAGTGCGTAGGAAGTAAAGGTGCAGGGGATCTGATAGGTGATCTCACTGGTGGTCTGCGGCTCCGAGGGTTAGTGCCTGTGATCCTTAGATCGCCAGTTCACATCCCCGGATCGGGATTTTAACCCTTGGGCCCTTGAGCAAGACCCTGCTTTCTCAAAAATAAAACATGTCAATCTGGATAGAAGAGCCTGCTAAATATATTAAATGCAGTTTTGGACCTTAACAGAAGGAGGAGGAAAGTTAGGGCAGAGGGGGGCGTCCAGGAGGCAATAACAGGCAACCTGAGAAACATGGAGAACACGCCTCTCTGGAGCTGCGCTTCCGGGACGAAAGGCTGGCTTTGATCTGGCAAACAGCAATTAAAATGCGGCATATCCAGTCTACACGCTGTTGGACATAAACGACCGCTCACCCAGCTCTAGGGTTGACCCAATTCCTGGATGAGATCCCCTTATATCAGCTAGATACTGTTAGTGCAGTTACTTCTATTTACTACATCTATTACTACTGTGATGCCGTTTGTAATAACCATCTTTCCCTCATCCATTATCCAGGCAGGGGACACCCAGGGTGGGATTTCAGTCCATCACGGGGCACAAAGTAGAGACGACCAGTGCTCAGGATGAGATGTCAGACTATCACAGATCACACACTAACACAATTTTGAAACAACTAACTCACATCTTTGGATTGTGACCATAAGCTGGAATACTCTACGGAAACCCACACAGGGATTACATGCAAACTCCACACACACATAACAACCCACACGCCAGTGAGTCACCACACTAACCTGTAATGAACACAACACAATTCTCAGTGAAAGCATTCCTGTAAAAGAGTCCTGCTCAGACTTCAGACTAAATGGAGCCTGCACACAATGACATCATGGTTTTATCGGCCAATCAGAGTATGGTCAGTGTTGGCTGGAAATGCAACACTGACCCTCCCTCCAACAGCAAAACACATTACATAACATGTGGATTCCATATTTGGTAACACACAGCAGACATTGCGCAAGTCCTTAAAACAACAACTTGCTTGGGCTCAAATCAGACACCTGCATCTCGTCAGTGATGGAACCCAGGCCCCGTCTCCTGAAGGGTGTCAGCGTGACCTGCTCTGTGTTCAGGTCCCACTCATAGCACTAGATTGTCCCGTCCCCAATCTCACCTCTCCTTCCCCTCTTCCACCCTGTCCTCAATGTTCCCTAGAATATTCTGGGATTCCATAATATTCAGTTCAACTGCTCCATCGAAAATGGCTACATCATCACCTCCGTTTAGCAGAAAAACATTTCTTTCTGCATCATAAATCATGTCTCCGTAGCCAATCTGCAAGCGGAGATGGTCTCTGTGCCGCTATGTTCCCTTGAATGCCTGAAAGCCTCCCCCCCCCTTACACATTCCTGTCATTTGCGCCACCTCGCATCTCCTGCTTTAAGCATTAATAAAACACTGGAGGAAATGGAGAGAGCTCATTCCTTAACGCTCCAGCACGGCCCCACAAAATAAAATCCGGTACGACTGAGAAATACTTCACGGCAAATGCCAGATTTCTGGGAACAGATTCTTTGAATAAATCGATGGCTGAATGGAGGCCTTCGGCAATCAGCCCTACACCGGACACAACCCCCAGACCCCCCCCAGTGAGCAGAGTGTCCCAGACAAGCTGAGACTGATCTGAACTTATACCCTGAAACATTAAGTGCTCCAGTCCCACGGTGCCCCTAACCTCCACATGTTCTCCGTATGTATACAAGGATTTCCTATGACTAGTGATAACTGGTGACCTGCTGTCTCTACACTTCCCAGAGTGTCTAGTGTAGGGTGCTCTGTGGTGCACTGATACCCGAAACGCGGTGTTCCCCTGTTTCCTGCTCTGGGCTTCCTGGTAATGGCTCCCAGCCTCCCCGTACAGAATAAACGGTTACGTATGATGGATGGCCGTGCAGTCCTGGATTCCTGGATGTAACCCATTTTTGTGTTCTAGTTTGCCTGAGATAGGCTACAGGGCCCCTGCAACCCTGACCAGTGAGAACATGGATGCATTGAGGGATAGGTGGATTTATGTTTCTGTGCTTGTTATTACAATGGATATTTCCTTGACGGCCCCAGTCAGTTTTGACGGTAGTAGCTTGCTGATTGAACTGGTCAGCCACCCCTTCCTGTGCTCTCAAAATACCTGCGGGCGCTGCTCTGAGTGACGTCCATAAGACATCGACAGGAGGATCAGACTTGGGATCGTCTCCATCAGTCCCAACATGAGGAGCCCCCCCTCTAGCTGAATGCCGCGACACTCCTTACCCGTCGTGCGCTTTCGCTCCACAGTTTGCTGAGGAAGGAGATCAGCCGGCAAGCACATCAACTGGCAGAAGCTCCCCGATGCTAAAAGGGCTCAAGACGGGCATGTGCCCAGTGATGGGAGGTGCCAGGGCGTTCCACCCCCGTCTCACATGGTAAATATCACCAGGAGCAGAGGAAAGGAAGAAAAGCAGCCCCCTCTTTCCCTGTCTCCCAGCGGAGAGGTGTTGGACAGCCCTTGGTGGGAGTGGGATATTTTGGGATGTGGTGGGCGGGGGCAGGGAACGAGGAAGATCTCACTGGTGGCACTGGGCCCGTACTCCACCGACGGGCCGTCTGTTTTGGGGGGTGGAGGGGTAGCTTACAGTCGCTTACAGCTTACAGCGCACAGAGAGAGATGGCGGTGATGGTGGGGTGAACGAACTTTTTTTACCATGTATAGCGATGTGAGAAACACATTAGTCATCAGTGCATAAAGCTTTTGCAGTCTGCTCACGATTACCTTCAGGGAAGAAAGGATTATGTGTTTTTCTGCAACAAAACTCGTCGTAATGATTGCTGTCTTCTATTTAATAGCCTGCAGAAGCACAGCTTGACCGCTGACCATTGTGTAAACAAGATTTTTAAGTGACCCAAAAGAACCAAGAGGTTCAACCAAGAGGTCACAAGATCAGAGCAGTTCGTCAGAAGATGTTACAGTGGACAGATGGCATTTCGCTTTGAAATTTATCATAAATTTCACTCGGAAAGACATAAAATAAACTTTGGCTGGTCCCTGAATCTGCTGATCTTCAAAATGCTTTTTGTCTGCTTTTCCATGCTCTATAGACAAATTGTGACGCAGTTGCTGGCCTCGCTTCCTACTCGCAAAACAGCTTTGCCCAGATTTACAGCGGCAGAACAAGAACGAAAAGCAACACAACATGCTAAATTTAGCCACTTCTATAAATATTCAACTGTCAATGCAAAAAACGTGCAACATATCCATAAAATTAGTCTTCTAATTAGACTACTTCTTCTTGGGATTCCAGTGTCATGTGTGAAAACTGGAGTTCCTGGTCAATCCCCAGCATTATGACACTGGACTTGCTCTTCTCAACTAAACTGCCTCCCATCGAGGTAAATTGGTGCTGAATTACAGCGTGGGTGGTGCGACACGTGGATATCAGGCAATAAGCCCACAGAAAGCAGCACGCTCTCTCATGGTGGGGGTTGGCGAGCTGGGAGTGTTTAACTGCGGGATCTGGGGGTGGGCTCCACCAGCGCTGGTGATGGAATTACCACCAGCATGTATCCAGACAGCCTCTGCAAGACGTGACAGAACATCGACATCAAGCCTGGTGACAGATGGGGGGGGGGTCACACAGCCTGAGCGGGTGCCCGAGTGACAGGAAGATGGGGCTGTGAGGGATGCATCGGCAGGTGCCCCTTTCTTCAGCTCATACATGCTAATAAAATGTTTGTAATCATGATCTCCTGCTTTGCTCTGCTCACGCTGGTCCTGTATCCATTCGCGGTCCTTATAAGAAAAAACACGTCTGTATGGAAACATTCCAGTCCAGAAATACTGCCAGTGATCTCCAAAGATCTGATAAAGTCGCATCCAACCACCGCCCCCCCCCCCCCCCCCCCCCCCCCCCCCCCCCCCCCCCCACCCCCCCCCCCACAGGCACACCGCAACAAAGACGAAACAGAAACA
>JAODKE010000146.1:27083264-27095308 GCA_026779605.1 Mormyrus hasselquistii
CCGAATAAGGTAAGGTATACCCGCTCTCTCACACACTCACACACACACACACACACACACACACACACACACACACAAGCTACAAGTTAAATCTGCTCTACAATGAGTGAAGGAGGTCCAGGCTTTCAATGAACCACTTTTATTGACAGATCATTCTGATTCACCAGATATGAGCTTTTTTTTAACACCTAACTCCACTCAGTTTGTCTTGTTTTTCGATTTCTTACTATCCAACAACCAACATCTCCCCTTAGTTACATTTCCTGACAGACAGTGAGCAAACTGTTCAGCAGCAGAACCGATACAGAAGTCAGTGCTATATTTACCAGTAAATCTGATACAGACAATCTGCCAGCGGAACCGGTGTAGAAGCCAGTACCATATACCTGAGAGTGGGTGATATTCCTGCTTTGGGAATCTGCTTCTAGTAAACAGAGAAATGGATGGAGACTCCCATCACTGCATCGCATCCAGGAGTGGAGGGAGACACCCTCACTGCATCACACCTGGCTACAGCAGCAAACCCATGGCTGATGTTTCCCAAAGGCACGGAGATACCGAAGGATCAGCCAGTGCTCGGCCACAGACAGTGTAACACTTCCAGGGAGCCTCTAGACATGCAGTGAATCATGTCGACCCTGTTCCGGCCATACCCCCCCCCATCTCGCTCAGACCACCCCCTGCTGGTGCACTACCAGGCCTCCCTCCCCCAGGTAATTACATTCTAATGCAGCGGCACCGAAGCCAGCCATTAAACACAGAGTCACGCCGTCTGCCGGGGTTAAAAACAGCACGAGGCTCCTTCATTTTGGCTGCTGAATGTGCTGGGCCCATTTGCTTTGCATTTTAATAATCCTGTTCAAAACGTATTCCCCTAATCGCATTGCCACTGCAGTTCCTTCTGCGAGGGGCCTCTTACTCCCTCTCCAGGGTGGGACGCTCCATCTGGGCCATCACAGTCTGTTTTTCCTTCAAAGACCACCCCCCCACCGGCATCCAAGCAGCCCGTGTTTCATTCCCTGCGGTTCGGGTTGGAAATTTTCCTAATACATGAGGCAGACATCCATGGGAGAAGGGGGCACCACGACCTCGGAGAGCGGGGGGGGGGGCATCCTGGAGGACTCCGCTGACTGCTGCTTCGTCTTCAGCCCGGGGGGGGGGCGATTATCGCCTGGTTCTGCTATCAGCACAGCCGCTATCAGCAGGCAGACTTCACTAGAATATTATATGCACATGGCTGGTGCTGGCCTGTATTTTTCCCCCAGTATGTCAGAAGTTTCTTCCAAACCAAATAAATCTGAGTCATTCTGGCCAAAAGCCCCGATACTGTAGGGCCATCATGCCATATATGTTGAATATTTCTCCTAAAAAAAAAAGACCAGATCACAGAGAGGCACAATTTTTTTGGTTTAACTTCACAGCAACCAAAATAACTTCAGAAACCCAACAGAGTGGTTGGCATATTAAAAACCAGGCAAAGAAATAAACCTCAAGCTGCCAAACACTCCCAGGATGAATGAGTCCTGACATTAAAGGCAGGAGCGTGACAATTTGTTTAACAACACCTCCAGGTTGCTGATGGCTTGCTGGGGACATTTAAATCGCGTCCCACTTTGATGTCTGCTTCCCATCACAGCAATGGCCATCCGGCCTGGCTGGACTCCTCAGAATATGCCCTGCAAATTACACCCCCCCACCACCACCACCACCCTGACCTCCCCTCTTGCCCCTCTGTGGTGTCCCCCCCGCCTTCCTGGCTAATTGGACGTTAGCAGCCTGGGGAGACGCCTTCGTGAGAAAATCACACGCTCTGTACACACTTAGCTGTAAAATATATAGACACACAATCTTTACAGGCTTACCCTACTGCATATGCACACGCTCTTTTCCCACTTACTCCGCTGTATATACATACGCTGTGTACACGCTTAGTTACAGTGCATACATAATGAATGCAGAACAATAACATACATCAGGTGAACGCTGCGTCTTATTGATCGGTACACAGAATTCCCTGATGAAATATTAATCTCCAGGTTTGTTCGTCAATTCTCAGACTTTCTTTCAACTTTCACCCAAGCGGCAGGCTAATTAAGCATCAGTTGAGCTTTCTCAGAGCTCTAACGGATGCATGTCTGCAAAGACTTAATGAGCAGCTAGACAGGTTGCATGCAATAGCTTCTGTTTAGAGATGCAATGAACCCATCACATAATGGGCAGCTGCATTAATTAAATTGCTTAGCAGGTTGGTCTTTTATTCAGAGTGAATGAAATTGCCAATTAATCTTCCTGTGTCACTGTGGGGCTCATTCCTGACATGCTTACACCCTGTTGTCATGACAAGTTGAGGGCTTTTGTCAGACGATAACAACAGGTGAGGTCAGACTCCATCCATCCATCATCCATCTTCCATGACCACCTTAATCCAAAGCAAAGTTACGATACACCTGAAGCCTATCGCACACAGAACAGGAAATGAGGCAGGGGACACCCTGGACGGGATGCCAGTCCATCACAGGGGACAAAGCAGGGGACACCCTGGACGGGATGCCAGTCCATCACAGGGGACAAAGCAGGGGACACCGTGGACTGGATGCCAGTCCATCACAAGGCACGAGGCAGGGGACACCCTGGAGGGGATGCCAGTCCATCACAGGGGACAAAGCAGGGGACACACTGGACGGGTTGCCAGTCCATCACAGGGCATGAGGCAGGGGACACCCTGGACAGGATGCCTGTCCATCACAGGGCATGAGGCAGGGGACACCCTGGACGGGATGCCTGTACATCACACTCTTACGCACCATCATTCATGATGGGCAATTTAGATACCAACTACAGTTTTTTGGGAGGAAAGCAGATGAAATCCCATATGGACAAAGTGCAGGGGTGGGAATCAAACAGAAAAACATTAATTTTCTTTCATGGTTGAGTTGTCATTAAAGAACTCCATCACAACCGAGCCCTACAAAGCACCTTGAGAACTATTCAATATAAAACTGAAAAAATATCATCTTTACCAAACCTACATTTCACTGAGGCATCACAGGTTACTATGTGCAAGGTCCAACAACATTTGGTTCCAAAGACAAACATGCCATTTGCTGGTTCTGGTCAGTGCTATTAATGAATGAGCACCTGGACTGATTGGGCGTGACGTCTGGGGTCTCGGCCCCCGGGGGTGTGAGGCTGCGTCTTCAGCTGCATGACGCCCACATGCCACACTGCACTGACGGCGTCGCACGGGCATCTCATAAATCTGTGCAGTTTAAAAAAGACTGTGCTGCGGCAGCCTTCACCATCCATCTCGCCGCTCCGAAATAAGCGGGAATGGAGAAAGCGAGAGAGAGAGACAGAGAGAGAGAGGGAGGGAGAGAGAGAGAGAGAGCTGCAGAGCCTGGGCTATTTAGAGGATTGAGTTGGTGGGAGGATGAGGATAAGAAGATGGGAGCGGGAAGCTACTGTTGGTAAGGGATGAGGGTGAGGCTCCTCTCTCGCAGCCCCTCTGATGCGAGGCCCTGCTGGAGAATAAACCTCAAGAGACCAGCAGCCCCAGCCCCAGCTGTAAGGGGGCTCCCCATCTTACTGGAGAGGCAGAGCAAGGCACCAGGGCCACACTGAGAAATTAGCAAGAGAAGGCAGCACCGGCGCGCGTGGGAGCCGCCGCGAACATGCAGGCTTGGCGTGCTGATTTATGGGGCTTGTTTAGCCATCTGCTTGGCTGTAGCCTTGCTAGCAGCTAGCTGGCTCTGCTAGGCTAAATAAACCAGCTCACTAACATAAGCAGTGCCTTGTCCACCTGTTCTGCTGTTCTCTGTCTCTGAGAGAGAGAGAGAGAGAGAGAGAGAGAGAGAGAGAGAGAGCGCATGTCAATGTGGGGCATCTTTCTTTGGTGACACTGATGTGCTGATTTGCATTTCCTACTGGACCCTGAATCAGAACCTGACAGGGTTGTATATTAATAACGGGGGGGTCTCAGTAACCCATCAATACTAAAAATGGTTAGGAATCATCACGCTGACCAGTAACCCCCCCCCCCACACACACACACACACACACACACACACACACACGCGCGCGCACACACACACACAAAACTCACTCCGTCTCAATTACTGAGAGGACAGTAGGCAAGAGGGTCTGGATTATTATGTGTCTGGGTGGGTGTTTCCAACTGAGCCCCCACTCAACTCAGCACAGATGTTGATTGGATGGCAAGTAGAATGCTGCTGTAATAACCAGTGGAAAGCAAACTGGTGCATGACTGGTTTTCTGAACATACACGCAGAGATTACCATCACACGCTATATGAGGTCTGTTTCATTAGAATACCACTGCCGTGGGAAAGATAAATTACACTAAAAGAGAGAAATCAAGTAGGGCTTCCTAAGATAATTTGAGCAATTACATTGTACAAGAGCAATGAGTGGGATAAAAAGACGCTACAAAGAACAAGATCGATGATAAAAATGAAGGAAAATACCAGCCAGTGTTTCCCACAGACCACAAGCCTCGGCTTCTGCCACCTCCAGGCACAGACTTACAGACCACAAGCCTCGGCTTCTGCCACCTCCAGGCACAGACTTACAGACCACAAGCCTCGGCTTCTGCCACCTCCAGCCACAGACTTACAGACCACACGCCTCGGCTTCTGCCACCTCCAGCCACAGACTTACAGACCACAAGCCTCGGCTTCTGCCACCTCCAGCCACAGACTTACAGACCACAAGCCTCGGCTTCTGCCACCTCCGGGCACAGACTTACAGACCACACGCCTCGGCTTCTGCCACCTCCGGGCACAGACTTACAGACCACACGCCTCGGCTTCTGCCACCTCCAGCCACAGACTTACAGTTATCGGGTCTCTGTCCCTGTTTTCCATGCACGCTCAGTGCCAGAGAATGCGGCGCTTTCGTTTGCAGGCTTCACACCTCCAAAGGCCCCGGTGGCCCCCTCCGGCAGTAATGTACGTCACCCCCCAGAGGGAACGTGAAAACAAAAACAAACGTAGCGCTGCGAACCACGGAGGACAAGTGGGGCAAAGGAAAGGGTCCCGCTGGGTGCCCCCCCCCGATTCGACATCCGCACACAGCCTTTGCAGGCAGCCTGACCTGTTTTGTGTCAGAATATTACAACTCTAGCAAACATTCAACAGCCTCCTACTAACTGTCATCCTCTGGTTCCTGCAGTCAAAGTGTGTATGAGTCAGAATTAATAAAACTCCCTGTGACACACTATGCTTCTATGTTATGCTACAGCTATGCATGCTACATATGCTACGTCGCTTTAAGCTACCTATGCTAACATGCTATGCCAGAGCCTTGTATGATATACATGCTACCATGTTACGGACATTATTTTAACATTTTACTACAAACATTTGCTTTAAAATTCGAAGCTGCGGCTTCGTTTCGGTCCCAGATCATTGACAAATTGTCATAAACCCGGAACATTCTGACTGCATGGATCTGAAAAACGCAAAATGCAAACAAAGTCAAAATGCTAAAGATCTGAAAGCTTTAAAATATATTAATGCGTGCAGAAATACCAGATTTAGGAGGCAAAATAGTGATGAGCAATGAATCGTGCAAAAATACACTCTGTGAAATTGGCTGAGACCTAGCTGGAGATGTAAGCATGTCCCAGCCGGTTAGCCGTGCTGCAGCTAACAGGAAGCCAACCTGCATCATTACCCAATTATGATTCTGAGATAATGAGAGGTACAGGGGTGCCGACAGCACTGTCACTACTGCACGATCCTTTATGGATATAATAAGCGACTACAGTCTTCCTAAATTTCCCATAGTGTGTGAGTGTGAGTAAGTCTGCTGCTGCATTTTATAACTGACAGCTAATGCGATGCTCATATTTACAATACATAATGTATTACAACACACCCCAGGTAAAGTGCCTTGGGGTGACTCTGCTGTGAAAGGAGCTATATATAAAAACATAGTGAATAGAATTAATGCTAACTAACAGTCTGAAGTCCCATACTCTTGCACCGGAAGCGACACAGGGAGGCTCCCAAGGCCGGCAGAGTGTTCGCGCGGGCAGGAACCGGAGCGCCGAGCAGCGCGGAATACCAAGTGCATGGATGAAGGGGCCAGTGACTAAATGCCGCTTGGCACCGCGCCCAGCCGGCTGCCCGCCCCAGCCTCGCCACCTGCTGCCTCCGCTCGCCGCAGGTGGCCCGTGGCAGGTGGCATGACTCCGCCCCCCAGCACTCCTGGGGGCGGCAGGCGGTTCGCACGGCTGGAGCTCGCTGGCCCTCGCTCGCAGCCCGGTGCAGGTAGAGCAGACCCCACAGAGCGGAACTGAGCCAGAGCGCACGGCCCGGGGGGTCCGGGGCATAAATCACAGCGCGGTCAGGCAGCGTCCCGCCAAAAGCCAGCCTCCCGCACAGAGAAGCAGTCCTATTCATGGCCAGTCAGCAGCCTGTGGGTAGAGCACAATGCATGCCCAGAGAGGAGCGGCCCACCCCGATGAAGGAAGCCATTGCTTCAGGCCTCCCACACAAAACACACACGTGGCTGACTTTCCCAACTGGCCCGGCCCTGACCAAGAATAACCATTCCTCCGGACCCCTGGCCAAGTCCGCTGGGACCATTTGATGCTGTAACTGAATTCTTCCTGCTCATCAGCTCTCCCCGAGCACTATCCCCGTCCCTACACAGGCTGTCCAGAGGGGCTCTTTCACGCTCCCCAGATTCTTTTAAGTGTGTTTCAACAGCAACACAAATTGCCAACGGAACAATCGATTGAGGACACCTGAATAGGGTGAAGGTCGTAGCTGAGACGTATCAACGAGAGGATAATCATGTTTACCACCCAGACACACAGAACTAAGACACAACGGCACCCTCACACCTAACCCTCTTTCCACTTGTCAATGATGTATCACAGAAAAAAATAAGGACTCTACCAGCAGCTGACAAGTGAGGGGACTAATACTATTATACATTTTCAGCTGCCGGGACCTTCAGGTGATGAGTTGTGTTTTTTATTGATTGGCCTGAGTAAATGACTGACAGACAGTCAAACACCTAGTGTCCCTGAAGGATCACACAACATTATTTGTATTTTGCTTTTGAAAGCTATTGCTCATGTTAGGCTCACAGAAACAACGCTGCATACAGGGATGTCTGTTGTGTAACAAGTTAATTAGGGTCAAATTTTGACATTTAGCTTATATGTATGTTACATTATACGCCAATGGGCAGCGTTTATAATCTAACATCGAACTGAAGGATGAAGATCTTTAACCTGCCTGTGAACTTTAGCTCAATGATAAATTAATCCATCAACATTCAGCAGGATTCCGAGCCCCTGATGGTTCTTATCAGTGCTTCCAAGCCGAGGTGTAAGAGTGAAGCGTCAATTGAGCGACAGGCCGTTTTCCAGATCCTTCCCCTGAAAAACCGGAGATGAGCATCTTTCCAGTTTTCTGGAGTGTGAGAATGTGCCCGAAGGGACGGCACACGGGACACCGCGGCGTGGGAATTTGGCGGCGCCGAAGCGACTCGTGAACAAAGTATCTCTTATTGGGGGGAGCCGGCATGGAGCAGAGCTGGGTGGCACAACGTGGGGAGGGACGTGGAAGGGAATGAAAGGGGTGGGAAGGAGGCCATCACGTTGCCCAAAAACCGTGTTCCACATTGGTTCAAAAAATTCTGAATTTTATTTTACGATACAGGCGATCTTGTAAAATACAGAATGGGTGGCAACTCTGCTTAGAAGAGGTGTCACAGTACCGGCCCATGAGATCTATACGGCCTGCGACAGGTTTTTATGTTATTATTAAATCTGGCCTGCAGATCAATCTTTCGTTTACCACAGAATAAAAATCAATGTTCCGTCATTCTGATAAGTTTCACCTGCAGCACCCCACCCCTGTTCAGCAGGCAGCTTTGAGGTTGGTGGGCGGGATCTGGGTGGGTATGATCAGAGTGGCCGGAATCTAGGTGGGCGGGATCAGGGTGACCTGGATCAGGGGGGGCAGGATGGGCTGGGGATCAGGGATGGTAATGCAGAAAGGCACAACTAGCCCCTAACATCTTCGTTCTGGCCATCTTTACATACACAAACATTGGCACAGGGACACACATACACAGTCCAAACCTTCTGGAAGCTTCCAGCAGCTGTCTGGCCTGAGCCTGCAGCCCATCAATATCCCAGCATCAGCACCGAGTGCCAGGATTCAAATGGCTCCTTATCTGATACACTCTGCGAGACCTGAACCAGGACAGGCCAGAAAAAAGTTACCCCCCCTCCCCCCGCCCAGCAGGCTCTTTCATGCACCCTTTCATGCAGTGTCCTTCCCTAGATTTGGTTATGACGGCCCCTCATGTGGACATTTCACACTTATTATTGTCAGCCTGTTCCATCCATTGTGAATTGTCATCCATTGTTGTGTATGTATGCTGGGGGGGTGAGGGGGCGGCTGGTGTGGGACCCAGAGCCCCCAAAAAAACAGGTTGAGGAGGGCAGGCGGGATTGCAAGACACCCCCCCCCCCCACTCAGATCTCACTGCTCAGACCTCCCTACCTTTACTAGCTCCTCCTCTTATCCCGCTCCCCCCCACAGTCTCAATCCCCAACTCTCCTCCTAATTTCATCCACCCTCTCCATCTCACTCCTCAAGTTTCAAGCAGGACTCAGAGGCGTCCAGAGATGGCCCATCACTTTCATGACGAAACGGACACGGGCGACACCGGGGCCGGGGATTCCCACCGTTTGGGGACGATCAGGATGCAGCAGGAAGACAGCGAGACTAAGTATGTGATGATGGAGTAGAAGAATAATGTGGGTGGGATGCTTTCTCCGGAACGTTCCAGACTGTTAGGCGGGAAGCGGGCCAGGCGCCCGAGCCGCGGTCCGGCAGAGATGTGGTATGTCTGCTTTTCCTCTCCTCTGCACTCCGGCTCGCGGGCCACCTTGGGATAAGAGCCGCCCTGGAGCGACGGAGCTTCGGCTTCACAGGCTCAAACGCTGACGTCGCCTCGCTACGGCCCACGATGCACCGCAAGACGTCTCGGGCCTGGGAGTAGTGAAGAGCACTCCCTGTCTGAAATGGGGCATTTTCATCGGGGACGAGAGGAGTAATGAGCGAGTCGGTGTGAGGCAGGGTTGGGGGGGTCGCGGTGCGACAGAGCCGGCATTCCCACCGCGAGGTGAAGGTTAGTGTCCGGCATGGAGACGGGAGCCAAAACGAGCAGGTGGCCACCCAGCCAGCCCATACGCCTCCTATTAGAGGGACATTCCCCAGAGCAGCAGGCAACCACCGGACACAGCACTTCTTGGTGGCTGCCAGAAACTGGGGCCACGTGGCAGACAGGCAGCAGGACAGCCTTTGGGTGGGGGGTCACCTGTCAGCCTTGGGGGGGCTGTCATTATCAGGGTGACAGTGAGTGACGGGGGAAGGCACTCAAGCTAAAGATGCTCCCTACAATTAAGCTAATTTGCTAAGAATGGTTTTTAAAACGTTTTTGTCCGCGGCAGCTTCTGGCTACGTGACAGGGAATGAAGTAAAGTTGAACACTAGTCAAGTAACCAATCGATAAGTGGGAGTGCGGCCAGGCTGGCAGGTCGACCAATCAGATTATTAGCCCTGGCACTGGGGGGGGGGGGTCTGGCTCTTCCAGGCCAGGCTTATAAATAAATAATAAAGCATAAATATATCAGCCGGGCTACAATCAATTATATAAAAAGTGTTTCCTTCAGGTGGACTTTGCTGACCAATTCGGAATCAGTAAGACCATCTCACCGCACAAAAAGATAAACAAAATCAGGACCTAAAGTACTCCACCCCACCTAGCAGATGATTGACCTTCAGACCTTACAAGCATTTTGCATTTTTGATGAAGATATTATCATCTTACAGACATTACCCTGTGAAGTACTGTACCATCCCTGCAAAGTATCAAGTGATTGTGTTGGCTTTCTTTGCCTCCCTGGAGTTGACGAATGATACAGAAACATTGCTGTGAATTGGATAAAAAATAATCAATAAAAGAACAAACTGAAATATGAGATTTCAAGGGCAAAATTAGTTAGCAGTTCAAAAAACAGGGATGATTGCATCAAGATGGCATCAAGCCATATGTCACATCAATGTACAGTCATGGCTGATTCTGGCCCCTAGTCCAAGTTCGACTTGTGGTATGCAGGCTGAAGGGATTGTGCTTTGGTTAGAGAGACGTCATCGGCTGCAGCAACCAGCTAAAGAGGTTGTGATGGCATCCCACTGAGTTCCTATAGCAACCACACAGGAAGCGGAAAACCAAGACTCATGGACACGAGAGAAGCCCACCCCCACCTGGAAAGACAGCGCCCTCTATCTAAAGGAGGGCCGCCCTGGTGATGTCAGAAAAAAAAACATCTGTGCAATAAAAGTAGACAATAAAATACAATAAAAGTAGAATTCATAGAACGTGAGGCAATAAAATCCACATGGGGCTTTGTGTGCCACTCCAGACTGCCCTCTGTGGTACGAGAGATAGTGGCCCACAGCATCTTCCCAACAACTCCCTGAAAGGCCATGGAGCGACCTTAACAATAATAAATGCGACTACTCACTCTCTAGATGACTGACAGTGTAACGGAATTAGGTGGTCAAGGTGACCCACGTTTTAACAGGCAGCTGTACTCCAATGTCAGCAGCTTAGCTGGAGGGCATCACTGACACGAAATGTGGAAGGAAGAATCTCCAGACAATGCAGCGGTCCTCACCTTCAGCTTCAGGGTCTACTGTGTAATTACAAAATACAGTGATTTTCCCCAGTGTTCAGCATCAAAGCTGCAATACCAATCAGCTGAACAAAGAAAGATGAACATAAAGACAATCGATCCATCCGACAATAAGTCTCACACTGAAATTACAAGAGCAAGTCCTTCGATATGTAAAGACCTCCTCCCAGGTGAACAACAGGGAGATACCAGAATATGCCAGTCCACTCTGAGCCGCCCCAGCAAAGATCATCTGGGAGGAGCTAGCTCTCCTACAATGTCCCTGCTTATCTGCTCGGAGGACAGGGACATTAACCACTTCCCTCCATCCCTCTCTCCTTTTTTGAACTTCTCTCTCTCTCTCCTCCACTTCACATCCCTTAAAGTAAGTTAATAAAACACACTATTAATAAGAACATCATGCATGAGAGTGTGTGTGTGTGTGTGTGTGTGTGTGTGTGTGTGTGTGTGTGTGCGTGCAGCTGGTGTGCGGTACACATCACATCCTCCCAAATTTTGCAGCCGTTACAACGTCCCGATATTATGAGATGAAAGTCACGCTGATATTAGTTCACGGTTTGCGCTGAATATATCACTCTCTTCCCGCAGAACAAAAAAGAAAACTTTTATTAAAAAAATAACTGGAGGCAGCGCTTTTCTGCTTTTGATTAATACAGCACAGGGATCCGAGAAGGTTCCTCCACACGAGGGGGGGGCACCGTGAAGATAAAACCCTGAAGCCCCCCAGACGGCAGCACGTCAAACGTGTTCAGCGAGAGGCAATGGATGCGGCCCGCTTCACTGCCTCTGCGCAGCAGATGGGGGTGGGTCTTACTCACATTAAGACTTTAATGCTAAAGTTTTTCTCATGACAATATGGATTTTAGCTAAAGCGTTTTACAGTTACAGAATGTGGGAACAGCTTGGTTAGACTTCAAAGTATTACAGACTGTGATAAAAACCATTGAAATAAACACACACGTAGGAGTAACGGAATCACAGCATTATTCATCATGTATACCCTGTCAGGTACAGGTATCCCATCTAGGGTACTCCCCAGCCTCTCGCCCTGTCAGGGACGGGTATGCCATCTAGGGTACTCCCCAGCCTCTCGCCCTGACGGGTACGGGTATCCCATCTTCAAAGGGAGTGAGAGGAATGGCCCACTAGCAGGCCTGAGCAAAGACTAAGAAAAAAATTGACAATAAACTATTTTGCCAATAGTATTGAAAAACCTGCTTTTACACACGTGGACAAAATTGTTGGTACCCTTCAGTCAATGAAAGAAAAACTCACAATGGTCACAGAAATAACTT
>JAODKE010000146.1:27148794-27159835 GCA_026779605.1 Mormyrus hasselquistii
GGCACGCCAAGCACGCTGGTGGAGGCAGGCCGCTGCAGCCGGGGCCGTTTGGGGGCCGGGGGCTTGGAGGAGCCGGCCAGCGGCACCAGGGCCACGCTGGGCTGGGCCCGGGGCCGCCAGTCCTGCGCCTGCTTCTTCTGCTCCTCCAGCTGCCGCTCCAGTTCTGTCATAGGGAAGCCGTCAAGGTCAAAATTCCCAGCCTGCTGCGTTTTGTGTGTGTGGCACCACTCAGCCCGGGAAGCTCACCTACTAATGTGCTGTGGAGCATGTCCTGGTTCTGGCCTGCCTGGCTCCTCCGGTTCTGCAGGGCTCTCTTCACGCAGTCCAGCAGCCCAAACATCTGGGCCAGGCTGTGGAGCACGGCAGCATCTGGGACAGAGTCCATTGGGGTCAGTCCACTTACTTGCGACTTGAATACTACCTTCACTTCAACCAGTTACCTGCTCTGCTTCTGTAGTCTGTGATGACAAACTCAGCAAATACACTCTTCTTTCCCACATGTAATTACTAATTAACAAACCCCATTGAAATCCCCCACATATACATATAGTTTTCTGTAAAGGCAACATGTCCATGTTTTCAAAATGTTCATTGTCCCCCCCTAGTGGTAGAATAACAGTAACATTTTAAGTTATGCATGGCCCTTTTCAAATACACAGTGCTTAATGTAAATAAAAAAAATATTTCTTTTAACAAAAGTTAAATTACAGGGCATTCACATGCAAAGGTCAACCTTGAAAAAAAGGTCAACCATGAAAAAATAAAGTTCAAAGCACAGGAACAGAACTATTTTCATGTTTTATGTCTATGTCTTATTTCATTGTTTGTTTTTAACTTAATTACCATTTCGATGGTTTCATATAAAACGCACCCAGGAAAGCACAAGCTTTCTGTACTCTATGGAGTACTGGGCACAACTCCAATGTAGAAATATGATATCCATAGTGCAAGTTTTTCCTTAATATCTTTTACAAAAACAATCTAGACTTTTTGTATTCATAAGTCTCTTTCATGTTAGAAATATAATGTTTTATACAACAGTCCTATAAAAGTCTGCGTTTTGTGACATATCAACATTAAAAACACACTATATATTTCTAACATGTAAATTAATATAGAAATACTGAGGATTTGTCTATATTCAACTCGAGAGTTTATATGAATAAGGTACGCAAACTCAGTGAGACTAAGCTTGCCTGTACTCTGAAGCTTTTTACTTGCATGGCTCGTGAACACAGGGTAACAGCAGGTGGGGCCACACTGCGTCAGTGTGTGATAGGGTCAGCGATGCATGCAGGGTGATGTGGGCGCCCGGTGGCTGCCTACCGGGTTCCTGCAGCGCGGCCTGTCCGCTCCGTAGCTGCACGCCCCGCAGCAGGGCCAGCAGCTCTGTTCGGATATTGGACACCACCTCTCCCATCAGCCCCACGTCCGCGATGCCCTTCCAAAAGTTCAGCGTCTCCTCTGGGCCAGCAGGGACAGAGACAGACTCATGGTGCTTGTATCGCGTTTTCCATTTGCTGGATCTCAGAACCATTTCCTCTTGTAGGGGAGAATGTCTTTTTGACACCGATGAAACTCTGACTCGGTTTCAAATGTTTACGGAGTATCTTCAGTTAGTTCTGTGTGTGGTCGAGTCCACTCACCAGAGATCTCCTCAGCATCCTTCTTGCCCTCGACATCAGCTGCTGCAGTAACAGCGCCGGCCACAGAGGGGCTCCACTCCACACTGGCAGCACTTATCTCCTCTTGCCTCTCCTCTGCTGCGGCCACCTGGCTTCCGTTCCCTGCACATGCACACCAGAATGAGCCCTCCACATTGTTCAGTGATCTACTCCACCCACCAGGAAAATGACCCACTAGAACAACTCATAC
Source organism: Mormyrus hasselquistii (assembly GCA_026779605.1). Lineage (NCBI taxonomy): Eukaryota > Metazoa > Chordata > Actinopteri > Osteoglossiformes > Mormyridae > Mormyrus > Mormyrus hasselquistii. The sequence goes on from JAODKE010000146.1 coordinate 27,150,670, forward strand.
TCCGTCACCACCAACTCTTTGGTATGCTACTGTAGGCTGTGGGTTCAAATCCCAGCTGTACATCATGCTCACCAGTGTCTGGCATATTTCCACTGACTTCCTGATTCAAAATCTTTTAGACAGGGTCCTGCTCCTTCACGTAATATTAACTCTCCTCAGGGTCCTTTTCTGACAGGATAGTCTCTAATGTCCTCTGTCAACTGAGTGTGTATGTATCAATTGCAACATACTGCATTTCTAAACCGTCAGCTCGTCCACTCTGAAAGAAAAATTCTGTAAGAGGGCAGTGACAGCTGTTCACTAATTGCTGGTTTCTGATATCCCCCCCTCATGTCCAAAAAGAAGGAATTCTGGGCTATTACTCTTAAATGGCAAAAGCAGCTTAGGTACTCCTCAAAATAAATGCTGACAAACATGATCGCAATCCTACGTGAGGCAATGTGAGCTTAAGTGTCTGAATCCCACCTTGAGGGGAGGTGGAGGTGGGCAGGGCACTGCCCTGGGGGGGGAAGCGAGTGTTGTTGATCAGCAGGTCAAACTTAGTGCTGCGGCAGGTGTTGGTGCAAACGGTGTCATGCTGGTAAAAGTCAATCTGGCCGGAGTCCATCATCTTTCTGCAGAAAAAAGGGAGGGGAGGGGGGATAATGCCAGAGATCACCTAACAGGGAAAAACCAGGGCGTGGGACAAAGTGGTGGCCGGATGGGGGGGGGGGAAGACACCCAGAGCAAGACAAGGAGCTGTTCACACTCATGTGCGTCAGCCAGAGAAAGAGAGTCTGGAAGGCAAGCTGGCTGGCATGGACACAGCGTGCTCATCATGCTTGGGAACAGAACTCAGGCAGCAGAAGACGCCAGAAATGGCTGACTTGGCCGTTTTAGGGACAGGGGGCTTGGAACACATGAAGTTTGTGAGCAGAGTCAGCACGCGGCCACGCGGCCGAGAGAGGGGACGTGACACAGCATGTTCGCAACCCGAGGTGAGGGACGCACAAATCGGGCTACGGCTAGCGGAACCCGGGCTGCTCACCTGAGCATGACGCCCCCAAGCCGGATGGCCCTCTTCCAGTCCTTAAGGGTGGCTTTTCCAGCCAAGTGCACAAACTGCTTGGGGCTGATCAGCTGGTCATTGTACTGCAGGTGAAGACACAGCAAGACCCAATGTTGTAGAGCTACAGTCAGACCTCACTCACCAGCAGCCCTTCAGCACAGTGAAGGTGTCATCACCCAACATCAAGCTCACAACGGATCCACTGACCTTGACACACTTAACATTGATTCCCGGGCAGACAAACTTCTTAAACAGTAGGATCGCCTTGCTGTCCCCACAGGTTATGGGGTATCCGTACTCTACTTCCCCTTCTGCAGGGACATCGTCTGGAAGATAAGACAGCCATTACCGAGATTGGCATGCATCAGCTGTAGGAACGCTGAGCCCACAGACAAAGGAATGAGAGGATGTGCTTTAGCCATGGAGCTCACTGCATGCACACACTTCAGAATATAACAGTAACAACCTTGCTGAGTATCTACTGCCACAACAGCAGTTTCTGTTTCAGCGGAGTCCTCACACATCCTGTAAGGGAAGACAAACCACATCATGGACATTATTCATGACATGATCCCTGCATTATACAAGAAATGTCTATGCTACATATTTTCTAAAAATGCTAAATACGAAAGATAAAAACTCCATCAATCCCAGGAAGTCAGACAATGAGGAAGGATGCGACCCCATGAACAGTCACATGATCAACACACAAACAATCTACTAGAGAGAATTACTGACATCACGTTCAATCGCAGCTTGAGAAATTCTCACATAAGCTCGTATTTGAGTATTTAGGGGGAAAGCATTTGCTGATAAGAGAACATGGAACATTTATGACGCACCATCCCAAAGCATGCATGTAGGGTAGTCAGTGTTCAGGAATGCTGTGCTTTTAGCACTTGTTCTGTCAGTGACCCCAGGAGGACGCTCTCAATTAACCACTCAAAGCTATAGGAGTGTCTCCATCTGTGCACTACAGCCTACTACTGATGTCGATGGCGCTTCCACTGCAAGAATATTCCTGCAGGTTAAGTATAATTTGATATTGTACGTGTTACTCATTGTAACAAATGACTGAAGAAATTGCTGTTATTCTTTTAAATATAGATCTATGAAATCACGGGGTACCATTACAAAAGACTATTCCACCAGGCGTAATGAACAACATTAATATTACAGGGACACTGTGCAGGGTTTAAAACTCCCTGGCTAACATTATTACTGAAATGATTCATTGAAATAATGACAAACTGGAAATAACCATATTATGGGCACTCAGTAACATTAAGACAAAAACAAAAAAAATGGAAACTATAATCATTAAGAGTCTACTTCAATTTATTGTGCAAATTAGCTAAGAAGGTCACAACGGATTGGTTTTCAATTTAAAACCAATTTTTAAAGTATACAGGCAACTATTCTGGTTCTGAAAGTGACTCCCTGAACCTTGCTTGGTCAGTTTTTCTGCAGCCAATAACAAGTCTACAAACATATTTAGTCAAAAATGGGCTACATCAATAAGAACCTTTGATAAAAAATAAATGGTTCATGATTATGCTCATGTACGGACACAGGGTGGGCATATTTTAGATATGTTAGAAGGGCAGTTATAATGCCCAAGACGATTTCAAACAATATACAAAAAAAAATATGGTCTGAATTTTTTCTATGGATACCACTACATTAAATCTTTTAATTTAACCAATAATGTAGACGCCAAATCTGTATTTAAATGTTTGCTATCTGCTAAGCAAGTGTTTCAAAACGAGCTTCTATGCACTCTTTAAAACATCCATTAAATTAAAAGAGCGCTTTCCTTAGGTGCCGCTGCGCCTTCTGGGTGCTGTCCCCATGGCGTAAGTGCCGCTGCTCCTTACCCTTGCGTGATTGGCTGAAGCTGCAGAATGACCTGCGTCTTGGGCTTGCCGTCGTCGCCCTTCACCATCACCACGTCCCCCACTGACACGGCGAGCTCCGCGTCGGCCATTGCCAGCTCCCCGGGGTCCTGCCGGGCAGAGGCTAGTCACTGCAAGGCCAGGGAGCTCACGTAACGGCTTCTAACACGGGTACACAGATATGGTGTGCCACATGATGGGTCCCGGTCAGGGCTGCTGCCTCAACAAGCAAAGACCTGTACACAACTACCACCCATATCATTTACCACTCACCAGGCTGGAAATGCTTAAAGATGGTCAACCTCATTCCCCACTTTGTAACCGACCTGCCCAAAAACCCTTAAGAGAACCATCACACCAGCACACAAAACTGAATAAAGTACTTCAAACACGCCCTAACACTCAGTTTAATATATCTGTAAGCTAGTAAATTAAAATTTAACAATACGAAATTAATGGGGGCTTTCATTTTTTCACTAGTTATTTTGCAATCAGGACAATAAGCACAATCATTATGAAACAAGTATACTTCCATCTGAGAACCGGCTTAAATGCACGGCATTAAACTCGCTGGGTATGACGTTTAGCTTGCGTTTGTATAAATATCCGGTTTCAGAATCGGATAAAAAATAAGCCTGGGGCGTGTGGTGAACAAGTTCCATTTACCCTTCCGGTCCAGAATTTTTAATCGACTTATTCGAGAAATCGAATATATTTTCCCCCACAAATAATCGTATTCTACGTATTTCAGGAATCAAAATTAGAATAAAACTGTTCCAGTTTTGGTCCTCGGCAGAGCTCCACTAATTAGAGTGCTGTTTTAAAACGGCCACATCTACTAATCCGGATGCACTGCGCACCTGTTGCATAGCAGTCACCTGATGGGTCAACGATGAAAGGCACTACTATTAAAGGACTAGTCTCATTATTTGCCCTTTCAAAGTACACGTATTAATGGTAATTTTAAAGATTCTGCACTGCAGGTACTTTTCGGACGTAATGCATGGGGTGGAATATGCAAGAATCATCGTGACTCCCTAAAGCTATATTGTTTCAGAAAACTGAGGCCCATTCACTATAGTTGACTCGAATATGTTAAAATTCGAAACTTTTAACACTTATTTAGATAAGTTAACTGGAAAGTCGCTGGTTCCACCAAATAAGTTGCTTCCATTTTGCTTGTTTCGACACCACCAACAAATTCTGTGGCGAAAATTTAATTAGCAATCAAAAAAGTAAATTTGGCGCAGTATCGTAATAAGTTTGTCTTGAAATGGCTGACAAATGTTTTATATAGTAAAACAACACATAAGTTGTGACTTTATACGAAACCTTAGACTTGACAAGTTTATTAGTAAACTCTTAAATATCCACTCACACGGCCCCGTCTACGGAGCTAATTCGTGTTAACTTGCCTGTGTAGCACGGAGGCTAGGAAACCCCGTTTATTTAAATACCAAACCACTTAGCCAGACACGCTAGCCGAGCAGCTACCTGGTTAGCATTCGCATTACGCGCTTCGGCTGTCCCAAATTACTTCAGTTCCCTATAATTGGGGAGCTAAATCCATCGTTTTAGTGAAAAATTCTGGAACTGATTCTTTTTTCCTTTCATAATAAACTTCCGCCCTCGCCAAACTTTAGCTTAGCATGGTCGCTGCTATTAGCCGCCCCCTCCAGGCGCGCCTGGATTCACTGTAAGGGTTGTGATGCCTAAGCAATGCTTTTAAGCGCTATTCACACGGCTACACCGGCCGGCTGAGGCGGCACTCGGAGGGCTCGCTAAGAGCTCCGCCTTCGCCGCACCAACAGAGGTTAACAGTGCGCCGTTCGCCCCGGTCGCTGGCGACGCACCCGCGTCGTTCTTTTTTCCCGCCCGCTCACTCGCTCGCGCTCTCCCTCCGGCTGACGTCTCGCCGTGCGGCGGCACGTACAGTAACAACAAGCAACAGCGCGCCGACGGCGGCGGCGGCAGCCCCTGGGTTGCTGCCCTTCTCACGGACGGGCCCTTTGAACTCGAATATCGAACTGCTACCGGTGAACGTCCGAACCAGAGCTTCGCCGGGCGTTGCGTTCTTCCCCTTTTCACTCGCCAAACACAAACTAGTGGCTCGATGAACACCAAACTGGGGTTTTCTCTTACCGCTTTAGAGTTGCGAAGACATCCTTGGCGACCAGATATCTCACTGAGCATGCGTCGTGCCGCTTCGCTACACTTCCTGCAATGAAGGCAGTGATGTCTGGCGGAGAAGCTGCTCTCATGTTGACACAAAACTAGCTTCGCACGCAATCTGCAAAATTGCGAGAACCCGTTTTAGCCAGGAAAATGTCCCTTTGTGTATCCTTAGGCAATATAGCTTAAAACCGGTTAGTAATAATTATAAACCGTATAGTTTAAATCAGCTAACAAGATATGACATGACAACCAGACTGCTATCTGCCTATATCTGTTTACACATCATGGACAATCTGAGCAGTACGTTCATGTAATAAAGACACGTGCATGTGTTTTTATACCGTGTCATCTTTGTAAATAACGATTATTCTGATTGCATGGTGTATGGTTCCAGCAGGTGGCGTCGTTTTTCAACAAAACCCGTCCAGAATACTTAAAAAATATATTCTAATCTGTAGTTGCACTACGTTTATTGACATACCTTATTTCGACCTCTCAGCTAGACTGGTCTGCATTTATATGCAGAATTGACACAGTAAACCGCTGGTCGATTATTATTTCGAGATATGTAATGTTCTCTGCATTAAAGTTAAATATCAAAGAAGTGTACGCCACTAAATAGAATGTAGACTGAGTTTATTTGGAAAAATTATTTTGAAAGTAATTTCAAAGTCAATATAATCTTAAGTAGTCATTGGGTATACAAGATAAGTAAATATATACACGAAATTTTTATCATAAGTATGTGCTCATAGATAGATAATTTATTGACCCCAAGGTAAATTAAGAGAAACGCTAAAGTGAATTGTTTGTGCGTAACTGTAAATTTGTTCTCAGTGTTTAAGCACATACTACAACTAAACTAATTTATACCGCTTAATTTTTATTTTTAACTCATTCTTAATTTCAGCCAAGGTCATGATGTCATTCATTTAAAAGAAAGCTCTCATTTAGTTTACTTAAAACCAGTTTATTTTCTTAATGTTAGTATCAGTCTGCAATGTTTCAAAACTGCCCCATAGATCAACATTAATAGGATTTTTTTAGCAAGTCAATATTTGGACTGGCACTTCTGTAAGCCAATGGTAACGCAGGTAAACACCTCGCATCCAATGAGAAGTAACCGTTGCCTCGATCCTAGTAAGTTGTACGATAAGCTCGCTTGATTACCTACAGTAAATGGTTTTGTTGTATTTGACGGTTCGACTGCGGAGCGTAACATCGGCTCCATGTAAATCATGATCGGCACGCTTAGAAACATTCGGGATGCTATCCATTTTTTAACCAGATTTCTTCTTCTGCTTTATATCAAAACTTTGGAAATCCACGGACAAGAGGGTAAGCTATTGATGAAACATAATATACCGTTTTCAAATGACTGAGGGGAAAAATCTAACACATGTTTTTGTATGAAGGTCAAGTGTTTTGTGTGTTGGGCATTCTCCGACTGTCATCCGTTTTTTCCCGTCAGAAGCTGGAGTTAATATGTAACTTATTCTCGGTGTATTGAGTTCATAGTAAACATGAATAATTATCTGTAGATTTTCCTTGTCTGGGCAGGTGCGCTTCACCATCAAAATGAATACAAACTTTTAGATCGGACAAAGAACACTTTCTTAGCCCAAGAACCAGAAAATGTAGGTGTAATTGAAAGTAGTGTTCATGAAAAATTAGTTATGTTTTAACCCGTTCTTCTCTGGTGATGTGTCTTTATTCCGACTGGAAAGTGTAGATTAGGTTGTGTTTTCTGTGTTTGAGATGCATTTTTTTAGGTACGCCTGTTGCTCCTGTGCAAAAATTGTATGATACCAAACTCTAAATAAGACAGACATTACAGCGCATCGTATCCGAGTTAATTGGTCACTTTTTGACACACGTTAACCATTTAACGTCCTATATGTGCTTTCAGGTTTTCAGTGGGTTGTGTTAGCATTGACGTACTGATGATTTTAACTGGAGTTGTTAATTAACAACTACATTTAATGTGCAAATGAATTGACAGGCAATGTAAACTTAACGGGTGAATCAGTTGAAAAACCTTTACTCACGTCTGTGCATTTCCTGATGGCCAAATCATGACTCTTTCTATTGGTAAGTGTTACTGTACAGCATTTTTCTTTGCTCTGCCAGCGGGGGATTGTTTATACACACATCTTCCTTGAGTCTGGAGGGTCTCACCATAACTGTTGCAATTCCGATAAAGTGTGAGTCACTTTGGACCGAACCTGCATCCATCCTTTTGGTGAATGATAATTCCAGATGACCTTGTTGCTTTGCTTGGACCAAACAGCTGCCTCAGAAGGACGTCAAGTGTCTGCTGATACTCTCCTTTTCCTGAAATAGTAGTTCTTTGTTAAGGAATCCCTCATCCTAAAAGTAAACCCATCAAAACTGGAAGACCAAATTTCTATGACCCAGTCTAACCATTGTCTACCTAGAAGCTGCTGCCTTTACAGAGGCAGTGTGTAAAGATGATTTATCCAATAAACCACTAAACTAATCAATAAATATGAAGGTTTCATATTTGTTTCCCAAGTAGGCTGTGGAGTTTCAATGAGTAGATTGATTGCTCCGAATAAACCCTGTCTTCCAGAATGATATTTGTGTTTGGACATTACATTAAGTTAAACTTAGTTTATAATAAATGTTTAATAGCTAATTATCTTTTATGGTTTGATCCAAATGAAATCAATTTTATCCTCTAACGCGTCCCAAGACTGAATGAACATGCAGGATGAGTAAGTCATACGGAGTAACGCACACAGCCAGCACTCTCGGGCAGGCTGTGACATCACAGGCTGCCCCTGTATGACCCCCACCTTCCGTGTGGTCCCCTGGGTTCCAGCTCATCGTGGATCTCTGCATTTTCATTGGTCACGGGAAGGTGGGGTGTGGCCTATTGAGTCCAGAGGGACTAGGGGAGGCGATATGCTTCATGCTCAGTCACAGTTTACAGGCTCAATCTGTGTTTGTTCAGTGACATAAAGCACCCCCCCCCCATTCCAACACCCACCCAGGCAGGAAGGAGCAACCAGCGACAGGGAGGTTAGGGGCCTTTCCCTGTCGACGCTGCACTGAGCCACGGCAGATAACCTTTGCCGCTTCTGGCTGGGAGGCCAGCAGAGAGTTTCAGCCTGCGGATTGCTGCAGTCTTCTAAAAGCCACTGTGACCACATTAGTGTTTCCAATAACGTTTTACTGTTCTTCTGAATTTGAATTCCCCCCCCCCCCCCCGCATAGTGTGCTACTGCTGCAAAAGAATGCTAAGGCTTAGTGGCTGGAGATCCTGTGAGTAAATCCTCTATGAATCCTCTATCAAGCCCATAGTAGGTAAATGTGCTGGTGCAGAGAGATTGACAGAAAGGTATTAGCTACTGGCAGGCAGCGTTCCGGCATGCTGTCGGCTGGCAATGCGGGCCTGTGTGGGCCTGCCCTTTCAGTCTCAGGCTGCGGACCCAGGCTTGGTTTGATGCCCTCTGCAATACAGCATTGCATTTACCCTCCGCTGTAGATTTGCGTCCTAAATTGACGTATTTTCTTTCGCGTCCCTTTGTGCCGTAACACCATGGGATGGCGTTTCATGGCCAGAATGCCAAATAATTGTCCTGAAGTCTCTTATTTGACTGTGTGGTATCCTTGTATTTCCAGAGAAGTTAACAGGGACCACAGCAACTGCATCATGACAAACAGAAGAACAGTACAACATACGTGGTCTGAGTGGTGTGTGTGTGTGTGTGTGTGTGTGTTTGCGTGTGTGTATTATGTTTATATTACAGTGTAGGGACCAAATGTTCACCACAATGTAATAAAAACCTGTCGCTGTTGTGGGGACCATTTTCCAGTTCCCCATAATGGTCTGTGAATGCAGTCAAAAAAACTAAAAATGCCAGAACTCTCATATCTTGTTTGGTTACTTATGGTTAAGGTTAGGGCTGGGTAGGGGTTAAGGTCGTCATATTGGGATTAGGGTTTTGCCCATAGAAATAAATATAGAGTCCCCACAAAGATATAATTACAAACCTTTGTGTGTATGTGTGTGTGTGTGTGT
>JAODKE010000146.1:27159935-27170807 GCA_026779605.1 Mormyrus hasselquistii
TTGCCCATAGAAATAAATATAGAGTCCCCACAAAGATATAATTACAAACCTTTGTGTGTATGTGTGTGTGTGTGTGTATGTGCATGTGGTGGATGGTGCCAGATTTTAACAGAGGAGAAGAAACAAAACACTAGGAGGAAGGAAACCCCCAGGAAGGCTGACCCTAAGACAGTAGGGGTCCAGATTTAGACTGAAACTAGGATGTTCTGTTGGATTCCCTGTTAGACCAGCCAGGGATTGTGAGTGTAGTAACTGGATACATATTTGTCATGAGGTGGGTGGAAAAGGCATAAATAACCTAAGTGATTTCATTCTAGTCTAAAAACAGCCATAGGGGAACAAAAATATGTGCAGTTTTCACAAGGCTGTGATTTTGGAAAGTCACCATGTTGCTGCATTGTTTGCGAAACGGTGTGGGAGTGTTAGCTGGGGGGCCGTTACCTGCTGCCCCCTGGGGTGGATCTGACTCTCTCCACAGAGAGGACCAGGTAGCGAACGCCTAGAGAGACTCAGTAAGGCAGCTTGCGAGGTATGACTGGCATGGGACAAACCGCACTGAGCTCACAAACCAGACCCCTTCAAGAGATTATCGTGGTCACTCCCACGCGCTGAGAGGCCACTTCCTAGCAGGGGTAGGGGAGAAATCGGGAAGGGGGCTTTGGGAACCACTCACATGAATGAGGGTGAATCACAGTGCCTCCCCCAGCCCCCTTTTTACTTAATGGGCCACACCTCCACCTTCCCATGACCACTGAAACAGCAGCAACCCAAGATTGACACAGTTTCATGGTCTGCAGCTTACGACCATCCTGCCGTGCCGTGGCATTTCCAGGGATTCCCATGAGGGTTTTGGGCCAAGGAGGAAGGAACAGGATGGGAAATGGGGCCACGGGGGGGCAAGCAGCTTAAGGGGACTCGCCCTGTGCAGAATTGGTCTGGTTCAGTGTTTCTCAAACCGGTCATCGGGGACCCCCAGACTGTTCACATTCTTGCTTTCTCTCAATTTCCTGATAGTTGGGAGGGAGTGTCTGGGAGTCCCTGAGCAAGGCCATAGCCAGGATTTTTAAAATACCGAGGTCAAAAGTGTTAGGCCTTGTATGGTGTGTCCCAGAATGGACCATGGTCATTGGTGCGGCAGACAAAATACTGAGGACTTGACCTCGATATCCTCGATGGTAGGTACGGGTATGTCCCCCAGGACTGGCTTGTTTGGGGTGCACGTAAACCTCACAGCAAAAGACCGCCGTTTCTCCACAGGACAGACACAGGCGGCTGAGAATTACAGGTCATGTGACTTGTTCAGCTCTGCTTCAGTGCTTGGCTCTCAATAAGAAAAAATAACTAAGATTTCCCAGATGTATGGTGTTTGAACTGCTGTCTGCATTTAACATACAAGCCTAAATGACAGCTATACAGTAGTGCTGACTTCTACACATGATAAAAATAGCATGATATATTAAATTGTCCAATGAATTAGAATACCTGAAACCATAATGGGTGTGAAATAGTTATAGAAAGTCTGCCAGAGTATATAGAAGGGAAGGGGTGACACTGGGCCATTTTTATACTAGCGTTTTCAGTCATCTGGAAGTAATGAGCTCAGAGGATGCAGGGGCGAGGATGACATCAACAACTCCAAATACTCCAGTGTGAATGTCTTCGGAGATGCCTGTGGTTCACCTGAGCCGCGTCAGCACCCAGTCATGACGGCACAGCCAATCTGGGAGCTGGTCATGTAAGTCATTAAGGAGCACATCCTGTCGCTTTGTTGTGATTCATCGGCGGTAAGACCCCACAACTGTGGCACTAATGGGGTCCAGCTGAGCTCCAGTGCCCAGATCTTCAGCGCTTTTCTGCAGAAGGTGGTATTTTCTGCACCATCTAGCATGGTTTTTTCCAGTTTGCCCAGAGCGCGTCTGTGGTAAACGGCCATGTTCACATTTCAGACCACATGCGGCTTGTTATGAACCCAAACAGCAGTTTACCTTGCGGTGAGAATGGACTACAGTACCTCAGCCCCTGCCTGTACATCAGGAGTCAAACACCTCTGAGCCAGCCTGTGGTGTGTTTCCTGTATGACAGTAGAGTGGCATTAGTGGTTAAATAAATCAAAGCAGGAATTAAGTGGTAGGTTTAAAAAATGTTTTGCTGGAGAGTCCTTGTCAGGGCAGTGAGGTGGCTCTGAGGGTGGATGTACTGCATGCTCTCCCTGTCCTAATGCGGGTTTGCTGAACCCCCCCCGGCAGGTGATGGCTGCGGCCGCACCGTTGCAGGCGTCCTGAGTGGCACACTGGCCTCCCGCAACTTCCCAGGGACCTACCCCAACAACACGCGCTGCCAGTGGAGGCTGACCGTGCCGCTGGGCCAGCGGCTGCGTCTGGCCTTTGGCGACTTCGACCTGGAGGCCAGCACCAACTGCAGGAGCGGCTCCCTCACCATCACGCCCGATGACGGCGCGCCCAGCCTGGGTAAGGCGCCCCCTACTGGCCTGGAGGTCCAGCTGTTGGGTGGCATGCACAGATTCCTTGATGACCATGTGAGCATGCGCCCGCAGCCAGACCAACATGTCATCCACCCACCTTCCAACCACTGATCCCCAGCAGGGGTGCAGGAAGGCCAGGACAGAGGACCAGTCCAAAATAAAGACAGGCAAAGCAAGACGGACCTTAGATGTCTGTTGCTGCCTCGTGGGCATAAGTGTACAAATGCTAAGCTAATATCCACAGGCGAGTTTAACGCCGATGAGTGGCTGCGATGTGAAACTCCTTGGGCGTGGGAGTGTTTATGCTGCTGGGCTGTTTGCAAAAGGCCGCCAGATGGCCAGAGGCTCACTTCCTGTGTAAGCTGTGACTCAGGGCTGGGCCCGGCGTAAGGCCTCCCCTCCCTGTCCGCTACGCTACCTCCAAGAAGGCCGGTTATCCCTCTGATCCCCCTGCCCCCCCCCCATGGCGCCTCCAGCTGGCCAGATTTCCCTCACTGGTGGCTTGCTGCCCCCCCCCCCCCAAAAAAAACAATGTTATTTAGCTAACAAGAACCAATCTGGGGATATCAAAACACAGTGTCTACTGAAGAGCCCAGAAGCAAGAGTGCTATTTTGTACACTGTTACGTTTAACCAGTCAGCAGAAAAGTATTCATTGTTAAAGGTGTAAAAAGGGAAGCGTTTGAGGACTCAGAATCATTCATAAGTTCCTCAAGCCTGATACCATGTCGTCGATTGGTATCTCAGCTGGCGTTTCCTCAGAAAGGGTGCCATGCATTTAGTCACCTGCACCCAGAGAGTCTCCCAAACACAGGTGGAGCGTAGCGGGTAACTGACCCACCAACGGAAACACGCAGTAGTGAAGAGTGCTCAGTCATTCACAGCCTATTTCATTTATGGCACCATGGTGGTCATGGTGGCTTTTAGCCCTGCTATCTCAGCAGCTCCCTCCCCGTTTATACTCTCCACCCCCCAGGCCCTCTGTGTGGTCACATGGACACTGCATGGAGGCGGCTCACGCTGAACAGCAGCCAGGTGACCGTGCTCTTCGTCTCCGGTGTGCATCGCTCCGGCCGCGGCTTCCTGCTGTCCTACGCCACCGACCGGCAGCCAGGTACCTCACTGCGGGAGGCGGAGCTTCAAAGAGCACGTCTCACTGAGAGGCTCTGCTCCTTTCCAGTTAGGCCCCGCCCCCTGGCAGAGCTCTCCTTTGTCTGTGCTACATTTTTCTGTAATACTCCTCCAAGGATTGATGTAAATTCTCCTAACCTCTACCGATTTTGTTTTTCTTTAAATCCTCTTTCCCAGAAATAGGGCTGACTGTGCCTCTCCTCTCAGCACCAAATTGATCCCATTTCCTCTCTCCTTCTCCTCTACATGTAAACTCTTACTCATTCGACAGCTACGGATAAACACTGATGAAACAGTGGATGGGGTGGCTTCCTTTCAGCATTTTAATGCGCTGCATACTTTAGTGACTTTACTTTTTCTTTTTCTGGTAATTTCTTATAAGAATGTGGCCTCCAGCTCTGTGTGTGTGTTTGTGCATTTTCTCTGAATTCTCCCACCCTCTGGATGAATACGTTCATGTAAACGCAGGTCTCTAAATTACCCAGAATGCACGAGTACGTGAGCTTTGTTATGGATTGCCATCCCCTGCCTGGTGGACTTTAATGGATTGGGCTCCAGGTTCATTGTGATGCTGTGTTACAGTGTTTCCCATCCAGTCTCAGCTGCCGGAGGAAACAAAAGTCTGGCTGGTAACTTGGAGTAAGAAAAAACATGGAGCGACTGTGGGTCCCCGAGGACCGGGTTGGGAAACACTGCCTTTATTAGATAAACAGGCACGAATGGATGGATGGAGGTCAGCTATTATATACCAGTATCTACATGCTCCTCCCAGCGCCGATTCCTGTTGGCTTTGGGGACCTTGTGTCTCATTAGCAGCCCATGTGTTTTTGTTTCAGAAGGTCCCACCATCCCACCAGACAAGCACTGTACTACCAAACCTGCTAAAGAACCATGTCCTCCCCTCCCAAGTCACAATTATTATCATTACCGCTTGCCGTCTCACTTGTCTCCCGTGTCGCCAGTTTTCCAGCGTGTCCCGTAAAGTGAGGCACACGACGGTAAACAGCCATTACTCTGATCCTGAACAATCGGCTGAGTCAGAGAGTGACCCTCTTCCCATGATGCATTGCTGCCCCCCCCCCACCCCCACGAGTCCCTTCTCAGTGACACCTGGTGAATCTGCTTCTGTAGCTTATTCTCACATTGTGTGAGCATTCTTAGTAGCTGCGCAGTCAGACTGGCGGACAGGACGAGGATGCAGCGTAGACAGGGACTGCTCCAAAAACGGGGGTGGGGGGGTGTTGCTCACATTTATGCCTTTTTTTTGGTTTCCTTCAGGTGTGTTTATTTTTATTTTATTATTATCCTTTTTCCTTACAAGACACACATGGGACTCCAGGAAAAATGCAGTATATGCTTTCCATTGTTGCCAGCATAGGTATTTCCCAGTAACACAGACCCTCCAGCCAAGAGCCAAGGAAACATAAACAATGAGGAGGACATGCAGTACTGGCCTCATGGAGAGTATTGAGAAATGCTGCTTCTGAAATCCAGTCCTTCACAGTTTAGATATGTGAAGTAGCTGGAGGAGGCTGCTGAAATGGCTCTGTGTGCCAAGCAGACGTTCCGCGATTAGGTAGCAAGCACATTACGGCACCTAAGCAGGTTTCAACCACTGGACGGCATGCAGAGTAGGGAGCGTATTGGGTTTCAGCCACTGTATGGTGTATGCAGTAGGGAGGGTAGTGGGTTTCAGCCACTGTATGGTGTACGCAGTAGGGAGGGTAGTGGGTTTCAGCCACTGTATGGTGTACGCAGTAGGGAGGGTAGTGGGTTTCAGCCACTGTATGGTGTACGCAGTAGGGAGGGTAGCAGTAGAAAGCGTAGTGGGTTGAAACCATTGAGTAAAGCACCTTCATACCTGACCAAAGCTCCAGTCTGTAGCCAGTCCAATGGCATATGAACAAACCCGCACATGGCATTTACTAGTGACTTGTCCAGGGATTGTGTTTGTGTGTGTGTGCGTGTGTGTTTGCATGTGTGTATCTGTGTGTTTGCATGGGTGCTGATTTACAGGACATCTGACATCACGTGTGTACGTCAGCAGAGCAGCTATCTCACGATGCTACCTCCAGGGGATTTTTAAAGAAGGCCGGGGCCCAGGCTGAATGCAGAGGGACCCAGGGCTCATAGTTGGAGCCCTTGGACTGGATTGCTAACCTGTGATTCTCCATTGACAGGGAAGCAGTGCATTAACTATCGCCTGGCTTCACTGCAGTTTAACATTAAATAATCAGCGATCATAGCCAAAATGGTTTCTCTCATGTTTTGCCAAAAGTAGGAAAAATAAGTTTTATGTTTTTATGCTCTCAGTCCACATGACCGTCTTCTGATGCCTGCTCACTGCTTTCCTCTGCCAGTTATGGTCGCGTGGTTCTGCAGAAGCAGAGTTGTGTAAGGCCAGACTCGCACTCGCTTCGCACTGTCAGACTGAAGTGGCTCGCGTCCGTTGGGTTTCCTGTTGTTCCCTTTCTTGTTTACCCCTCACCCCCAGAGCCCCCCCCACCTTCAGAGCCAGAACATCAGACCAGACTTCAGAATTGCGCCATACAGCGTGTACTTCCAGTAACTGCCTACCGCTGATGCTGAGTCAAACCCAAAGCGTGTCCTTCCTTGCTTGGGTGACCGCCTGCCCAGACCCCCTCATTACTTACCACATAGCCTGTTTTCTTCAGCTAGATACCACAGACTGCCCGCTCGGGCTGCTTGATTATGGCAAAAATCATAGTCACGATTGTTTTGGTCAATATTGAGGTCATGATCATTTAACATGATTACTCATCGACTTTGGAAATACATGCATGTATTGAACTTCTGAAAAACTTTCTAACAGTGAATTACGATTCAACTAAGGAATAAATAAATAAAAAAGTGGCCGGAAAGGGGATGAGCTGCATTTATAACACAGGCCAAAACGGAAGCAAAATTGAAATGAACTGCTTGCCCATACTCGGGAGGCGGGTCCTGTTTCGAATTTAACCCCAAATGACCCCCTGCTCTGTTCCCATTACAGATCTGATTTCCTGTATGGAGCGTGGTACTCATTATTCTTCTGACCAGTTCAGGTACGTGGAGTTGCTTCACACAGCGGCCTGGACGCCCTCCTAACCCAGGGCTCATACGCGGAATGGAACTCACACCCAAAGCATTCGGTTAAACTTACGTTCGCGGTTATTCTTAAGGGTAGTGGAATTTAACGAAGACGGACGTCCTCAAAACCCCTGCTACCCGTGTTTACTCTCCGCGTCGCTGTCCTGTGAGATCATCGCATCACAGCTCACTGTGACTGTGAGCACGCTGCACACTTAATGGGCTGTAAGGCTGAGTGGCAGCAGTGCTAGTTATCCATGTGGCAGTTGGCTCACTGACAGCTGCAGCTTAAAAAAAATATTGTTTATCGGAATGAGAAAAGGGCAAATCCAGTACAAGAACACAGCTTTCCACACATGTCTTACCCTGTCATTTTTAAGTACGTTTTTTCGTAAGTCTCCATGAAGTCATTGACCGTTTAAAAGGCTGACCACGGTGGTCTGTTCTGCCCGCGTCTGACGGCCGACGGACAGACGGAGAGGCTGTCATTTGAGAAGCTGCGGCGAACGCGGCTCCGGAGGCATTACGGCTGCCTTGTCTTTCAGTGCCTTCTGCCCAGCCGGCTGCAAGGACATCACCGGGGACGTCTGGGGCCGGTCGGCTCAGGGCTACAGAGACGTGAGTCTGATGTAGACCTGCCTTGTGCTTGTCATCCATTCAGTAAAACCACAGCATGGATTTTGGATTTGCATCATGGATCATGGGTTAAAACAGTGGGATGTGAAGTTGAAACCTTAATTAATCTTTAATATATGATTATTTATTTTCAAGCACATTATTTTATGGTTGAATGATGTGTAAAGGACTGAGCTGGCGATTAGTGACCCACCCCCCCTCCTCCCCCCCGTACCTGCAGACCTCGGTGCTCTGCAAAGCCGCCGTCCATGCTGGCGTTGTGTCAGACGCCCTGGGGGGGCCCATCACCGTGTCCCGGGAGCGCAGCATCACGCTCTACGAGTCCAGCTTTGCCAACGGCATCTTCTCCAAGACGTGAGTGTCATACCAGGTCACACTCGATGACTGAAGAAATTCGCACTGTTGCCAAGGCTACTCATACATGCCGCACTTATTACACGTGGGCTGCCACAGTAACCACAGAGATGGATAAAAACCGGAGGAGAGATAAACTGGGAATCATACAAGAGATTTTACTGCCCATTGCAACCTGATTTTGCCTCTGTACAACAGCTGAACAGCTTCTTTAATTGTGGCAGGGGATCGCTGTCGGAAAAGAAGCTGGTTTTCCAAAGAGGTAAGTAGTTCACAGCACAGTATCACCTTAGTCAATCTAAAGAGCGTCACTTTTTAGTAACAAGCAAATAATATAGCGGTGAGCTGTATATGACCTCGGAGGAGCATTCTCTCTCTTTAAGCAAGGACTCTCAGATTTGACGTCAGACACTGAAACATGTCCGGCGCGCGCCGACTTTGTCCAGCTCTCATTCCCCTCCGTGTCCGGGCAGATTGTGGCGGCCGCTTAAATGCGTCGAGCTTCAACGCATCATCCTCCGTTTTGGAGGAAGGGGGCAGTGGGAGGCACGGGATGCCGTGGTTCATTGGCAGCGGAGACACAGAGCACGACGACAAGCCTTGGGCAGCGAGCGGCGACGACCACAGTCCTTGGCTGATGGTGAATCTCCAGAGCAAGAGCAGCGTTACAGGTCAGGGGGTGGGGGAGGTTTTCGGCAAACGGGGGTCACGTTACCCTTTCTGAGGGCTTCCGGGGTTAAATCGCTAGCTGAACCTCATGGTCTGTCAGTCGTTTATCACTCATTTCAGAATGTTCGTAAACTTGCTCTGCAAACTCTTCACTTTTTGTCCTGGCTGAGAAAGTAATGGTGCTGGTTCCCTTTCCAGGAATTATAACGAAAGGATTCCGTTCGGGATCTTCTGCCTTCTATGTGAAGTCTTACATTCTGCTGTATAGCAAGGACGGCAAGACCTGGAGGACATACAAGGGAGCAGTCAGTAAGGAGAAGAAGGTGACATCACTTCCTGTGTGTCAACTTTGTCAATGCTGTGTTGAATGGGCAGCACATTACTATAATTTTTATTTCATGTGTAACATTCACATACGGGCAAATATCGATGCACAGGACATGTTGTATTGTGATGTCCTAAATGTGGATCTCCTCTGTGAATCCAATGCAGGTGTTTGAGGGAAATTCAGACAGTTCCCAGGAAGTACTGAACAGCCTGATTCCCCCGGTAGTGGCTCAGAACATCCTGCTGCGACCTCAGGAGTGGCACGTCAGGCCCGCGATGCACATCCAGGTCCTGGGCTGCCCTGCGGTCCAGCCCCGCATGGGTAAGGCTGCCTTTCCTACCCGAGGCCCAGGCTTCGTTTTCGGCCTTCCTGCAGTCTGTGCATGAGCCTCTGACTCCATCATCACTTGTGAGACGGCCTGCCCTGACATGTATCTTGGCTGTCCTCAGGGATCCGGGCAACATTTGTTCCCTGGAAGCTCTGCATGAGAATATTTCTTGGGTGGTTTTAGCAAATTTGAAACATCAAAACTATCTAAGAACCTTTGTTCAAAATGCGGGGTCCCTTCTATGAATCTCACAGTTTCATTTGAAATTCAAATGAAATTAAAATTCAATAAACAGTCCTTTGTTAAGCTCTGATTCATTACTGTGTTTTGCATGTAGAATTATTCAGTGAACAGTACTTTATCAACTCCTCTATCCAAAACTGACAGCTGAACATTATTCTTTTATAAAAATACCCCTGGTAGGCAATTATTTTACAAATTTCAATTTGTAAATGTAGCCAGCCGTGTTGCCACCAGCTCAGCTGTCTAATGTCAGGACTGAGAAAGAATGGGACAGTTAGGTGTTGCTGGTAATACCTCTGTTAGCCATAACACAAGAATCTCTGCCTCAGCTTTCATCTAACTGACCTCCCAGCCAGGGACAGTTTAGCATGTCGCTTACTGTAACTCGTAATCTAATATTATTGAGCCACAGTGTTCTTATATGATACTTTGCCCATTCTGTATACCGATCCGTGTTTGCCTCCTTGGAAGACGGCTTTAGTGTGTGTATACTACATAATGAGTTTCCTTATTGACTTATGACTACAAAACCAATATTATGAAACACCAGTCATTTAACTTCTCACACATACTTGCCTCACCTCATGAATGCAAACCAAACCCATAATACACCACAAAGCAGAAAGCTATTTTAGAGAGATGTCTAAAGTCTTGAGTAAATGAAGTCTTGTTGATACAGGCCAGTCTCTGAAGGAATTCATTTCCTTAATTACTGCCAAATGTTTTTGGCAAATGAGTACACTTCATGCATGTATACTCATGTGTTATAACTCATCAGTTCAAGCCTATTTTATAAGGATAACGTGTAGCTCTGGGCACACACAAGCATTACATCACCCACCATCGAGGGTCGTCGTCTGGAATTTGAAATTATTAAACATTTGCCTAGAGAGATGTTTTTGACTTTTGACATGTTGAAGCAATACTGTACTTGGAAAAAGTAACTAATAGGCTATGATGTTACGATGTTTCTGTGCAACTGAGCAAAGCAGAATAGTTACCACTCATAATTATGATATTTAATTTGGGCTTTAATAAGTAATTTTGATGGGTTTTAAATTCTTTGGAAACAGTTTCAAAGTAACACATCTTAAATGTATTTTTTTTGCTCTGCGTAATAGCCCTAGTCCTTCCTTAGATCTCAAAAAGCGGGACGAGGGGGAAACTGTGATTGTTGAGTAATCTCAATTGAATGTGCGAGGCAATGGCAGTATCCTGATCCTCTCCTGCAGCCAATACACCCAAAACAGTGGCCTCCACTCCAACAACTGACAAGCATCCTGTCTTAAAGGAGGCGGAGATCAAAGAGATAGTAAAAGGTGCGTATCCTGATGGGTGACATTCATTGTAGCTCCTGCAGTATAACAAAAATATCATTAGCTTGTATCCAGCATACAGCCCCTTCCGAGTATCACAGGCTTGGGAACACCGTACATGGGATGCCAGTCATTCACAGGGCATACATATATACACACTAACTGGGGGGGGGGGGGGGGGGGGGGGGTGAAAAACCCCCCCATCCCCCCTTAATTTTTGCAATGGTTTTTTTTTGTTCCTGGTTTTAAAAAAACCAGGAAAATGGGGAAGGGGGGAGTAAGGATGTTCTTTAAAC
>JAODKE010000146.1:27179990-27191294 GCA_026779605.1 Mormyrus hasselquistii
ACACAGTCCAACAATGCACCACAGCACCCCCATACCCTCACAATGCCCTAGAATACCCACAATGCACCACAGCACCCCCACAATGCCCTAGAATACCCACAATGCACCACAACATCCCCCTACACCCTGACAATGTCCTACAATACTCCATAAAGCACAATAACACCCCAACACTCTCACAATGCACAATTCAAAGGTTTATTGACATACAGGACCTAAACCGCTGGCGTTAATATCAGATTTTTCATTTCATCAAGCGTTTAACCGCAAAATAAAGTTTTGTGGATTATTATATTTTAAATAACACTTGTGTACTTTTATTGTCAGGGCCAAACCATTTTGAGATGTTATTACTGTTGACTTATAAAAATGGCACAACAGGTCACCATATATAGTAGAAAACAATCTCATTTTATGTGTAAAATGTACATGATTTCCATGCACATTTTACGGAATTCAAAAATAAAAACATGAACAACTAAACAGAATCAATGACTATTACAAAGGTCTACAATTTTTTTTCTGGTGCCAAGGTTTTTTGAATGGATTTAGGGTATTTTGAGAGTACTGAATTAAAACATCACATTACTTTTGCTGAATTGGTTCTACTTTTTGAGATAATGGACATCCATGAAAATAATCTATTCCTCCAATGTGACTTGTGTGTGATAACAAATGCAACAGCTTTTGGTCTTTTGACTCTTTAACAGTGTCTTAGGTAATGAAATGAATGATGAAGCATTGAAGGAGAGTCTGAAAATTAAATTAGAGTTAAGTTCATATGTGTGTGTTTGCATGTTCATTTATTGCTGTTGTTACTGTCATGGTGAATATTTACCCAGATGAAATGTGCCAAGTCCTTCCAACGGAAGGGCATCATGGGAACACCTGTCTGGTATTTAGCCAGAAATGGTTGATATGCTTATAATAGGGCCATGATGAAAATGCAGTTCGGCCAGAAGAAGGGGATCCATCCAGGCTTCACAAATGCAGTCAAAAGAAGATGTCTCTAGGTCTTTCACCTATTTTGACTTCACCAAGTCCACATACTTCACAATAGAGGACCAGACTTCCAATGTTCATTCGACAGCTGGCAAATTTTCGAGCCATTGAAAGAAAAGTAGAGGGAATCTTGAGGATAATTTTGCAGCTGTGAAGTCCTCTCTTCTGGCTGGTACTGAGTGGAAAAGAAAATGTAGTGCTTTGAGCACTTTCTCCACCATCAACACTTCAAACCCGGCCTTGAATGAGTTGTGAAGGGTATGTACCTGTAGGCCACAACTTCCTACAATTACTAACTGTGTCCCAGCAAATTGCTCACCACAGTGTGAATGTCATCATTGGACATACAGGAGTGATGTCAGATAACCGTTTGCAAAGCCCATAGCACTTCTGCTTTCAGTGTGTCGGGTTGAGGAGAATGTACTGAAGTCTTTGCTTGCCTTGGGATGGGTCGATGGCTTTAGAGCCCATTGTTGCCAGTTTGATGACTTTTTTACAAAGGTTGCATTACACTTCGTAGACATTAGTCGTCTTTTTCAACCAGCCACGGTACTTTTTTTTGAAGCATTGACATTAATAACAAATAAATAATTAATTAATTAAAATTGTATTATTTAATTAAATCATACATAACTTTTTCCTGTCACTGTTAGATACTTTAAATTTCTTTTTTGTATGATGTTACACTGTTTACTTACTAGTTGTAACTAAAAAATATTCTTGCAATCCTTAATGCTATTGAAACATGTTGCATTAATTAATTAATTAATTAACTGTTAAATATCTCAGAAACTAGAGCCAATCTGGCAAAACCAAAGTCATATTCTTAATCAGCACCATAAACTTAATATAAAACCGTTCAGACATCTTTGGCAACAAAATCACTGTGCACCAGGTGTTATTATTATTATTATACTGTGTAGGGAAAAATATTAGCATAATATTCACATGTATGTGTTTTTTGTATCCAATATTTTCAATACTATGTAAGACATTTTTTTTATACACATACATAGGTTTTGACTTGAAATTTCAAAAGTGACCAATAGCAAAGCATCTGGCCTGAACATTCTACAGCAGAAGTTGACCAGATTTTGTCTGGAAATAACCTGCATTTCAGGAGTTATTAAACTGTTTTATACAATATGGAAACATTTTGTAATATGTCCTGTCAAACTTGGTTCATATAAACAAATGCACATAAAGCCATGGATTTAGACTGCATATTCTTGAAAAAGGTAAAGTTGACTAGAAGCTGAACACATTGTCTGGAAATAGACTTTCAAATAACATATGACTTGCTTTTTGCATTATGGGAAAGTAACACTTTCATTTTATATTAGCCCGTCCCATACTTCATACAGGTGACAATAAATCTTGAACCATTTTCTAAGCACGATGGCTCAGATTCTTACATTTTCCTAAAAAAATAAGAATCTGATACCGTAATGTTGTGTTCATGTATGCGTCTCACGTTTTAAGGGCGGATGTTTTGACCATCGGGAAAGCGCGGATAACTTGACCGCAGTTGGTTAGGAAACTTGCAAAAAACTGCGTATAAATCTTGACTCGCTAAACGAGACTCATCAACATTGGTTATCTTTCTTTTTATTAATATCAAATAGTACAATTTATTTTAACCCCTTAACCGATTGTACAAATTCACTCCGCCCCGTAATATTAACAATATATTCTGTTATAAATTTTCTACTGACCCGGAAATAGTTTCTCCCAGACCGGAAGCACATTTCAAGCTGATCCAGGATTTGTATTGTATGCGATTGAGGACTCCTGAGTTCATGCAAGACGGATCAAACCCGGGAAACATGGGGAGATAGAGGGTTTTACGGTGCGTAGCGCAGTATTATTTTCAGTTTAACATACGGCGGCAACCGAACAAAAAAGTATTTGATCTTGGCGGACAGCTAACTTGCTATTAAAATTAGCGGGATCCAGCAGTTACGGTAGCTGGATCGGCGCTTCGGTCTGGTCAATACGGACAAGGTTAGCTTGTTACGTTTAGTGCTTTTCGTGGAAAAGATCATTTAAAATATTTTGGGGTTGGTTATAAGTACGCATTACTTTGAAACTGAAGTGTGTGTATATAAAAAACACCTTTATGTACCTAGTTAGCTAACCAATGGGATATCTGTGACTGTCAGGTGCGAATGGTCTAAAATAAAATGCACTTATAATTACTAATTTGAACAATCTGAATATTAGTACAATAAAAGTAGCTGCACAAAGTGGCGGATATTGGTTTTGATAAATGTTCGATAAATAGCTGTAGCACGGGACCGGAAATTGGCGGGTAAACTATTTCCTTAATCACGTTGAAAGGTAAGTTTTTGTTTTTTTCCCCCACTAATAAGCTTTATTTTTGATTTTGTAGATGCCTGTGTAGAAGGAGAGTGAGCAATTACCCAGTTTTCAGTTGTTAGGTTGAAGATTACTATTTATGAAAGCAGTCATACAGAGACCCGCATGAAAAAGACAGACAGTCATCACCCTTAGAAAGTGCTAGACCGCATCTAATCCCGTAGGTTGAAAATCAGTTTATAGTTCTTTTACGCCATTAGTCTACTTTCTCAAATCGTCGCAGGTTCAACTTGTTTGCCTTACTCACTTTTGTTTTGTGCTCCAGCAGAGTAGAACCAAGTCCGATATTATCAGAGTAATGACAGTTTTATTGTTGTTTTTTTCCTATAGCCTAGTTTTTATAAAGCCAAAAGCAGCCTCGGGATCTGGCGAGGCACTGCGATTTAAAGTTCCGGCCACATAGATTATGACCCAGTACCAGCCGCAGACGCTGATCAACCTCTCCAGCTTCTCCAGCACCGTGAAAGCCGACCCTAGCTCCACCCCTCCCCTCTCCACCAGCATGGCCAACAGCACCGCTGCTGCCCCGAGCAAGGTGCTGGGGACCCCCGGTCCTGCCGGGAGGCTAAGCCCCGAGGGCACACAGGTATGCTGCCTCCAGCGGTACTGATCCTTCAATGTGTAGATGTAACATATTACCCATCAGGCTTCTCTTCAGGTTGACTTTGTCACCACAAAAATGCGTACAGAGCATGCAAATGTGGATGCTGGCAACCAGTTCTGGAAGGGCTGAAAAAGCCCAGTTAAGAGAGAATGTGTCTGTTTACCCTTCTTCTGTTTCATGGTTCAGGCTTTTGCCTGTTTTATAATTATCTGATTCTTCTTTAACCGTCTGTTCTCCTGAATTAATTTTTCAGTGTAAAGATTGTTTTGGCCATTTTGGTTTTCCCCAAAGTGCAGTGTGTGTGAAAGACACTCAGATTAGCTTGTTTGCCAAGTAGTTTTTGCATAGAATCAGGACACCCTGTTGCTCGAAAAACAGACACAATTAGCTTGAGATTTGTGCGCATCCCCATCGACATGATGAAGGATGTTTCCCCTTGTAGTATTCGGCCTTGCAGAGGGAATCGTTTCAGCTGTCCAATGCTGACGATGGCTCATCAGAAAAGACGATTAAGGACAGATGAATGGGAGCTTTTTTAACCTCTTACCCCACTGCTGCATTCTAGCAAGTCATGACCTCTGTGCCCTACCCACAGGTGCTCAGCAAGAAAAAGCTGCAGGACCTGGTAAGGGAAATCGACCCAAACGAGCAGCTGGATGAGGACGTCGAAGAGGTGCTGCTCATTACCAGTTTGCCATTAGGGGTTGCTGTTTCTCATGTCGCTATTCTAATCATATTTAAACACATCTTGGTCTGTTTGTAATTTCCTGTGAGAAGTCCGTATATTGTTGTGAATTCTTAGCTATGCTTAATGGATATTAACAAATATTTTTATAAAATTAATAGTCAAATATACAGTGAGCCGCATCCCATGACTCTGAGTTTGAGTTTTTTGAAAAAATGGTTTGTATGACTGAGCAGGAAGTGCGCAAGATTGTATAGACTGGTCTGAAACTGAAAAATAGTTACTTGCCCTGTTCGTCCAGTCTTGTTCATTATTTATAGAATTTAATCTGGTGATGGGGCTGAATTTCAAACCTCCTTTGGTTGGTTTGTGAGTCATGCTGGTTTTAGCTGGATTCCTGTTTTTTTTTTTTTCTCTTAAGCCATATAATGTGACTGAATCTGTCTCCGGCCACTTCTGTTTCAGATGCTGCTGCAAATCGCCGACGACTTCATAGAGAGCGTGGTGACTGCCGCGTGCCAGCTGGCGCGCCACCGCAAGTCCAACACCCTGGAGGTGAAGGACGTCCAGCTGCACCTGGGTGAGTGCAGGGAGCCGGCCCGGGCTCCGCTGGCATCACTGTGCCATGTTTGGGAATTATGCCTCTGTCATCTTGGCCATTGATTTAATTTTTTTTTTGCAGTTCAGTGAATAGTTTAATGTTATTTTAAGAAAAGGTAAATTAGAATAAAATCCCAGCATTTGTAATATCTGTAATGTTAGCGTGTCTGGTGGGGGTCGGGGTGGGGGTTTCTCCCCGTTTGGGAGTGTCTGGTTCCTCTTCTCAGTTGTCCTTTGGCTTTCCTTCTTTCATTTCTTTGTTTTTCTTTTTTTTAACTTTTTTTTAAAATTATTATTCTGCATAAATGATGCTGCGATGTATCGCAACACGCCTACTGATTCACTGTCGTGAGAGGCGCTATATAAAAGCAAATAGAATTCAATTTATAAAAGGCGCCATGATCATTCACCCTGCGACTCGAGCGTTTCGGAGTCATGCTCTGCTACGCTTCTGGACAGTGTGGCCTGACACAGTGCAGTCACTCGCCATGTCAGTGTCACTCCGCACTCACTGTTCAGGTTCTGTGTGTGTCGCCTCCTCCCCCAGAGCGCCAGTGGAACATGTGGATCCCCGGCTTTGGTTCTGATGAGATCCGGCCCTACAAGAAGGCCTGCACTACAGAAGCCCACAAACAGGTGGGTCGTCCTTGGAGCCGCTCGCCCGACACGGCTGCTTCCCACGTCCAGCCCTCCGCCAAAGCGTTGTGCTGTAGTTACTCTCCCATACCTTCCCTGCCAGGCAGGCAGAACCACCGCCTTTGTTCTTTTAGTGTGCAAATATCTGTAGTTCATGTCAGCTTTCCCATCCTTCTTCATTTTTAACATTACAGTGATCCCCACCTGTCACGGAAGTTACATTCCAGACCCATCAGCGATAGGTGAAAATCCACGATATAGAAAGACCATATAAATAACCATTTTTGTTATAGCTTAAGCCTTAAAATACCCCCCCTCCCACAATAATAATTATACTACACATACACTAATAATCCACACACACCACATCGCAGAGAACTGTGATGTGAAGGGGGAAAATCCGCAATATGGCCGGGGCGCAATAGCTGATCCGCGATATAGCAGGGGATCACTGTACGTGAGTAATAATTGTTATAATGATTACATATCGATTAGAAAAGATCAGGTCTTTCAGATGCTCAGTCATGGTGTGTGTCTGTGGTCTTTGGTTACCTGTGTAGTCACCTTTCATACAGGCTTTCTTGCTAAGGTCGATTTGGTCTTATTTTTATCTTTTCCCTTCTTTCAGAGGATGGCACTGATCCGCAAAACAACCAAGAAATAGCAGCACTGGAGGAAGCTGGACAGACACACTCTGATTCTTGTACCTTTTTCCTTTATTTTTAAAATCTGGGTTTGTCTGGGTTGGGTCACTGGCTGCAGAAGATAAGATGTGGGAAATCCCGAGTTATGATGTGTTTAAGGATCTGATATCATGTACATTTTTAAAGCTAGGGTTGGGGTGAGTGCGGGATGGGGCCGGGGTTAGGTGGGGGTATGACCTTTCTTACCTGGTTCATTCGTACGCCATGAGTCTGAGTTCCACGTGCTTCGAGGCAGGACCCCAAGGGCTGGCCAACACTGCTCGAACTGTGAGGAGTGCTGTCACTTTGTTTTTTTTTTTTTAATATATATTTTGGATGGTTTGCCAAAGTGCACCAACTGCTCCCACTGTATGTACTCGGTCACCTTTTTTTTTTTTTTGTTTTGATTTGGCTTTTTAACAGCATTTGGAGCCAGATTCACATGGATATCGGTTGAAAATAATATAGCTCAACGCCATGCCGGTTTTTCTGACCGCAGTCTGCACGCCATCCATGACGTCATCTCCACGCGTCTCGGTTCCTAGCTGTTCTCCAGGGTATCCGTGGCATTGTCAGCCTGGGGTGCGCTGTCTCCAACGTCCCATTAGTCGTCTTCTGTTGCCTCGCCGCTGCCCCCAGTGGAGAGAGGCACAGTACAGTTTATACGTGGTGAGAAGTGAGGCTTTTAAGAAACACGGCGTGTATGATTACCGCACACTGCCGTTTCCCCTTGTTAGTTTATTGGCATCCGCAGTGATTGACATCTCAGCCGCTGACAGAGTCTGACTTCTCTCCCATGGCTTTTTTCTATGTTTGGGTCGCACCTTGATTTATTTGTTGAGTGTTCAGTACTGTAGGTCCATCCCTCTGTCTTCTCCAAAGCCACAGTCTGACTGCACGTTAGATTCTGCTCGACGTGGATCGTAGGTCATCGGTGCTGTTAGCCTGTGACAGAGTCATCAGCAGCCCTTTCGCCTTTCGTGTATCCCAGAGATTTGACCATTGGGGTGGGGGGGGGCGGGGGGGGGTTGTTTGTGTGTTATCACACTGCTTCGCGATGGAATGTGTCCCCATTACGCAGTCAGGGGTTGGGTGAAATGGGCTTTTACAGCGTGGTGTGTGAAACAAGGTGCAGTTTGCTGTGCAGCGGGGGAGGGGGGGGGGAAATACTCAAGGTGGGGGGGGGGGGTGACTGACTGTCTCAGCAGCAGGGTCACATCTTTGAGTTTGTTTGATGGTTTAAATATTCCTTGTGTTTTTCCCTGTCAATAAAACGTGACTAATTTCCCTGTAACTGCTGTATGTTATTTATTAGTGTATCACCGTCTCTCACATCTGACTGCTTTCAGATCCTCCCATTGACTCTTGCGGTCTCCTGCTAAGTGGGCTGATGTAATGATTGTGACCAGTGTGTACAGAAAGCAGAATTGAACTGCCAGCTGTCGTCCTGTGCATGCAGTCTGTGATTTCCAATGTGGAGATCCACTTTTCCCTTATGGAGGCTTTCTTGGAGGCACACGCATCCCCTGAACAGTTTGCCAGGACAGAGGCAGCATTGACAAGGCTGGGGGTAGCCCATATGAGATGCCAGTCTATTGTAGGACAGATAAGTGGGATTGTTCTCTCACACTCTCTCTCACACTCTCACTCACCCCACAGGCCGGTTACCTGCACAATATGACCACCAGACCTTGTGCAAACCAGCAATGTGACCCCTATCAAACTCCAAGTGCTGGTAAAGCTGTGTAATGCGTCTACGAGGCATCCTGTGTCTGGCGATGTGCCAGATCCTTGCAACCCGATAACATCCAAATCGGACTATTACTTTCTGGGTGCTTATTGGTGACTTTTTTTTTTTTTGCCGGTGTGTGTGTGATATGCAGTGCGACGTAGCCAAGTTTCTGTTTTCAGTTTCGCAATCGGCTTGAAATATGAGCTGCCACGTTACTGTGAGTCACTGAAAGTGGATCCGTTCCAGGAACCCCCCGCTTTGTTTGCATTTCCCGCTTTCCAGTGTGTTTCTGTGGTCCTTTTGTGGCATCGTGAGTCCCTAAGTGCACCACGGAACAAGCTGCTAACCCCGAAAGGCTTCAGTAGAGCATCCAACTGTGCGGAAAGGGCAGCACGCATGCTGGCCCCGCTCTGGCGTCTTCCAAGTCAGTATAACATGCAAACTAGGTTTACTGGTGTGTCCCCAAAGCAGAGAACTTTAACTGGTTGGTCAAAATATGCCATTTGATTTATGGGATTTAAGTATTTGTGCACTCGGTGTTAAGACGTCATCACCATGACAAATGTGCTACCTAACAAACGAGTGCATTGTGCCAGAATTATGGAGTTTTAAAAATTGTGTCATTGAGAGAAGCTGGGACTTGCACATTAATGGCATCAGAAGCCATTGAAGCTGAGGGAGTATGTAGTCAGAGCTCAGCAAGAGGTTAACGCTGGATTGGCGAAGTAGTTGGAAGAGCGTCAACGTAAAACCCTTTATCAAACGTGTGTGATAATCGATTGTAATTATTTATACACGATTGTATTATGAGAAATATAGGTCAGGGGTCCCCAGCTGTGGTGCTGAAGAGCTGCAGTCCAACAGGTTTTCTATCCTTGGCTTCGGCTGAGGCACACCTGTTGTCAGGTAGAAAACCTACTGGATAGTAGCTCTCCAGGACAGGAGTTGGAGACCCCTGATATTAGCTTAGTTTGCTTTGCAAGACGGTTGTTTGCTACCCGCCTCCCCTCAAACTGGCTGTTAGCCTTCTGGCTCTTTAGCTAGTCATGCCTTGTAATAGCAAAGTATCCTGTCTAGCGTCACTGAAGGGGAAGCCTGGGAGGGTCATGACCGTGAGCTGAAAGCTTGTACCACTGTCACAGGTTATAGTTGGTAAAACACTGAATTCCATTTATCTCATCTCCAGGCCAAGGTGCATTGCTCCCTCATTGTTTAAAAAAGTGAAAGCCCCAGTCGTGTTAAATTGCCAAAAAATTCTGTCATCATTTTGTCTTTTCTGGGGGACGTGCCCCCCCTACGTAAATTGTGCCTCCTCAGAATTATGACTTGCATGATGCTCTTGTTACACATTATAGGATTTAGGATTAGAATTAAGTGATCATTGTTGACACGCCACATCGCGCAGTGCACAGCTAGTTCAGTGCCCGGGAAGCAGTGCTTGGGGGCGGTAGCTTGCTCTGGGTACCTCAGTGGTGCCTTACCCTAACCATTAAGCTACTATTGGTGACTGCTAACAGCTGTACACACATCTGCAGGGATGTGTGCGGCAGCAGGGAGGGGGGGCCTGGAAGTGTCTGAGCCCCCGCCCCCTGAATGGTTGAAAGTCTCCTTTTTTTTCACTGATGATCACCAGGTTAGTATTGAGCACCCACCCACCCCTGGATCACTGCGAACAAGATGACGTTCAGGGGAATGGGGGTGGGACACAGAGGAGGACCCAAAGTAATGCACAGCACTAGCTCAAGGAAGTATCCCATCCTTAAATCAAACTCTTTTATTACTGGCAAATCTTTATACATTACGCTGCTGTCCTCGCTGTGGTGTGAAGTAGCACAAGTCCCTGTTTGTGGGGAGACCAGCGTGGACCCCGGCCTGCCCACACGCTAACAGCTACAGCTCTTCCCCGTGGAGGACGTCTTCCCGGACTGAGATGGTTTGGTATCCAGGGCCCGGGGGGCGGAGCACTTGATGCCATCCCAGCCCTCTCGCATCTGCACCTCCCCGCTGCGCAGGCCCTGGTACACCCTCCGCGCCAGCAGCTCGAAGGCCTCGGCCACACGTTGGCCGGCCTTGGCGGAGGCCTCAACGTAGGGCGCGCCCAGCTTGGCGGCCAGCTGCTCCGCCTCCTCGCGGCCTACCTGCCGCAGGCCCTCCTCCTCCAGGTCGGTCTTGTTGCCCACCAGCACGAATAGCACTGTGTGCGGCTGCACTCGCTCCCGCACCTCATCATGCCACCCCTGTATGCGATCGAAGGACGCCCTGTTGCCCAAGTCGAACACCAGCAGGCCGCCCACTGAGTTCCGGTAGTAGGAGCGTGTGACCGACCTGCGGGAGGGAGACAGGAAGTTTAGCTGTTAGTATTTGCCCCATCTGGCGCAAGTTCACCGGCAGATTTGGGCTGGGCTTGGGCTGACGTGTCAGGCCTGAGCAGAGCTCCATGCTTTTGATAGCCTTGTAAACCTTCTACTTCAGCAGGGATGAGTGTGTCTACACTAAAATTCATTGAGAAGCGATTGGGCTGGGCCCTATGGCGTCATTAGCGTATCAGCAGTTTGTCTTCTGCACACATGCATTCGGGGTCACGGTGAAGCTGAGGCCTGCCCTGCAGAGCACAGGGGACAAGGCAGGGGATACCTGGGATGCCGGGGTATCACAGGCTGGTAGAGATTCAGCGTAACGGAAAGAGAGTCTCACAGACACCTGGGAACATGCAGACTGCACGCACACACACAGTTGGGTTTCAGCAATCCTTGTCTGCCTAATAAAGGAGGTGAAGCTTTTACACAAATAACTCAGTCGGGTTGGCATCGAATTCAATGTCACACCGCCTCTCCCAGTGAGGGGCACAGCAAATGGCAGCGGCACACACGCACAGAGTATATATATATATATATATATATATATATATATATATATATATATATATATATTAATTATATTGTGAGGACCAAATAATGTGATAAAAAGCGTTATATTTTGACGT
>JAODKE010000146.1:27200961-27218311 GCA_026779605.1 Mormyrus hasselquistii
GCGCGTGAGGGAACAACAGCGGAAGGCGGGGGGGGATGGGTCCCCATTTAGGGTATTGACCCCCCCCCCCCCCCCCTCCAAGGTCAGCCTGCATGATTCCCTTCATCTTATGAACAGAAGATGACTGATGGCATAAAATCAAAATATCCAAACCTACAACTTATTACTAATCCTTACAGAAGGCGGATATACAGATTACAGCATCTTTTTTTTTTTTTTTTTTTTTGGCTTGTCACATAGTTGAGTTGAGATTGTGATGTGAAGAACAGAGCAGCTCTCGGCCAACGCTTACAAAATCGGCACCGCGATCCTTTCTAACAGCTCGACAGGAGCTGACAGATGGCAGCCTTGCTAAGTACCTGCAGGGCAGAGGAACTGGGCAGAAACGAAAGCCACTCAGCTGTATCCTGATCGTGCAAAGTCAGCACAACAGAACAAGCTTTCATTTGCCAAGGGCAAGGAAGGGCACCGTGTTGAACGTACAGTGTTACCTGCCTTCTCACCCCACACAGTGTTACGGGGTTGAGGTTATATGAGTGTGAATTGGAGGGATATTCCAGTTACTGGAGGGAGAGTCGGTTGTTAATGCTGAGTCACTCAATCTGTTCCTTGCACATGTATGACACAACACAGTGATGGGATACATCCTTATTGACGTAATAAGCCCATCCTGTTCTCTATGACCATTCCGACTGCAGGTCTGATCCATGGTCCTCAAAGCACACCTCTCAATTCAAGAGATTTCCTTCTGTGAGTTTAGCGGCTCTCTGGTGTCTCACATCCCGACAGTCTTGACCCAATTCTTGCCCAGTCCCCCTGAACCCTGGGACAGGAAATCCCATCTCTAATCGCCTTATAATTCCGGGGTCCTCCCCCACCGATGTCACGTGGTTCTGTTTTCTACCCCCGACCGGTGTGATTTTCACACAGCGCTAGTGCAAACAGAAACCTTATTTGGTGCTACAGACAGGTGTCTCAGTAGAGACGTGGCTGCGGGCCCACAATGATGACATCACAGCAGGAGCTGGCTTGTGCATACTATAAAGAGTTTACAAACAGACAAACTCCTCTGCGATGGATTCAGGCAATGGCAGGGGGTTTCGGTGCCGTTTTATGTAGGTGTTTGTTAACACTGACACTTCTTCTCCTGTTCAGTGTCTTCCTGGGGCAGGTAGAGAGCGCGGGCACTGAAACCACACTTGACCCCATCCCAGCCGTCATAAGCAGAGATTTCACCGCGCTTCATCATCTCGTAGATGTCACAGGTGAGCATCTCGAAGGCCCGGTCTACGTTGGTGTTGCACTTGGCCGACGTCTCCACGTAGCGCATGCCCAGAGCCGCCGCCAGACGCTCCCCTTCTTCCCGCGAAACTTTGCGTTCCTTCACCAGGTCGCTCTTGTGGCCAACCAGGATGTACAGCATTTGGTGCGGGGTCACATGCTCGCTGACCTCCTGCTGCCAGTCTCGGATGTGCTCAAACGTCTTCCGGCTGGTCAGGTCGAACACCAGGAGCCCGCCAACCGAATTCCGGTAGTACGAGCTTGTTATCGACCTGGTGAGCATGGAACAGAGTTTACGGTTGCAGGAGAAACTCTAATTAATTATGTATTGACTTGAAACAGGGAAAAGGGACTGCTTATTATTTATAATACCACAAACTTTTTAGATGACCAAGACTGGGTTTACTGAGAGCCCTGTGACTGCAGACCCAGCATTGCGTTTCCAAAGCTGCTGCAGCATACACATTTTCTAAAACCTCAACAAAAATAGTCAGCTGGTCATGCTGTTGGTTGCCTGGCAATCGTGGCAACAGGACCATGAGCAGATGGGGGAAATTGTGAAGCCCTCCTCCCCTGTTTCGGCAATGTTTTAGCCGGACTTAATATTAAAGAAAAAGAACAACAGGTCTCCATCGGTCGTCTGTTTGTAATCGAACGTGTTTTCTGATAGGCGATGCACATTGAGCAGGTCAGTTTCAGGCTTTTTAAATATAATTAACATAAAATGTAAATCTCCTCTGCGCAACGCCTTCAAACGCCGAAGAGCAAATTCGTTAGCTGCACTAATCTGTAAAAGCGTGTAAGTCACTATGGCGAAACATGCGAAATTTGTGGTTTCCTTTTGCTCATTTGCCCCTTTAGTGCAGGCGTTATCCGCGGATAAAACAGCATCTTCGTTTGCCACTGAAAATTACATCTAGCATGATTTTCAGTTATAAAGATTTTTCCCACTGTTTCGCTGAAGCAACGCTCCATGACATTTTATTTTATTATTGCCATTGAAGTGGTGCTGAAACGTGGCAACGTATTTACATCCGAAACAAAAGTGGAATCACTTGAGCAACGAATCAATTGCAATTTAAGCAAAACGATATGTAATCGCATGTCATTTCACGTTTTTCATTTAAAGGCATCTTTTCATGAATGGAGCTATACAATGGACATAATGTGCTAAACAATAAGAGTGATCACCTGAAGCGCTCTTGACCGGCCGTGTCCCAAAGCTGCAGTTTGATTTTCACCCCAGGCTCGATCTCCAGTGACCGAGCGTAGAAATCCACCCCCACGGTCGGGTCCGCCACATCGCTGTATACTCCGTCCGTGAAGCGCTTCAGCAAAGATGACTTCCCCACTGTGGAGTCCCCCAGTAGTATGATCCTAAACTGATACTGCCATAACATATCCATAACATATCTGAAACGGCGCGGCTCCGGCTTCTGCGCAAACGGAGCAGGATCCCCGACTGACAGCCTGTCTGCAAGACGCGCGCTGGCTCCGTGGGTCGCGACTGGGGCTGTGCGCCAGTCATGTGATAACGCGTCTGAACTAGAGGGCAGGCTCCTGTGTTTTAGGGAATGGGTTATATAAGAGGCATCGCCTATGTGCATTCGGATCTTAGAATGGATTCACTAAATTGCCAAAGTCATATCAATATTTAATATTTAGGAACAATAATACGGTAATATAAGTTGTCCAGCCCAAATGGTATTTTATGTGCTAATCGAATCTGAGGATTAGTAACCATATTCTGAAACCTGCCTTGCGTTTAATTTATCGCACGCTAACTCCCAGATGCTCATTTCTGAATGCCTTTGACAAACCTGTTTTTTGAGAACCCAAGTGACCCTTTTTATAAGTTATGCAACGTCTCATTTTGCGTCTGACCGCTTTTATTTCTGTGCTGTGTAAATCTTTCGTGTCACCTGATTCGTTTTATTGCTAAAGCACTTGCTGTCATACGATTTGTAGATATGTAACCACACGCCAGTATTGCAATCGTGCTATTTTTAAATGTTTAAGTCGGCCTGCATCTTTGCTTTCGTGTAAAGCGTCTGTCACACTGACGGTCATTTGTAAAGGGGTTTCTTTCACTTTATGAACTTTATGTAGGCTGTGAAGTTTTAACCTTACTTATAAGGACTAATTGATGCTATGTTTTGAAAGACCACAGTAAATCTGGTTTCAAAAGGACTGTTATAAAACTCTAAAGTCACCCAATGTGAAGGAGTCTTGGTGACGGCTATCCATGGTACTGAAAGTAATAACCAACTTATGTCGCTTAATACTGCGTAATTATAGAATTGACCTTTCAGTTGTCTGTCGATACATGGGTCAAGTCGTGTTTTATTGTTATGTATTATTTAGATAACTTACTCAAAGCATTTGCGTGATAGGACAAAATAAAACTCATCGATTCCTTGGCCCTCGAAAAATACGATCAGACACCCCTGTATGTAACAGCTTATTCCACTTGTACGTTTTTGTAATGTATATATTTTTAGAGAAATAGCGTATTTTTTATTCAAGGTTCAGTAAACGGTACGACCGTCACGAAAGAACTGGTTGGTATATTGTAGTTTTTTCATAGAATAAGTATTAAATGAACTTTGTTTCCCAGCATGCCTTGTTTTCTCAGGCGGTAGTGAGCCAATCAACGACACGGATATCCCGTACATAAGGGAAATCCAGCCCGCGTTTCTTTCTTTGGCTTCCCTTGTAGTGCAGTATGGTACGTACTTCTTGCTTTATTTTGTAATCTTTAGTCATCTTGTCGTGGCTGTTTGTTACAAGGGATTTACAATTAAAATTAGACATGTTACGGGGCTTACAGCATTCCGGACTCTAAATCGTCGTGATATTTGCACGAATAATGATAAAAAGCGTCCTTGGAATGTCTCAAACGTCGTGGTACACAAGGCGTAGAAGTCAATGTACTGATACTTTAAAGGTGGCTTTGGTAGAACCCTTTCAAGCATAGTTTTCCTGTAATATAGCGTTTGCAACTCGTGTGCATTTCTTCAGTTTTACTGTAACGCATTGTTAATTTGCCTTTAATGCATTTTGGTTTTAAGCTATTCAGTGACCCATTTGCTACAGAAGGTATGCTTTGAGGGAAATTGTCAGATTGGCCCTTATCGAAGCCGTTTCAGTTAGCACTGTGGCTGAAACGGTCAACAAGGTGCCTACAGTATAACTTTTACCGACGGTCGCTGCTTAGTTTTTATAACTAAGGGGCAACATTATGGAAAAGGATATTGAAACTAGGAGGGATGCGTCACTTTCCCGTGCAGCGTGACGCTACCGGGTTCAAGGGGACACGTGCGCCGTTCAACTGCGAACTGAGCATGTGTACTAAGAGTAGTTGGGTTTTATTTGACGTGATTTTGCATGCATGTTTAATAGATGACTCCTGGCCTGAGAAGACTATGGGCCACGCCGGAACTGAGGCCACACACCGGAGAAGGTGAGATCTCCTCCATCAGTTTTACGCCGGCCCTTGTTGGAGCCGACCCTGTTACCTGTAGCAGGCGTGGTCAAAGAAGGGCCAAGAATGACACCTTCCTACGGTCGCTGTTCAGTTCTCTAGCTGCATCAGCAACATAGAGGATAGGAACATTCGCTACTGTTACTGATATCAATTATTTCCATGTTTTAATGTGGATTTTAACTTGTGGTTCTTCTGCAGCTATGGTCCATGCATTTGGCTCCAGGGCCTGTTTTACTGTCCACATCCAGTTGGTATGAGCTGCTCCCGGTGCTAGAGATGGTGAGTTGTGACTTTGGTTGTTGGTCAGTGATACAGCAACCTGCTGTAAACTTTGCATTTTATGGCATTAGTGCGCCATGAATCCACAGTACTCTTATTTTCCATCAAGGCAGTTTGGTCCTTGGTCGGGTCCCTACAGAATCCAGAGACCCTGCCTGGAATGGGGTTGACCCATAGTCACTGAAGCTGGCTTTAGGAACATGGACCGTAACCTCCTTGGTGGGTGGATTGATTTTATTTTTTTTGTCACTTAAGGAACTTGAGTCTCCTAAACGCATTTGCTTAAGCCCCAATGTTGCGGCTATTGCTTTGGCCTGGTGTTGATGACACACTTGCCCTCACTGAGAGCTTTGCTCGCTTATGAGAACTACTTGTACTCTAATTCTGAACTGGGCCTGACGCACATGGTATTGTGGCGTTCAGATTTTTGGGTGGATCGTAACGAACTGATCTTTCAGGTTCGGGGGTTGCGGTGCTGTTGCCTTCTGGAGTCGCCCCACATCGCCACAGCAGCATGAGCAGGTAAGATCATGGGTTTGGTTCTGGTCAACTTGATTTGCGGTGACCCATCCGAATGGATCACATCTAGCTAGTGGGTGCTGAGGGGTATGGAGTTTTGTCCCTCAGACACTTCATCCACACACTCGAAGTGTGACTTTAGTCGCAAATGCCGCATGCCTTCCAAGGAGCCGGGCTCATCCTGTGGACCCTGTTCACGATCAGCATGCCAGAGCATTATGGGGGAAAAGTCTGAGACTGTAGGCAATATTGCTACCAGTCCTTCAGTTCTCCAACAGTCTTGCTGCAAGCAGAAGGGCAAATTGATGCATGTTTCGCTGTTTAGGAGCTGCACCTTCATGTTTTCTCCTTTTTTGTAGATCCAGGACTGATCTGCGGGGGCTGTGCTGAATTACTGCAGGTATTCATATCAAAGTATTGTCTTGTTTCCAATGACTGGTCAGTGATGTGAGCATTACTCTAACTGGACTGTTGGATGACAGTTGCGGATATGGGACTGAGACCAGCACCAGTCGATAGCCTTAAGGGCATTAAGCAGGGCTAATAGCCCTGGTGGTCAGGATTTCCCATTCCTGTCCTGAGGGTGTAGCTATGGGCCACATGACATTAAGACTTGGACTCTCTGCCTTCTCTCTTCCAGGGTTTGTGGGTGGTTTGCCGCAATCCAGATTCCTAGGTGTGTATGTTCGCCTTCTGCTTTTGCCCTGTGGTTTCTGGTCTGTGACGACTGCATAACTGGCAGACTGCTGGATGAGGCTTGCGGATATGGGACTGAGACCAGCATTCTCACCCAGGACAGTGGGTGTGGCTCCAGGAATGTACTGATGTTCATCTTGTCCTGTTCTCAGGTGTGGGGCAGAGGGTTGATCTGACAGATTGGAGTGTGACGAGCAGCAGCTGCACACAGACCAGCCCTTCAGCGTTTAATTTCCCTGCGAGTTGTAGTCTGATTGTATGCCATGCACGTGATGACCCTTACCTGCTGTATTTGTGGGAGTCTTGTTGTACACTTACATCTACCAATGAATAATCAGTGTCAATCTAGCTGATTATTGCATGTCTATATTCTAAATACTAAAGGATGTTTGACCAGAAATGTATAGAATCAGTCCAAGTCAGCGTTACAAGGAAAATGAATATACTTGACAAAATACCATTGACTTTAATAGCAGTCTGTCACGCAAAACAAGGCAAATGTTCAATAAAGGAAATCCAACTGCAGAAAGCATCCTGGCTTTATTACAGTAGCTTCCCCAGTCTAGTCCTGCTCAGGAGTGACCAAAACCATGTGGTGCCTGTAGGTCTCTAAGGACTAGGGCAGGGGAATACTACATCATGTAACTCAACGCCTGTGTAGCAGTGACCAGCCTGAAGCGGTATCAGGTTCCACCATGACTTGCATATAGCTAACTGGCATGACCATATTAATGCAATGGCTAGGCTTCAGCATGCGCTAAAGGTATGTTAAAGGAATAGTTCATGTGACAGCGAAACAGCCTTTAAAAAAAAGCACTTAGACACCTCAAACTCATTCCATAGGTTATAATTAAAAACCCATCAGCACTTCCTCAGCCCCAGCTTCCGTTCCTGTGTCATGCTGGACCAGTAGGCTGGTCAAAAAGATGTTACACAGGTGCTGCCAGCTCCTCCCTGGCCTGTGCGCATTTACATCACAGATCTCACGGGAGACCGGCATCAGTTCTGGGCCTCAGAAGGAAACTTGAGCTCTGCGATCTCAGAGTCCGGAGAGCTGCTACCACTGCGGTCGCTGTACGTGTCTCTGCAGGGAGGGGAACGGGCTCCAGTCAGCTGCCGAATCTACCACTGGCAGTCGTGCTCTAACGGCAGCGGCTTTTTTTATTTAGTCAGACTTTGACCATTAACCAGCCACTTCCATAGAGATTATAGCATGATGTCAATTACCAGCTGGAGTAATCGTGAAACACCACTCTGCCAAAACTTTTCTGTGCCTCGTACTGGCAAGGTGGTGGTTACCTTGGTGACAGGCGGCATCCCTTGAGCAGGTAGCTGTGTAGTTTTCCAGCAGCGGCCAACAGGAGGCCAAGGTAGGGAGGAGATGGCTTGATGGGTCGGGAGGTGAACTCCGGGTGGTACTGCACCCCCACGAAGTAGGGGTGATCTAAAAGGTGAGGCACTGGTCAGAACCTTAAACACCAAGAGCCTTGGTATTTCATACTGGCTACAAGTGTAGCTTGGGGGGGGGGCTTCTCAGCTGGAACTGGGGGGACCTGAGAGGTGCAGGGGACTCACCATCCAGCTCAATGACCTCCATCCTCTCGCCCTCCACGTCCTGCCCGACAAAGCTGAAACCTTTGTCCTCAAAGTGCTGCTTCAGGTCCGGGTTCACCTGGGGGGGGAGGGGACAGGGAACAGACACAAGCTTAGCGACAGCCCCCAGCGATGGGAGGAGACTCATATCCCAAGTGTACACGCTTCAGTCACCATTTTCTGGAAGGAAACTTCGATTTATATTGATGTATGTGGGCTTTCGCTGCAGTTCCCTCATTGGATTACTAGTCAGAGGACTGATTGGCTGAAGAGTCCTCACGTCTGGGTTTGAGCAGCTGACCTACAGGTTATCCCAAAAACCTGCACACACACACCGGCCCTTTGCGAGTAAGACAGCTTACTGCTCTTCAGTAAGAAACCAACGTACAGTCTGGCGCTAAAAGAGCTCTGCAGCGTGTCCTGCTCATTAAACCGTTGGATTAGAAACAATTTTAACCACCAGGGAGTTCAGACACATTATGTTTAATGGGTCACATTAGACCCAATTCAGTTAAATGGACCAACCTATATCAACACATTTAAAACAGGACAGAGGAAGCAAGGCAGCACCCCCACGTGAATGTTTTTTTCTTCCTCGATGGGGGGGGGGGTTGGGTTCTATAGCTTCGAGCATGCAGGTCTTCACAAATTATCTTAAAGTCAGACCGTCCTATCTTTGGTGCTGCCAAGCAGGTCATTGTGTTTGCTCTCAGCTGCCCTTACAAGCCATTGTACTTTTCAGCAGGGCAAGGCTGACAGTGGCACTATATTATATTCATTATGTACCATGGTGCTCCCTCAACTGGAGAAACTTAGAATAGCATGGCTTTTAGAATTGAGATGCAGGATTTTTCTAAATGATTACATCCAAAATCTTGCAGGTCAGATTAGAAATTTTAGCAATACTTTCCCAAGCTGCCAGGCTGCAATCAGCCGACGGCCCCCCAGTCCAATAGCCGCGCTAGAAGTGAGGCAGCCTCACCTCAAAACGGTGCCTGTGTCGCTCGTCAACGTAGTCAGCATCTCCATACAGCCTCCCTGTGAAAGAGCAGAGAAGCAGCCATGAGTGTGCCCCTCCCCGGCAGCAGACTGGTCACATGACCCCCCGGTTTAAGATGGCCGCCCCAGGGCTTACTCAGAACACTGTTGCCACTCTTGAAGATCGTGCGCCTCTTTCCCAGCCTCATCGTACCACCCATCTGTCCAGGGTTGTGCTCCGGCATGTCAATCACCTGGGGGGACCAATCAGAGATCAGAATTATGGCCGCCTGGGGTGGGAAAAAAAAAAAAAAAAAACTGCACGTGGGGGAAGAATGGCATCATGGGATACGTACTACAGGATGCTTGGACTCTGGGTCAAACTCCGTCGAGTTTGCACCTGTCGGGACAATATGATACAAGCTCAAGAGGTTGCTTTACTGGGAAATCTGATAAAACACTTAAGATTCAATTTTTTTGTCAGATTGACACTGTGGCCCAGAGCCATAAAATGACCAGCGACAACCAGTAAAGACAGGTGAGGCAAATGGACAGAGACTCACCTTGCCAGCCCAGAACATTCCGGGCGAACTCGCAAACGGCCAGCTGCATGCCAAGACACACACCTGTAAACATACAGTGATTCTCCCATGAGCCACCTGCCACAGCCAAACTGACAGACCAGTGGGGACAGTGCAGCCCAGTGTTAAACTGTGCGGCACTTACCGTTACCCCATCTGTAACGAGTTATTCTTTGCTCACCTAAAAACGGCTTCTTCTGCTTTCTTGCCCAGCTAATGGCCTGAATCTTGCCCTCTGTGCCTCGAACCCCGAACCCGCCGGGAACCAGGACACCACTGTGGGCACAAAACAGCAGCTCACAATCCCGCCCCACTGAATCTGACCAGTCATGCGAAAACACAAAGCCCCCCCTCCCGGTTCTGCTGCACCGTCCGAGGGGTTAGATCACACGTGAGAGGAGAACACAAGACAGAGGAATGGAGACAGTGGCTGCGGACGAGTACAGATAGAGGAACTTCGAAAACCCCGAAAGAAAAACAGGTATATATTCTGAATAAACACTGAAATAATTTTGCACTCGTGCCTTCATGGACACATGCACTCCTATACGATACAAAACACAGGCTTCGGAGACAGACGGGAAGCAAGACTGTGGTTCCGGAGTAGTGTGGGCATGCACTGCATACGTTTGCCACCAGGGCGGTGATCACGCACCCAGCGCTGCAAAGCTTCTGCCACGCCTCATGGTACTTTACAGGCTCCTGCTGCAACGTGGCCGGCTCCAGATCTGCCGAATCGATGTACTGTGGCGGAAGGAACGGGTCCGTTATCAACCAGCCATTTAGACCATAGTAACAGGATTCAAGCTGAGATTGCCACTCTTGCTGACAATGTCTGCATTCGTACTATTGTGTTTTTTTTATTCAAATTAAAGATCTAATTAAGATTAATTAAATCTTTAAATTAATCCCACTCATTTCCTAAGAAATTCCACATTTATTCTGTCAGACAGCATAACCCAGTCAAACACCGGAGGATAGCGAACTGATCACCCAACTGCCACAGCAGAATGCAAGGATGCTTCACAACACCAACATCGGCTAACAGAACACCAACAATCCAGCCAAGGAGTCTGAGGACAGGGCAGGGAGGACGAGCGATGCACACGTCACCTTGACCTCCAGCTTGTAGTTGATAGCCAGCGCCGAATGCTCAAGGGCCTTGATGACAGAGGCGTACGAGTCAGAGAATTTGGTGTACTTCCCCACCAGGGCGATGGAGCAGTGTTCCAGGAGACGGTCAGACCTGTGGCAAGGCAGGGTCAACAGGGTTAGTATTATTATTATTATTCTCTTGCTGTATGTCAGGGCATGTCACTTAGCTCTGAAAGGCGTGCTGATGTCCCAGTGCACCAAGGCCATTTGTGCCTGACGTGCAGACAGACATGCAAGCATCCCAGGGCTCCGCAAATACGTAGGCCGGCTCCCAGGTTTCACAAAAACTCTCAAAAACTACTGGGGTCTGATATTTCACCACATAAAAGTCAAATATACCTTCCGTACTGACGGTCATGCAGTGGCTAAACAGAGAAAAGGCCAGATAAAACCACCAGGCCTCCAACCATCAACATCCCAAAACCACAGGGACTCATGCTGAGGCTCATGTATTCATGAGTGATCCTCCTGAAGGGGCACAGCATCCGCTGCTGCGATTCGTCTTCAGAGACCACAGCCCTCTGCAGCTCCAATCCCACCTGTCAGACATCTCCTTCCACTTGGTGAGCATCTTCCGGGGCCTCGTCTCAATGGGCAGGTCCAGCCTACGGCAGAAGTATCCCACCACGCCCTGGTCCTCCAGCAGTAGGGGTACGCGGTAAATAGATGAGACATCATGGACGCAGATCACCTGGACAGGCAGAGGGGGCGCCGTCTGGGTTGACCGACAGACTTATGGTGTCTGATCTCAGAACGCAAGCCCTACGCGTTCCAAGCGATGTGCAACGCTCACAAAAAAAAACCTGGCCAATTAGGAACTGGCAAAGGTGCGTTTCAGTGACAGGTGCATTG
The DNA here is from genome assembly GCA_026779605.1 of Mormyrus hasselquistii. NCBI lineage: Eukaryota > Metazoa > Chordata > Actinopteri > Osteoglossiformes > Mormyridae > Mormyrus > Mormyrus hasselquistii. The sequence goes on from JAODKE010000146.1 coordinate 27,212,383, forward strand.
TGGGACACATACAACTTTCACCAACACGGCAGAGCATTAGATCAATTTGCCGTGGAACCTGCAGGTACAGACACTGTTCATACTTTGAGACAGCAAGACTTACCTGTTCGGGCTCCACGTGACAGAACATAGATATCTTCTCTTTGACAGCAGTATCCAGCGGCGTAGCGCACCGACACACAATCTGAAATCAAACACACGTGCTCTGAGATCACGCGTGACGGAGAATTTCTGCCAATATTCTCTAAGTGTGGCGGTTCGGAAGGATAAGACAACAGATGACCTACCAAGTCTGGAGACAGCCCTAAGCCCCGGAGCTCGCGGACGCTGTTCTGTGTTGGTTTTGTCTTCTGTTCCCCTGTGGCGCTCGGCTGACGAGGTGCGGTATCAGAGGCATTATGTGATGAGCATTATGTCAAAGAGACACCTTTAAGCCGTGTTAGACCACACCAGACTATTCAGTGTAAAACTCGCAGTTTAAAAACGTGTCACCTACCTGCGGCACCAGGCTGACGTGGATGTTGCAGAAGTTCTCCCTCTTGACCTTGAACTGGAATTGCCGGAAGGCCTCGATGAAGGGCATGCTCTCTATGTCACCCACGGTGCCGCCCAGCTGGGGACGCAAATGGGACACGGTCTGAGTCCTCCCCCCCCAATCACCCTGCCACTCCCTTTTCCCTTTTAGAAAACGATCATGCTGCACACAGCACTATAGCCTGAACTGTTTGCTGCACACTGCTGCACATACCGTTCATACTGTACATGCTGACCTGCCATCTCACTGATTGCTGCTATTCGTAATGTACGTTCAGAGCACGTCCCAGCCCTCAGGAGGGAGACACACCTCAATCACGCAGACCTGGGGCTCCAAGCCATCGTCGTCCACAGGGATCCGAGCTTGGCGCATCACCCACTCCTGGATGGCGTCGGTGATGTGGGGCACCACTGTGGGGTGACGGGGGGGGGACACATTATGAGAAACGCACAAACAAAGCGTGTGCCGTCCGTTGAGGCATAACAGCACCCAGCATTAAATGGGGGGGGGGGGCGCAAATCTGCCCGCCACGGGATTTGAACCAGCGACTGACCGATAACAGAGGCTCAATCAGCACAGCAACACATTAAATGACTCCCCCATCTGCCAATCAAAACGCCAGCCACTTCTGTAACACAAACTATGGGCATCGTTGTGCTTTCTGAGGTCCATTCGGGAAGACTCATAAACACACGGCAACAGAGTAGGGTCCCGACCCCCTCACCTTGCACCGTCTTGCCGAGGTAGTCGCCCCGTCGCTCCTTGTTGATGACAGACTGGTATATCTTGCCCGTTGTCAGGTTGTTGTCCTTGGTGAGCCGAATGTCGAGGAAACGCTCGTAGTTCCCCAGGTCGAGATCCACCTCACCGCCGTCATCTAGGACAAACACCTCTCCTGCAGAGGGAAGCCAGCAAAGAAAAGCTGCTTAGATGGGGGTCCAGAATTCCAGCTACTTCTCTGGGACTCGGATCCCTATGAATATCCAGCAGCCTTCTAGATGAGCTGTTTGACCCAGGTCTGGACAAACACTATGTTCAATAACAGAGCAACAGTGTGTTCCTGGCTGTTCGTGTACGTCAATCCTGACAGCAGACATCTATCGTTTCATTGAACTAATCAGAGCCGTCATCCACAGCAGAAGTACAATCACTTCTTGTGAAAAAGCTGAATGACTTTTCTATTCATCCATACCAGAGAGTAGCCGGAGTCACGATTATAATGTACACATTTGCATAAACCTCATCTTATCATTCGGGTGGAATTCAGCACAAGTCAATGAAAATGGGTGCTATTTGCAAGCACGACTCAAAGCAAAACCTGTTCAGTCAAGATTACTCCAGCCTGTACAGCATTAGCGTTCATCGTCAGTTTATGGTAAAACATCACCCCTGCCCTCAGAAACAGTTCATTAGGATTCTGGAATGTAAAAAACCACCCAGCAGAAGCCTTGTTTGAAATGTAAACAGCATTTTGGACTTCACCAGAACACTGAAAAACAGCACACATGACAAACAGCCTGAGAATTAAAATGTCAAGAGACTACACCCCCCCCCCCCAAATCCTACACTTACCATGTTCATAGGGTGAGAAGGTACCAGCATCAATGTTGATGTAGGGGTCTATTTTGATGGCAGTGACATGCAGACCACAGGACTTAAGAATGGTCCCCACACTGCTAGCGATGATCCCCTTGCCAATGCCAGAGATGACCCCACCGGTTACCAGTATGTACTTCATCATGTCGTACTGGTTGTCAGCTGAAATACTTTAAAGTCAGACAAAGAAGAACGTGATACTTTAAACTCATGTTTATAACCGGCAAAATACATGTGAACACTATAATTTCCTAGTTATAAATAAATATTACATTAAAATACGCAATACAAATAACCAGCTTGGTTATCAATAAATTAATAAGAAAAAAATCTAAAAACGAGGTCCAATGTTACCGCTGCATAGATCTAGCTGAAAATGTAGTATTTGCGGCAACCAACGTAAAACAATTTCCTTATTTAGTTAACCTATTGTTAAGAACTGTGAGCCCAAGACGCGGAGCAGATGGAGCGTTAAGAACACGAGAACACGTTTTAGGGGTCTTACGCAATAGAAACGCGACTCAGGTATTTAGCATCTCATTGGGTGACTCGACAATTGGGGCGGAGCTTATGCCAGATGACCAATGACAGGCTAAGTGGCGCGTTACCAGCAGAAGATTTCCGATCAAGAAACGAGACGTCGTGCCGCGTTTTTAATGAGTTCAACACATTTTCACGATGTATACAATCGACATATTCTGAAAGTGCATATACTGGCATATCGAGTTACATCAAATTGTGTAATTATAAGCATTATCTAACTACGTACGACCAAAGACTGCTCAGGAAACTGAAATGTTAATGGCGGGAATCGGCTTGAACAATAGCGCCAAAACTCAAACAATTTACATCGCGTTTATTATAATGCTGTCGTAATACACACCATTTAAATTTGTAGAACAACATCGCGAAATGAACAACTATGCAGCTTAGACTTTGCAAACGCAATCTGTAAAACCTGGCTCGCTAGTTATCAATGCGTAGTCAATGTTTCTGGACTGACTGGACTGTATGACTGATCGGCGAATTATCTAGCTACACAGCTGCATCGCCAGACCCAAAGACTATCTAAAGATTAACACAAAGTAAATAAATGCTTAAGCGTTTGTGTGACGCACATTTTTAAAACACTTAGCACTAATTAAATCCGTACGCCAAAGATCGAGGACTTCTTTTACTTACCGCTACTCAACGAAGCAGCACAAAAGGCTATTTCCCGAACACCCCTCTCTTACAGGAAGGAATATCAATGGCAATTATTTATTGGTATTTTAAAACCCGTGTACAAAAATTGTACGGGCCTCACCGGCATCCACCGCTACAATCAATGTGCTCACCCCACGTGTTAGACAATCTGATGGCGTCGTGACGTATCCCTGCGTCACTACGCACTATCCGTACGATACACCTATAATTAACCTGTGCTCTTGTGTACTGGCCTAGTTATCGTTTAACATCTTTAAAATGTCACAGAGACGGAGTAGGGCCGCATGAGCGTTTGAAACAGCAACTCAAATGCTGGATATATGCTGGATTAAATTGTAGTAGCTTGCCTGTTTGAGTTACTTTTGTGTATGTGATGATTGAGTCTTAAATGGAAGAGTTTGCTATATCGCGTGATAGACTAATGGATAGATAGATTTTCTTTTGTCAGTATCGCATAGACTGGCAAAATAAATACAACTGTAAAATACATATTGGAATTATCATATATTGTTACAGTAATCTAAATAGAACTTTAAATAGTTGTGAGTATATTGAAATTATAATTTGCTCAATAACAGACGTCATCTCTGTATTTGCGCATTATTTCCTATGTACTTAAACGTATTTAAAATTTAATAATAAAAATGCATACCATTAAATGTAATAAAAGATTATCTGTGTAATAAGACATGAAAAGGTTTTTCAAGAGAGCTTCTCCATTATTTATAGAATAAAGATTATCTGACATAAAACAAATATAATAGTAATGTCAGTCCATCTTCCAGTTTTGCTAGTCGTTTTTTAATGAAAATAAAACTGGTAAGATAATTATATACATTGTCATTGCAATTTAAATATACATTGTCATTTGTAAAAATTCTGGCACGTTTTCTTTTTTCTCTACCACAAGAGGGCATTTCAATAATGTTCTGTCATATTTGAACAGGATATGAATTTGTGTAACTGATGCGTCCGCCCACCAGGGGCCGCTAAAGGTCACCGCCTTAGAATTGAAGTATTTGTCGCTTCAGACTTCTGCTTTCTGTTGGCATGAGTCAGTGGGCGATTATTGCAGAATTTGTGGCAATTCCGACATGTGAGAGCATCACAGGGTGGAACATTGTACCTTCCCTGGGACGCTCCAGATTGATTGTCTGTCTGATATTCATGATTAAAGCATTGTTTGGAATGAAATGTCCAAACTGAATGACACCACAGAAAACAGGCTATCTGTATATACCCTGCAAACGTGGGTCAGGCACCTGAGTTGGCACGACTGGCATCTCTCTCCCTCCCTCCCTGCCGGCTCATTTCCAGTGTTGCTTATTTTTACTGGAGCCATTATCAGCGGCCCGGGACGAGGCCATCGGTGACGTGCGTGGTGTACGTGCAGAGTGTGAGAGGGAGACACACGCTTACACGCCCTGTAGGTGTAAACACTGCTGGCCGGAGCTGGGGAGGGGGGGGGGGGGGGGGGCCTTGTTTTCCTTCCTCCCTAACGGCCGAAGAATGTTGCAACACACTGACTGGAAACCTTTACCGTTATTTTGCCACACGTTACACACCAACACGAGCCTGGCATTCCAGCTTACATGTACGTCTGCTGGGGAGGTGTCCCCCCCGTGTCTCACCCAGTGCACGTCCCCAGGGGCACAGACACACCGGCAGGCTAGACTGGGCCACCAGGCACCCCGTTTCAACCTGAACTGAACTGGGCTCTGGGAGTCGGGTGCATGGTCAAGGGCTGCAGTCCTAATGCCCACCTAGTTAGCCAATGCCTTGCATGTGCACCGGTGCGTGTGCTTCAGTGTCTCATGTCTTTTTCTATATTTCTAATTCCGTTTCTGAGTGTTGCTGCTTCTGTGACCCTGCCTCTTTTCACCTTATTTTGTGCCTGCGTGTTTATGTTTGTATGTGTGTATGTATGAGGAGAGCATGTCCAGATTACTCTGTGTGGACTAAATATCCCCACAATGTGATAAAACCTGTTATCGTGACCTTGTTGGGACATGTTTCCGGTCCTCACGAAATAAAACTCAATTTTATAAAAGTCTATGAGAGATTTGTGTTTTGATTGGTTACTTACAGATGAAATTCAAGGCTGGGTAAGGGGTTGATTTGTTATAGCATTTAAATGAATGGACAGCCCCCCCCCACAGCTATGAATATGAAGATGTGTGGTTTTGTCTGCGTATGTATCTCCACACGTGTGCATGTGCCATAAGGAAGCGCAGTAGGTTTCCGGGCCTGCGATGCAGCGTGGCCCCTGGGATCGGTGGATCGCTTAACCCAGAACAGGAGCCATTAGCCGTGCCTGGACGTAACAGCAGCAGGATTTTTAATTCAGCTCTGCTCATGGTCTTGATCTAATTAAAATCCCCCGTCATCGAAAGGCTGCCGCCCTTTTTTACGAGCAATTTGCTCTAATTACGTGCAAAGACAGAGAAGGTCCAAACAGTCAAGCCGCAGTGCGCCGCTTCATTTCCGCCGCTCCTTCGTCCCTCCCCCCCCCCCCCACCCCCCCCCCCCCGCCTGCCAGAGGGGATCAAAGGGGCGCCCCCACCACCCTTTTTTTTTTTTTTTCCTCCAGAT
>JAODKE010000146.1:27234056-27251551 GCA_026779605.1 Mormyrus hasselquistii
GCCATCTCCATGTCGAACAGTTTAGTCTTAACCCTCGCCAGCCTGCTACACACACACCCACACACACACCACACCCACCCACCACCCACACCCTCTGCCCCTCCCCCAACTGACTTGGAACCCCTGAAAAGACCCATTCAGTGAGCCCCTCCAGTGGGCCTTTGCAGGAAACTGCCACATATCTGACTCCCCCCACACCCCCACCAATCAGGGACGTGTCTGAGTGTGACGGCAAGCTCGTCCGCGATAACCAGGCTACCCTGCTGTGCCAATTACAGAAACGCAGCCCTCCCCCAACAATGTAATTTCTTCTGTTTGCCTGTTTGCTTGTTTGTGGGGGGGGGGGGGGCTGCGAATGGGAGCCATGGAGTGTGTTGCTCAAACCGCCTGATAATTACACCCCAGTCGGCCGGTGGTATTTGTGGGGGGTACTCTGAGAACAGCTGTGGTTGCTCTCCGGCTGGGTGCCGTCGCCCGTCCAGAGCTCAGCTCCACCTCCTCCCCTCCTCCTCTCCTCCTTGCTCCCTCCATCCCTCCTCCCGGTCTCCCTGCTGTGTCCCTGTGCCTCTCCACACTCTCCCAAGCACCGCAGTGTGAGATGTGTGTGCGTTTGTCTGTGTCTGTATGTGTGCATTTACTGTCTTTCTCTGTGGAGGTACCAGATGAGCAGGCTTCTGGGAGACCTTGGCGTCCTCTGTGGGCCCGAAGTGTGGCAGCTGTACCCCCCCTCGCCCCCTTCCTCTCACATGCTGCTCCTCACAATGACTTCTCTCTGTCTATCCATCAAGGGCCTGCAACTGATCACATTATATCTCAATTACACCACCCCCACCCCCACCCACCGAAGGGAACAATGTTTTCCCTTCCTTTCCGCTTCTCTCCCTCTGAGATAGCAAGTTAATGTTACATTTAGGAGCTGCATCTCTGTGCTGCATCTCAGCACTGTGTCTCGATGCTGCTTCTAGCAGCTGTGTCTAGGCACTGCATTTAATGGCTGGATCTGGGCACTGTGTCTTGGCACTGCATCTAGCAGCTGTGTCTAGGCACTGCATTTAATGGCTGGATCTGGGCACTGTGTCTCGGCACTGCATCTAGTGGCTGCATCTCGGCACTGTGTCTCAGTGCGGCATCTAGCGGCTGTGTCTCACCGCTGTGTCTTAGTGCGGCATCTTGGCACTGCATCTCCATACTGTGTGCTAGCGCTACATCTTGGCACTGCATCTAGCAGCTGTGTCTCAGCACTATGTCTCGGCACTGCATCTAACGGCTGCATCTCAGCGCCATGTTTCAGTGCTGCATCTAATGGCTGGGTCTCAGTGTTGTGTCTTGGCACCACATCTAGCAGCTGTGTCTGGGCACTGCATCTAATGGCTGCATTTCAGCGCTGTGGAAAATAAAAGATGGATCTGCTAGTGAAAATGAATTATAAATTATAAATATGTCATGGGTCATACAAATAAAATATTTTTTAAATGTTATGCAGATTGCTATTTGTAATGTATTTTTTGGACTGTTAGAGTGATCCCTGTAACAGCTAACAAATAAATAACAAAACAACGTCTTTATTCTGATGTCACAGAAACCCTTGACATCCTTCAGTATCTCCCTGTGAGATTACGTGTTCAGTTCAATCTATGAACTTTTGCATCTCCCATGATTATTTAGCACAAAGGTCCCAGTTCCTGTTGCGCAGTGTGACAGCGACACACGAAAGTGCCAAGAAGCTACATAAGTGCTCAGTCGAGATGGCCCAGGAACCAGAACCAGGAACTAGGTTCCTGAACCTCATTTGGACAGCACTAATAAATCCCACCCAGCAGTGCCTAGTTAACTGAAAAGTATTTTCTTACAAAAGTACAGAGCTGGGACTGAGGAACTACGACTGAGTTCCAGTGCTGGGAATGCAACAAAAGTTCCTGGTTCCTGAAAAGGGTCCCTGTGGTGGAAAATCACCTTTTAACGATTAGGGCCATGAAATTTTGATTTTTCTGAAAGTTCAGGATTACAGTTTAGTAGTTTTGTGAGTGGAGTGTATGTTTGTTCAATTACGTCACCCATTTCTTAGCCCTAATGGCTGGTTAGCTAACCTAGTGATTAATTACATCACATGAAGTGTATAAATTCACAGTGCGGGGGTAGTTTTGTAAATGGATATGGTGAATAAATATCGTCATAAATATTCGCATTTTCATAAATATTCACATGCATTCCATATATGGAAGTGAACGTGCAAAATTGAACTCAACACAAAGATTTCCTTCTTGTCAGTTCTTCTTCAGTCACTTCTAATTCACCTATTATTTAAGCACAGTACAATTAAGAGGGAAAACACTGTACATTAATGTTAGAAACACTGCAAGTGTACATGCAGCGTGCAGTGCACGGTGTGCCATCACTGTGCAGTGTACCACCAGGGACAGGTTTGACTTTGACCTCAGTCAGCTGGCTGGAGTGAGATTTTCAATTCGAGACAAGTCAGTCTGCACACACATTTACATGTATGTAGCAGTTTTATTGCCTAGTAAATAGTCTGTAGGATTTGCAAACTAACCCAGTGCTTGTGGTGTAGCGAATTTTAGGTTCATAACGCAATCATAGATTTGCCATGAGATTTCATGCTTGATGGTTAGGGAAGCACACTTGTAATCGAAAGATTGCAGGTTCGAATCCTCCACCAGCAAGTCACCACTGAGGTACCCTGAGCAAGGTACTGCCCCCGGGCGCTGAATTAGCTGCCCCCTGCTATGTTGCGAAAGTCACATATGGGTTAAATGCAGAGGGCACGTTTTGTTGTTGTGTGGTGTGTTAACAATGACCACTGATCACCAAATTCTAAATAAGAGTCTGAAAACGTGAGTATCACGCCAGATGTGTGAGAGTTGGTAACCCTGCAGTGTTTCTCCAGTGAGCACCAATGTGTTGTGAGCAGTGTGCCATCACCAGCTGTAGAGTGAGGGCAAAGTGTGAAATGGAAGTCAGGTCACTTTGGGTGAAAGCAGACGCAGTGGTAAGAGCTGCAGTGAGGCTGTGGGCGGGGCCCAGGTACCGCCATGCAGCCACACTGCTCTTCCTTACAGGTCTCAGGTCCCATGAGTCGGAGATGAACAAGGACCATGCCACATGTCCCCTCAACCCCCCTCCCCGACCCCCACCAAAGCCAATTGAGTCTTTCGATGGTTTATGTGACTACACCCACCCAGTCACCAACCCCCCCCCAAGCAGCTCTGGTACACCCCCTCACGGCTCCTCACAATCTGCCCAACAGCTGCTTCTATTACCCTCGCCGGGGCTTTTCTGCCCCCTAATCACAGACTTGGGAGGGTTTCTCCCCTCCCTGCTCATCCCCCCTTCCTGTCTGTCGGCTGACGGCTTCACTCGGCTGGCCCCCCCACCTCCCTGTCTCTATCCCCCAACAGCACAGACTAAACGGGCCCTTTGTTTGGCCAGTGAGGGTGGGGGCACAATAAAAAAAAGGCAGACTTTGTCCCACACACACAAAACAGCCCCCCCCCTTCCTTTTAACTAGCAGATGGTTAATGATTAATGAAGAGAGCAGGTACTTGGAGAGTGTGTGTGGGTTCAGGAGTGTGGCAGCGGCCTCTGCGGACGTGTCAGACCGGTGTGTGACGGCGTGTGACAGCGTGTGACATGCCTGATAGCCATGGCGCGTTAAACCTGGAGCAGCTCCCCAAAGGCTGCTGTCGTCAGGGTGGAACAGTTTGCATCGTCATGACAGCAATAGTGAAATGAAAATCCTCTCTGTGAGCTGACATGTATTATGGGATAATTTGTTACGATGCAGAATGAAACCGTACGCGCAGCAGTGCAAAGGTGTGTCAAGCTAAGCATTGTGAGGGAGACCACAACACGGTGTTGGTGCGGGGTGGGACAGGCTGAGGAGGTGCGTAGATTCAGGCAGACCTCGAGCGGCCAATAGGGAGACTCAGAATGCCCAGTGGCTCGCTCAGCTACTGTGCCGGTCAACAGAATAATTTGACACATTTAAAATGTCAAGCAGGTGGCAAACAAAAATGTATTTCCGGCTTAAAAACTGTACATTGATGCTTCAGAATGATAGCCAGCAGCTTTAAGACCATGAATAGAAAAACAGGCAGATACGCGACCGAAGTGCGCCCGTGTGATCGCTTGTCATTTACAGTTGAGCAAGTGCAGTGTGCAGTTGCAGAGGGGCCACAGCTAATCGCCTGCTGTCACTAATCACTGGAAGTTAGAAACGATGGATGTTAGAAAGGGACCAGGCAGGGCTGAAAAAGCCAGACTGCCGAAACAGTTGAATATGCCATTAATGATTTATTTCCTTCTTGAAATGAAACGAGATGAAAATGAATCCCACTCTGCGCCTGGATACAGGGACGCATGAAGTTAGCAAAGAGCAGCAGGACAGGACTTCCTGTTCCGATCTGAACTCTCATCACAGTCAGACAGGGGTTGATCTGTCAGACCAAGGATTTCATTCAGTGTCATTTATATGAGGCACTTTTACGGATGAGGTCAAATGTGAAATGAATGTGCTGGATTTTGTGTGAGGAATTATGTAATGTACATAAGGTGTGGGGGGGGGGGGCACTATCTTTTCTTTGTTTTTTCTCTCCCCTCCCCCAGCCCTCCATTTCTTTCATTATTTCTGTATGTTGCTGGATCAAATCCCTTCCCCCACCCTAACCTCCATCCTTGGTGCCTTCCCCTGAACTCCAGGCAACTAGTATTCAACCATTAAACTGGTAGCATGGTTAAACCACCCTGAACACACTCAAATCAGCCCCCTCATCCCATCTCCGTTCCCGGACCCAGCATCTAGGTGCCTCCAAATAAAGCAGACAGTCCCCTGCATTCCTCCTCTGCTTCTTATCTTCTCTTCAACCTTCACTTTTTCCCTCCCTCGCTCACTGCTCTTGCCACCACATGGCAGCTGCACGTGGACCCGGCATTGCCACACGGACCTGGCATCGCTACACGGATTTGGCAGAAGCACATGGACCTGAGAGCCACACAGACCCGGCACAGCCACACAGATCTGGCACGCAGACCTGCTAAGGCCCGCAAAAGGTGGCTCATCCCAAGCGGAATAAACAAGCGGTGCCGGAAATGGCCCCCGTTCTGGTTCTGGTGCGCTTCCTGTAGCGGACAATGGGAGGAAGAGATTAAGGGGCCCACAGGCGTGGTGCTCTGAGACAGCGGTTTGGGAGAATAACAGCAAGCCGGCCAGACGGGGGGATGGGGGAGGCTGGCTGAAGCTAACCGCGACCCCCCACACGTGTCCTCCCTGCCGGAAGCCTCACTCCAAGAAAGGGCCGGAAGAGACACCACACTCTGGGGCAAGAGGGAGTGGGACGGCGCCCGGCCGCTGCTGTCCATCTGCCAGGAAAAGGTCACATGACCAAGGAGTCCCAAATATCAAGTGTGCCTCCAGCAGCAATAAAATGCCACCAGTGGATTGATGTGGTTCCTGGTTCTGGCCCCAGCCGGACCGGTGCTGTTGTATCTTTGAGCTTGTATCTAAAGTCATTCAGCGAAGCAGAGAGCAGAGCGGCCATGATGCTCTGAGTGTGTGTGTGTTTATGTCTGTGTGTGTGTGTGTGTTTGTGTCTGCGTGTGTGTGTGTGTTTGTGTCTGCGTGTGTGTGTGTGTTTGTGTCTGTGTGTTTGTGTCTGCGTGTGTGTGTGTTTGTGTCTGTGTGTGTGTGTGTGTTTGTGTGTGTGTGTTTGTGTCTGTGTGTGTGTGTGTTTGTGTCTGTGTGTTTGTGTCTGTGTGTGTGTGGTTTTGTATATATTATATTTTGGAGACCAACAGTCCCCACAAGGTGGTATTTTGATGTAGTGGGGAGCATTTTTTCAGTCCCCTCAAGGGGAAACTCAATTTTATAAAACCCTGTGACCGCAATCAAAAAACGAAAAATGCCGAAAGACTTGTATTTGTATTTCTCTTGGTTACTTATGGTTAAGGTCAGGGATGGGTTGGGGTTAAGGGTGTCATTGTTGGGATTAGGGTTTTGCCCATAGAAATAAATGGACGGTCCCCACAAAGATATGTGTGCCAAACAGTGATGCGTGTGTGACTGCGTTCCTCGGCTGCTCTCCCCGGCTGCGCTCCTTGCCTGCGCTCCTTGGCTGCGCTCCTCTGCCGCCTCGTGTCTACTAGGCCCGCACAGCCTTCCCAGCTTGGCCAGATGGCATCCCTGTGTGCCGATCTAATCGCGAAACAACGGAGCGGGATTGCAGGCCTGGCCTGCTCGCGACCCACGGGCGAGGACACAAACAGCCAATCAGATGACACACATGGCGGAAAGCACAACATCCTGTCATTATGGGTTCAAATCCCAGTATATGTCCCTTTGGACTTAATCCAAGTACCTTGGACGAAGTCCTTATCTTTCCTTAACTTAAAGTGCTCTGGTGAAATACCCAACAGCATAAATAGGGGAAAGAAAATCACATTGGTAGAAAATCCTCTAAAAATCTAGATGTGATATGTGTAGTTTATATTCCGCCTGACATCTGACTCAGTGTCTCTAGCAAAAATAGTTCCCTGAGAGTGACATGTAAAAGTGACAGTCTAGGCAGAGAAAACACCATGGACAAATACTTCAGCTAAGTGCCTAAATTTAAAGTTGCTATCCACCTTTTTTGACCTAAGTCCCACTTAACTACGTTCATAAAGATCCCAAAACGAGACCTTCTGCGGTACCTTTAAGAAGGGGGTCATGGTCCAAACTGCTTTAACTCCGATAATTAAACTATAAGTGGAGTTACATAACGGTGATATATGATCGGCAGCTTTTGGTACAAGTTAGAGAGAGGATCCCAGAAGTGAGATGTGGTTAACTAGCCCATAACTTGATCTTCTTAAAGCATGTATGAAAACAGACAGCTAGCAGAGACAGAGATGTATGTAGGACAGGTGGGGTGGGTGTAGCCACTCAGGTGTTAATTTAATGAAGGAATGGAGTCAGGTGAAATACAGGAAGAATTCACGTTTTCCCACAATGCAATTCCAGTGCTACTCTGCTTTATTCTGGGTGGAATTTGAGCTTTGCAAACTCTCCACTGATAATCAGATAAGAGCGAGATGGTTGAAGCCAGGTCAAAAAAAACGACACATCCCTATCAAGTAACTCGCCTTCAGTCAAGTCAAAACTGGCCAGTCTGCCACCGCACCGATCTTGCCATCCCAGAAATGGTGAGCCAACCACTTCAGAGGCACTCTGGGGCAGCGGGGGTCGGTAATCACTAGGCTAAAGTGGTAGCTGTGCTCTTTGCTGCAGGAACAAACACAGGAACAAAGGGGTATGGCAGGGAAACAGTGGGGAAATAACGAGGAAGTGGCAAGGAAATGACGGGGAAATGGAAGGGAAACGGTGGGGAAACGGCAAGGAATAAAGCACGGAATGTAGCGTCCGTTTTGCTCCAGAACTGAGCTGGGCAGGTGGGAGGGGGGGGGTCCTCCTAGCTTTACTTGTATCATGACAAACAAACGGCTCCGTTTTATTCCTGGGGGGGGGGGGGGGGGCGTATCCTCTCTACAAATTCAGAGTTAGACAAAATAATGTTCCTCCTGAACTTTCGGTCCAATATTCATGACAGGACAGATATTATAGTGCTAAAGACAATTTACATGCAGAGGGAGACTGTTGTACCAGTATCAGTAATTTATGGGCTGGAGAGACAGACGGGAGACTGCTAGACTGCTAGAGTGCTAGACTGCTAGAGTGTAGACTTCTAGAGCAGTCTTCAACTCTGAACCTCGATTCCAAATCCAGGCCTTGTTTTCAATTTTTCCACGTGTGTAGTTTAATAATTACTGATTCTGATTGGCCAAAGGCTTCATGCCTGGCTCACAGGTCACAGCGAGGCAGACGCCCAGTGTGGGCCCTGAGCATCGCCGCCCCAACAGCGAGGCAGACGCCCAGTGTGGGCCCTGAGCATCGGCGCTCTGACAGGAAGGGTGTGCCTTCACTACCATCTTCTGCCTCACATCTGGAGAATGTTTCTTAGCCGAGGCCAGAGAATTGTTTGTGAGGGCCAATTAGTGCCAGAGTCCTTCAGCATTGATCTCTGTTTTCCTGAAAGAGGGTGGTGGGGTGGGGTGGGGGGTTCTGAGTATGGCTGGTTAGGCTTAAAAATCAATACCCAGCCTCAGACACACATGCTGCCTTAATCTGCTTCAACAGTGCCCTTCAGGATGATGGTGGAGACCTCTTATCCACTAGATTAAAATTAAAAATTAAAGCATCGATGATTTTATTATTGAAGTAGCTCGTGACACTTTTTCCACATCTGGGCCATGAGCAGCTCGCAGTCAGTCACCTTTATCAAAGATCTCATAGCAGGTTTCTTCCTGAATTTCTGCGGCCGAGTTGTTTAACGCCAAAGTCACCTAAGGGCCATCCGGTTGTGGACCTGCTCCTCAATGACGTGATGGAGACCTTGAGACCCCCGTGCGGACCCGTGACTCACTGTGCGTCTTCCCTCAGAGCAGCACCCAGAGACGGGCAGGGCCCAACCCCAGCCCACACACGCAAGCCAGGAATATGCGCACACACACAAACAGGCACGCACACACAGGAAGTGGGCCTGGTCAATCATCCCACTCTGGCTATATTTAGAGATTGGGAGGGATGTAAGTCTGTCTCAAAGCCTGACAGGGAGGCTTAGGTCAGACCCGGGAAGGGGGGGGCGGGGCAGTGGGGGGGACGGAACAAAAAACAACAGTGACTTTCCCCAAATCCTCTAAAACCTCGTCATTTGGGAACTGAAAATATATTTTCAACATATATCCACTTAGCAGTGTGTAACTGCAGAAGAAGAGCACACAGTATGACAAGATATTCCCTGAATGTAAATCTGTCATGTGCCGCGTTACAGGTCTGTGTGCAAAGGCTCACTGTGCTGCTCCTGTCATTGACATAAGGTCAGAGTGGAGATGCAAAGATCTCATCTTATTCTATGAACCTTCATCCCACATTCCCCCTGGGCACAGCTGAGTGGGCGGGAACAAAAAAAAAAAGAACAGCAACGGCAAACACTCTGCTGTAGGAAAACTGAAGGACAGAAGGGAAGTGTTTAGAGAGGTGGGAGGGCGCCCCCGCCCCCACCCTGTTTCTCCGCAGCGGGGTGAAAAGGGGGAGGGGTCCTCTTGGAGTAGCAAGAGTAAACAGGAAATGTGTGACATTCATGCCGGAACAGGGCTGACTGTAGAATTTAGATATTCCTCCCTCTTTAGTGGAATCCATAAACAGCACTCGCGACTCTTGGCAGAAGCGAAAGCGGCCTGTCGTTTTGACGTGCCGAAAATGTAAGATTCCACCCCCCGTAGCACAACACATGCGTACATCCGCCGCCTGACTCTCAGGGAAAGGGGCGAGGCAGGCAAACACTTGCCCCGATGAGACAAACAAGGCAGCAAAATCATTATCGGTGAACCATCACAGGTACAGAGCATACAGTACGAGCGGAGCCGGCGTCAGCCGTTCAGAGGCGGGTCACTGGAAGGGCTCGGCTGGGATTCTGAGGACTCTCTGTGACTGAAGCTAAACAGAAGCTTCTCAGCCCAATAGGTCATTGATTTGCGACTCTTTTGATAAAGTTTTATATTACTCGGCAGTCTTCATTTGACCGAATAACGTCCATGTTACATCCTCTTGTGCTTCTGAAGGTCGGCACACTTGGTAGTATTGAGGCTGGACCCTCTCACCCTCCCCACAGATCTCCCTTGGTATATTTTGCCAATTGGGGAGTGAGGTTCAAGCAAATTTCAAGGGGGTTCAAACCCATAATTTTACTAAAACAGAAGGTTTTTATCGTTATATTGTATATGACAATATAATTGTGACTACTGGTCTGCATGCCTGGACTGGAGGTCTTGACCAGCACTCATAACTGAAGGTTTAGGTCCCTGAAGTGATGTGGTGGTCAGAATCCTGATACTGTTGCCAAGGCGATGATGGGGGGGGCACAGATTGACCGTCTTGATCTTTGAAGAGAAACTCACTGCAGTCACTTCCAGGGCCTCGGGTTACGAGCGCACGCAAGGTGAGCTCCGTCTCAATCTGCGTCAGCTGCCTCGTCTGCACTTCCGGCTGGGAAGGCAGATCGCAGCCGCCGGTGCCTGGCCAGCTCCACCCCCTCCCACCAATCCAGTCCATTCAGTCGATTGTTCTGCAGCTTGGAAAGAAGACCTTTGAATCAGGGTGTCCCCACGACAACGGCACCGAGAATGAGGATGGTGAAAAGGGGGTGGGGAGAGCTGTGAGCTGGCCATCCAGGTGAGATAGATAGATAGATAGATAGATAGATAGATAGATAGATAGATAGATAGACTCATCAATTAAACATATTCCAAAAAAATGACAAAAAATCGGACAAAAACTGCAGCCATTGTCCATAAAATGTTTCTAAGGAGTAAGAGAGATTTCCAATGGATAGGTTTGGATAGGTTTAACCGTTATGAATAATTTGGCCTTTCTTACAGAGAGCAGATGTCTTTTTCCTGCTATCAAACGCCCTCTTAAGAATGACAAATGAGTGAACCCCCCCCCAACCCCCCCAAGTCTGAAAAGAGTAAAAGAGTGGGGGTCATTTTTGCTCTAAGTGGCAGTGAATTTGCTGGGGGTGGGGGGGTGGAGGCAGCTGAAGCAGTCGCCCCCCCCATACCCCCGCCCCGCCCCACCCCAGCAGACGCCCCCCCAACACACACACAAACAGAGCGGCCCTCTCGAGGTGCAGGAGCGGCACGGCTGCTCTTTCTGAGCCGCCAAGCTATTGTGTCTCTATACTTTCATAAATGATTCAGCACCACTCAAATATTGATATGGAAATGACGAGGGGGGGGCGACGGCGTGCGCACAGACCAATCGGCCCCGTCCCTCCGTCATTAGCATTCATTCTCTCTCTCTCTCTTTCTTCCCCGTCTCTGTCTTTAGGCTTTATTCCAGTCCTCCTCCACCTTTCCCATCCGCACACGCGTCCTGCTGAGGTTCACAGGGAGACGCACCGGGCGCCACGCCGGCAGCTTTCACAGGCGCCATTTTATTCATTACGTCCCCGCTGCTCCCAACCAAAACATCGCCGTCATTTATTTGTTCTTCGCAGAGCACCTAGGAGAAGAGGAAGCTCGCCAGGGTCCAGAATCCTTGGAGACTGACGACGCAAGCTATGCGACTACGCCGAGCAGGGCAGCATAGATAAAAAAAAAAAACGGGAGAGAGGTCACCCGCGCACGGCAATCAGGCAGAGGGGGAACCTTCTGGAAAGCTGAGGTGCTGATTAGCGCAGGGAAGGTGTCCAATTGCAGCAGTTACCTGTTTGTAAATGACTAGGAATTTGTGCATTTGCCATTTAGGACCAACCCGCCCCCTCCCCCCCCTCACCCCACACACATATATGGAGCCCTGATCCTCCATGATGGTCCCAAGCCACTTCTGGGAAAGAGGTCCAAATGGAACATGTGACAGTCAATATCAACCCCCCACCCCTTCCCCCCGCTGTAGAAGAGGTGCAGTTCCTGGCAGGTCCTCTATCTGGGGTGTACCAATGTCGCTTGGCACCACTTTTGCGGATTACGGGATGTAAAAAGCAGGGCGATCCGCTCGGATGACATTCAGTACTTTTCTCTAGCGACGCCTCTGGTAACCTTTCCCCTGGTCTGTGACTTTGTGCCGTGATAGATGAGTCAAAACCCCAAGTGGCCGATGTATAGCTTAGCTATGTAGAGAGTGAAAATTCTCAGACTGAAGCTGCTCTGTACCCAGACTTTCCCACAGCTGCTTTGCATACCTTTCCGCCTCTGGATTTGGCAACCGTTGCTGATTTTATGCTCAATAATCATAATACTGGAGTCAGTGCACTAATTCCTGGGATTGTTGCAATGGTGGATATAATTCCACCAACATGACTTAGCAATTAGCGCCGTAGCCTCACTGCTACACAGGGGTTGGTTTGAATAGTGTCCCTTGCTCAGCGTTTGTGGAGTCTTTGCGTTTTCTGCAGGCCTCTTCAGGTACTCCGCTTTCCTCCTGTACCCCAAAATTCATGTGGTTTGGTGAGCCTGACGACGGACCGGCTTCTTTCACGTCCGCCTCAGTGCCCTGCGCTGCCTGACACGGCCTACCGGCTCACACTCGACCCGAACTGCATAAGCGGTTATGGAAGATGGATAAAGAGGTTATTCGTTTACGTGGAGCTGAGAGCGGCTGAAGAAGCCATAACAAGGAAAACAATACTGTATAATGTGTCAATTTATCCTCAGAACAACAGGCGCCCGTTGCAATAAACAGAGATTGACTTTAATTATTATTGTCGCAAGTTACGCGTGACGTTAAATATCTGTTTTCCCTTACAAAAGATGGACCTGGGGGGGGTGGAGTGGTTAGCGTCGGTCCAACGGCAGAAGGTGCGGTGACAGGAGCAGCTGTGACACGCCATACATGACACCCCCCCCCCTAGTCACACACAGGCACAGCTACATTAGATAGCAATTGTGGAGGATGGGGGGGGGGGCGGCTCCAGCTGACACACGAGGCTGTACCAGTCATATGCTGCCTAGCACTGATGCCTGATGTCACTCCGGCTGCTTCAATGGAAACAAAACGTAAACAATGACCCACCTCAAGTGAATCAGCTTAAGGGGTCTTGGTGGGTGGGGTTGGGGGGTGAGACAGAAGGCCGCTAATCACTCCTCTCTCCTCTTCCTGACTTGAATTGTTGTGTTTCAGTAGAGCTTCCTGAAATGTCTGAGTGGGTCGTGAGACAATGGGAAGAGGCAAAGGGCTCTTGCTTTTATTGATCTGAAAGCTAGTGCTCTGACCCAGGCCTCTGGCCGTGCTTCTCGGGACTCGACACCCGGAAATGTGCCGGTCCAGACCTGGGGGGACATGCTGTCATACCCACGAGGAAAGGACTCATCCAAACGTTTTTGCAGATATATCCAGGTTGGATAGAAACATAGAAAAGAAGCATAAGTATCTATAGCTAAAAAGAAAAGTGATATTAAAAATAAAAAATGATCAATATTCCCAATGTGTAATATTCCAATTTATAGAAAAATCTAGGGAAAAAAACTGAATGAGGGCAAATGTCATACAAGTTAATGGTAACAGAGTGTTTTTTTTTTTAATCAATTTTCATGTTCTCTCCTGTGAACGCTTTGTAGAACTTTGACTCCGCAAAGAATGCAAGCTAAATGATTTTCGTAATAGATCCATTCTATCAAGCGGGAACGTCCAGTATGTTCCCTTTGTTCCTGAAACATGCCCTCGTCTTCCCCCAGTGCCTGGTTAGCTGTTCTGCTGCATTGTCCTCTGTGGGCTTGGCCTACTGCCTGAATCAAATGCTTGTGGAGGTACGAAGATCTGCTCTCCTTCCTTTCTGCGACTAAATCAAGTTAGACGTCATTTTAAAGGCTCCTTGTTTCTTCATAGGAAGCTTTTGTCATCTGTGTAATGTGCTGCCGGGATCTTAAAATAACCGCAGTGACAAAGTACAGAACTCTACAACTATGACAGCATTTTTTTCTGCCATGCACCCTAAGCCGTTTAGACCTGAGCTGATCTAACCCTTTCTTTTAAATAATCCTATTGTCAAAGCCAGCGTGGTACCGCCCCAGCAAACAGCACTTCCCATGCCTGCCAAATATGATGGTAAATGTCAACTATTATTAACATTGTTATTAGCTATCTTGTGCTTTCACCTGCCTTCCAGAAATCAAATGGAATTGGTTTAAATCTTTAGCTTTCCATAGGATTTCCTGTGTCATAAAATATCAATACAGCTGATGTTCTGAATTTTTCTAACTCTGCCAAATGTAATAGCCAGTGTTCTGCATGTTCCAAAGCTAATGCCCTTTTCTTTCTATAGCCCGTGGCTTAAAATTAGCATCCACCGGACACAGTTCACCTTCACAAACATGTGGCTGATAGGAAACTTTATCTGGTTAGTTAATCAGATTACACATTCTGCAGCTCTAACTGTCCTTTAACTTCAGTTAAACCACTGAACCACACTGACCAGAATCTCTTCCAAGCATCACATTGTCCTGAGTGTTCTGTATCTCTTGGAATCGTTTGAAAGATCTGCACTTTCCACATCGGCTGTGCTTTTCTGGAAAAGCACCTAATTGCTACCGTACTGTCTATTCAGAAAATTTTCTGGCACCCTGCACGGTATTTTAAAATGTGCTGTGTGTGAATCCTCATGCAGAGGAACATCTCCTGGGATACCGATGGAGGAGCCCCTGTCTGAGTATTTTGCAACGCTGCTGGTAAAGACCCCAGTGCACCAGTGTTCAACACGAAAGTCGACCACAGGGATTCGAGGGCAGGCGATCCTCAGCATGAACTCAAATGCAATGCCATCGGGAACGCTCCAGGACATCCGCAGAGATGCTGCTGAAGGCCTTGATCCCTGGTGATAATGTGGTCTTTGTGTACCCGGTCCGTTTCCCTACAAAGGTGTCGGAATTTAAACCAGCCACGATCCGTGTTAATAGTTATCAAACGGGCACCGCAAGTTGGATAATGATGTCATGACACTTTTCCTTCTACCCCCTCCATCCGGTCATCCTCCTTACTCTGTCCACATCGTCTCTCTTCCTTTCTCCTCTCTTCCTCTTCCCCCTTTTCCCCAACCCCTGGCAAAGCTCATGGAGTACGAAACTCTTCGGCCTACACTCTGCTGCACTAGACGACAACTTCGGTTTAGCTCAATCGGAGACGCTTCCGCTCAACAGGACTTACGTAACTCGCGGTAAAATGCAGAATTTTACCCGAAAGTGCCGGCAACTGGCTCTAGGGAACAAGAGCGAGTTTTACTTGTGGCTCTTCAGGTGGTGACGTTCCAACCTGGAGCAGCAGAGCATAGACTTCATGCTGCGTCTCCTTCATCCCACACCTACGGACGCACAGTCACGGCAACACTCTTCCACACGGACGCCACTCCTTCCATAACAAAGACGTAATGATCGCCCGGTTTGGCTGCGCCTCGTCATGCTCATGCGCCCCCCCCCGCCCCCCCCAGCCTAGTGCATTGTCATTGCTCACTCACAGGACACTTACACCCTGTCCCTCAGGCAAGAATGGGCAAAATTAATCAAATTTTCAGTTCCGGGAATAAATCTCAGGCAATTTAAACTTTGCTTCCTCTACCCATTTTTTTATATTAACTTAAGGACCATGAAATATTTAGATCTGGCACGTAGCACAGTTACGTAGCACAGTTTCTTCAATATATGAATGTATTAGATATATCCAATTCATTATTGCTGGTTTTTTAAAATATTTTAAGTTTTTTTAGCTAAGGAAGGTAATTTAACTCCGGTTGTGAAGGGTAGCTGTGAGAATTGCTATCATGTTTCACTTCTCTTTACTCCTAATCAAGTGCTTTTCCATGACAAAACAATCCCATTACAGGCTTCCTTTAAATGTCCCCTGTAAAGCAGGAAAGGCCTCACAGGATCAGTGGCAGCTGCACGGCTGCCCATGCGTCCCAATGCAGCGCATACTTCTGCTTCCTCAATCCCAGCAGCCCGTGCTCCCCTCAGCCACGCCTCCCATTTTCAGTTAAGCCCCCCCCCCCATTGTTTGGGCAAGGCGACATCAGCCTGCTGGGCCCAGGTGACTCGTCAGACACGCCTGCGTCTGCAGGCTGCGCGGGTTCAGGGCGTGACGAGGCTGGAATGCAGCTTCTGCACCCCTAGCCGCACCCCTTGGCCCAGATGCTCCGCTGTGTCTGTCTGCAGACTGGATGTCATTTCCTGGGGCCTCATGTTGTTTCTTCTCCTGGAGTGGGGGAGGGGCATGGAGGGGAGGGACGAGTCTGTCTCTTTAAGAGAGAAAAGTGAAAACATCCCATTAGATGTTTTATTTTTGATCTATAATTACTTCAGTGCTTACATTTCCTCCTCAAACTAATGTCCACCTGGATTTCCCGCCATATATTTTACCCGTAATATACACAGATGGTGGGCGTATTTACCGTTCCTTCTTTAGCCACACAGCTTCTTCAGCTGCTTATCCAGCACACGGTCGTAGCTTAGAGCCCGACCCAGGAATCTCAGGGAAAGGGAACACCCTGGACAGGATGCCACACCATCGCAGGGCGCACACTCTCCCACCACGGAAAATTTAGAAACACAAACTGACATAACTGCCTGTTTTTGGGCTGCGAAAGGAGAGCGGGTCTCCAGAAGAGAGGAGCCCTCACAGCATGGGCAGATCACACGCCCCCCCACATGCAAAGTTGCCGGACTTGCGTTGCAGGGCATGCGGCCGCCAAACACACTGTCGCACTCATGACTGTACCCTCAGCCACCAAGCCAACACAAAGTCTTAGTTATACATATCTGTGACATATCTGTGCACATTATTGAAAAAAATGAGGACAGATGATTTCAGGTAATTTTCTTATTGACTATTTTCTATGACACGGGGGTGCAGATGTCCCAACGGGGGTGGGGGTGAGGGTGATGAGTCACCGGTGCCTAATTACCAGCAATATGAAGGGGGCTCCTGCTTATTCCCCTGAGATCCCTCACACTCAGCCGCCTGACACCCACTTTGATTTCCTCTGTGTTCCCTTTGTACCGAGGAGAAAATGACTGCCTTTAATTTCCGCTCCTCTCCCGTTTTGTTAATCCCACCTATACTCCTGTGTCCAAATAAATTCCCCATTCCCTCCCCCAGCCCCCACCCCGTGTTTCTCTGCTCAGTACCTGAGCATCTGTGACAGGTATGATCCTGGAATATCCCAGTTTATCGCTGCGTTGGAAGGTTCCATGCAAGCCTGCCGCAGGAAGGGTTAGGGATGTCATGGCAGCGAGCCTTGAATGCAAAACATCAAGTGCTGATCTTGACACACACACACATATGAAGGAGACTTTCTATCACTTTACTTTCATCCTTTACTGTAATAACTGATCCCTGACCCCAAACTACCAAAACTCAAAAAACGGATGATAACTGATAACGTTTCCTTGAGCATATTTGGCAACGAAAAAGGAAATGTGGTTTTGGGATGTCCCCACGGTATTGACTTGAGAACGTACATTTTGACATAGGCACCCACAGATACACAGGCACACACACATACACTGGTTTGTAATTATATCTTTGTGGGGACTCTCCATTGATTTCTATGGGGAAAACTCTAATCCCAACATGACCTTAACCCTAACCCAGACCATAACCATAAGTGACCAAACAAAATAAAAGTTTTATATTAGTTTTTTAAATTTTATCTTTGTGGTGACCTGAAAATGTGTCCCCACATTGTTAAAATAACAGGTTTTTATTACATTGTATTACACACAATGTAATACAAACATAATCCACACACACGCGCACACACACACACACACACACACACACACACACACAGGGTAAAGGCCAATCCTCCATCTACTTTGCATACTGCATTGGGTGGAATCATGCTGAGCTAGAGATAAGACAAAGGGGCCCCCGCCCACACTGTGACCCCCCCCCCACC
>JAODKE010000146.1:27260479-27273337 GCA_026779605.1 Mormyrus hasselquistii
GGTGGGGGGGGGGGGCACTGCGGTTGCAGCTCTTGTACTGCACACCCTCTGTCCCTGCAGTAAAAAGGAACTGGAGGAACAGCAAGCTGTGCATGAAATAACGGCTTTTGCACCACAGTTTGGCACTACCGGGGCAAGTGGGGAGGGGCAAGTGGGGGGGGGGTGTGGCCTTGTGGTGGGAGAACAGCACTGTGACACAGCAGGTGTGCTGCGCATATTAGTGACACGCATCAGGGAGCTGCTTTCATGATCCTGGCCGGACCTGTATTACAGCAATGATTTGTTGAGAAAGTTTCCTGCACTCAAAAACAACATTTAACTAAGAGAGGAACTCTTATATGTATGGAGAGGAATGCCAATATATGTCAAACATTTGTTCATCACTGCTACATATTTTAAGGGCCTTTGCTTTTTTAAGGATTACTTTGATTGGTTGGTTATATACTTGCATTTGTTGCAAATATATTTCTGTGTACTTACCTTGGCTGACGTCATGTAAACTTTTCACCCATGAATAAAGCGGAATGTCTTATAGGAGAGTCAGGTACTTGGTTTTAGAGTACAAGAGCTTAGACCCTCCAGGGACCTGGAACCAGCCCCCTGTTGTTGACAACTACGCCATTCCTGACTTTCTTTGTGATGCATGCCTGGTGACTTGGAAATTTGAAAAGCATGATAGGAAGATGTCTACCTGGGGGTGAGGGGCAACTAGTATGGTCACAGAAGCCACCATTGTTCAGGGTGCTTTCCACAGCGTCTAATGGGATGCGGCTGCAGTGTCCAGCACTGATATGTGGTGCTAGCATGTAGTACTAGTGTGTAGTGCAAGGGTATAGTGGTAGCATGTAACATTAGCATATCGTACTAGCGTGTAGTATGATGGTATAGTGGTAGCATGTAACATTAGCATGTAGTACTAGTGTGTAGTGCGAGGGTATAGTGCTAGCATGTAACACTAGCATGTAGTACTAGTGTGTAGTGCGAGAGTATAGTGGTAGCATGTAACATTAGCATGTCGTACTAGCGTGTAGTGCGAGGGTATAGTGCTAGAATGTATTATTAGCATGTCGTACTAGCATGTAGTGCGAGGGTATAGTGCTAGCATGTGACATTAGCATGTCATACTAGCGTGTAGTGCGAGTGTGTGGCATTAGTGGAACCCACGCTTGGCACATTCCTGTGTTCCGAGGCCAGCAGAGTTTGAAAACACAGCAAATTCCAGCCAATGCCTTTAGGCGAGATGAAATAAAGCCAGAAGGATGGCATTCCAAAGTGCCACGGCAGAGCTTAAAACAACATGGTGGACCTGGACTTCTGGACCAGTGGCTTTTTTTTAAAGCAGCAGCAGGTCTGGTACGCAGAGAGGCAGCTTTCTGTCTGGGGCCTGAGAAGGTGCCGCAGATAAAGAGCAACATTGGGGTCACGGGACCCCCAAGCTTTCCGACTGATCCCTCGACACATGTGAGTCTCATGCGGACGTAGCGACAGACAGCCCGGAGGCACTCAGTTGGCTCAGTTTGAGACCCCCCCAGGGCTAAGCTGTGCATTAGCCTTAGCATCTGGCACTGAAGTAGCACCTGTCTCCTTTAGTGAACAAATACTAGTGTGGCTCCCATATCTCCGGGAGGACTCTGCACACGGTAACACAACCCCGCTCCCGCTCGCTCGCCCTTCCTTTCATTCTGCTTGCGTTTGACAGCCCTCGGAGGCTGTGTGTTGCCAGGCATCACTGGAGCAGCGGGGGAAGGTAGGGGTGCTGGGGGGCAGGCCGTCTGCTCTGCTGGCCCAGACCTGTTTGAGCAGTTAAAATGCAAATCGAGAAGTAACGCAAAGTACGAGTGTAGAGCAAGCTAGGCCAGAATGGGGTTAACTCTGCCTAGCGCGGCCCTCACCCCTCACCCCACCGCACCCCAGCCAAGCACATGCACATTTGTACATTCTCTCCGTTGCCACTAACATGTAGAAAGCCCCTCTCTACCTATCAGAAAACATGCACGGGTCAGGAGTGGGCAGGGCTTCTGGACATGCACTTAAGGGCCTGGCAGCAGCAGGAGAATTAAGGCACAAACAGCCACCTCACCCTGTGCACTACACCTGCTGACTAACGAAGCGGCGAGGCAAACTCACGGACAGTGCCGGGGGGAGCTGGGGGCTGGGGGGGGGCACTGTCAAATCCAGACAGGTGTGGGTGTTAGAAGAGCTCCGTATGCAACCAAACCGAACACGGCCTTCTCAGATGCTATTGCAGGTATGACACGACAAGAGACGCAGAGTTTAAAAGCCATCGCTAACACAAAAACAGCAGAGAATCCCCCAGCGGATGGCTGATTTCCTGCCTGTGTGGTACCATGACGGCCCCAAATATTCGTAACTGCCTGTGCAGATGTTGGGTGGGGGAGGCTGATATAAATATTTATGGTGGCATTAAAGTGTTGGTGTGACAATCAGTAGGGGGGTGGGAAGGCTGTCTGATAGGGTGGATGGAGGGATGGGCGAAAGAGAACAGCAGGCGGGCGGAGGAGGAGTGCAGTGACAGCACTGATGTGGAAGACGGTGTCGGGGGGGCAGCGAGCCGGCAGGGCCACTGCTTGTTTTGGCCACTAACATTCCAGGTGCTCATCCCCCCCCCCGTCTCCCCGGTGACAGCACATGGGCACATTCCACTGGCGAACACAAATGCTAATGCTCACACGGCAGTGGGGGGGGGGGGCGGGTGTGAGGGAATTGTGAATCCAGGCAGGGGGGCTCGCACACTACCATGAAGTAGGCCCCCACGGGGGTGCAGAGCCAATACCCAGTCGTATCAATACTCAGGAGAACACACGGTACAGAAGTTTGTTTACAAATGAAGAATTGTTAGTAATAGGCGTGCCATCAGAGAGAGTAAGAGGCGTGCCATGTTACAAAACAAGTATTGCAACACAAGCAGAGCTAATGAGTAAGTACATACGTGCAAGGTGGAGCACCCTGTGGAAATTTATATTAATTAATTAAAATTATATTAATTAATACTAAAGTGTGGTCAGCATTGGTGGATACTGCAGCGGGACTGACTGGTTCGCTCTGGATTGAGTAATGAGCTTGAGTGTTCTCAGCTGGTTGGCACTGCCCACTGCATTTGTTCCTGCAGCTCAAAACATGTCCAGTCAACAGGTTTGTCCACTGGAAAACTGTGCATCTAATAAGAATATCGTTTCAAAAAGCCAGAGTGTCACTGGCTTCCTCACGGCACTTCATTCTACGTGGAAATAAGGCGAACAATTAGCTCCCTTCCACTTGCTCCTGCTATAAACTATGCCCTCTAACCTTTTCACAGCTGCGCTTGCATGATAATGGTAATCTTTAGCTGGCAGTACACTAACAGTGACAAAGCAATTTGGAAACAAGAGCAGGAGAGCAAACTGTGAGGAGATGCTATCACCACAGCAAGTGTAAATGCCTGAACCCGGGGAGGGGGTGGGGTCTTCATGGGATGGAGGACTTTGACTTTCTGACAATAAGCACGGTGATCACAACACTCTGACATGTCAAAAAAAAAAAAAACAAATAGCCCCCACAATGTAATAAAAACCTATTATTCTGACGTTGTTGGGACCATTTTCCGAGTCCCTACAAAGATTTGTGAATGCAATCAGAAAACTAAAAATGCCAAGAATCTTGTATTTTGTTTGGTTACTGGCTGGGTAGGGGTTAAGGTCGTCATGTTGCATTTAGAGTTTTTCCCATAGAAATGAATGGAGAGTCCCCACAAAGATATAATTACAAACCTGTGGGTGTGTGGGGCCTTTCTACGTCTCCTCTTTGTGGAGCAGTTTTCCGGCAGCTTCCTACTGCTGTCCAGTCATATGCAGTTTTGGTTATTTGATGTTTTTAAGTTGGCCGTGTGTTTCTGCCAAAGCCCCCTTTGTCCTGGCGCCAGATAAGCGGCTGGTAGATGGATGAATCTCCTTCCATTTGCACCGAAAGGTCAGTTATATGTTCAGATGTGACTAAGCTTAGAAAAGTGTCATGGGTGAGACGGCAGATCCCCTGAGGGATTGGCGTGTCACCCAGGGTGGAAAAGGTGCATTGTGGACACAGATCTTGAGTCATCTCATAACCATCTGTAAGCAAAAAAAAAAAAAACCCAGTCAAGGCTTACTGACAAAACCAGCTGTGAACGAGGACACTGGTGGCCTTGACAGGGATGAAGAAACACGTGGAACATAAATAGGATTCAGTGGCCCAGTAGATAAGGCCCTTGAGTGTGAGAACAGGATTTGTGGGACAGGAGAGGTGGCCATCAAACATGCGGCATTTATTTAGTCGGCCTTCAGCAATAACCTCAGTGACGTTTCTTTGCTGTTTCCATAGCATGATGTCCCCAAAGATTCAGCTAGCTCACAGGTACCCGCAGCTCACACCGGGGGCCCGACAGCTCACACCGGGGGCCCGACAGCTCAGGGCCAGCGAGTCACAACAGGCCGAAGATGCCATTATGTGCACAAGTATACAAAGCTGCTGATTTGCTGCTGACGTGCAGAAAAGCAAGCAGGCACAGAATTTGCATGGGACCATTTCAGATGCACATCAAGTTACAGACAGCTGTAAGACATTGTTTTCTGCACAGGTAGCGTACATCAAGCAGAATACACAACTGCATAAATGTACAAATTATACTAAACCTAGTATATCCCATCTCATAAAACTATGCAGTTCATTACTGAATGCAGAAGGAAATAAAACAGGTCACACTTTCAGGTGCATTAATACTTTAATACTGTGCATGTTAACTTTCCTGGTCACTGTCAAGGACAGGATACCTGTTTTGATCAGGAGTGCGCTGGTCTTCTAAATAAGATATAACCGGTGAAACCGGTAGCTAAGGAGTAAAAGGCGGAGCCTGCGGGATGAGGCGAGCAACCGGTCCGCCGCCGGTGACCCAGAACAACCGTGAGGACACCCCACCCCCCGCAGTCCACGTCACTCAGCTTTAACACCGAGTCAGCAGGCATTTTGCCTGAGACCAGCTGGATTAAGGACTGCTTGTAGCTCTGCCCCCTCCCCCCATTCGGCTGATTTTCTATATATAGTCTATTCATCTCTATTACCATTCAATTTGGTTGGAAAACTGAACAATAATCGCATGTTCTCATTTGACACGCTGCCCCAAGAACGGCATGAGAGCAGAAGTACAGACAGCGAAACAGCTTTCAAACACAAACAGGAAAGGCTGCCAGGGTGCAAGGGCTCGCGCGATTGGTGCACATGTTGGACCCCATATAAAAAATGTGTGCCGTGTAAAGTTCTGCATGAAAAGTTATGATGATTTAAAGCGAAACTGCACCAGGTCTCGGTAGATATGCCTATAATATCTACAGTTTAATATAACACAAATTATTATTTGGTTATTTTTTTAAAAAAGAAACTGTTTAAATCGTCTGTCAAGAGTCACTAGAAAACACTATACAATGGTGAGTTCATGGACATTATAAAAATATACGTAATTAAGCAACTGGACGTGTTTTGCAAATTGCATTTTTTTTTCTCATAATGCGAAGCAAAAAAAATAGAACAACAACTGTCAAATAAATTGACGTAGGCAATTTGTGTGTTTTGGAGGTGGGTGCTAAAAAAAAGGAGGAAACTTGTGGTAATATGTTTTTACAGAATCCCACACGTTTTCATCTGAACAATTATTAAAGTGGGGCCAATCGCGACAAAGGATGCGAGGGGAAGGCTGGCTCCACCTCTCCTGTGCGCCTGCCTCCCAGCTTTTAGTGTATATAATCCCTGAGTTGACCCAGAAAACAGGCAGTCGTTTCAAGAGTCGTTGCCTGCTTTCTGTGCTTCGGTCCCGCTCGAGTATGAAGCTTAACCCTATGGAATATATGTGCTAATCCAGCGGACCCTCGCCGTGCAGTTTTTAAAGAAACAAATATAACTAAAATTACAAAGTCAGTGAACTTTGTAAGAAGAACGTATACTGGTATGTATATTTTATGAAGAGGAATACACTGCCGAGGTTGTGTTCATTTGCTTTAGGTGGAGGATCCATTGTTCGCTTCTCCGTTTTTTTCTTGTCTTCCGAATCACTTTTAACGTGGCGCTTTGTAAAACGGCATGGTTTAAAGCGAAAATAATTCATCAACGTTATTGCAAAATGCGTGGTTAATCACTTCGGGCAAGTCTGTCCAAAACAATTGTGTTTCATGCTTAAACGGGCTTTGAATATCGCTATACCTGTTTGCAGTGCCTATGTGGTCCTGTCGTGCGCGTGACATTATCATTTCCTTACTTATTTGTTGCATACATACAGTATTATTTCTTAAATCAGAGCCTGCCATAAAAATTATTACTTGTGCATTACAGGTAGAGGAGAAGCTTGACTTTTAAGGGTTTGTCCAAAAGATCGTGTCTGTTAGCTGAACGTTTCGCGTCCTTTAAACGTGCGGCCACGCACAGTCGCTGGATTTTAGCCCCGTTCGTTCGTGCACAAAGAACCGCATACCGGGGCTCCTGCGCCGAGGCTACGGAGGAGCTTGCTTGCTTGCTTTGCACATAGTGTTTGTAAAGAAGGGAATTATTGGAAAGAAGCTGCTGATCTCGGTTCTTTTTTTCTTCTTCTTCAAGAAAGCGCCCCGCAGGAAAGAACCACACTGAGTCAGATCTACTCCGTGTCGAGTCAGTGCGCTTGCGACTTTAAATACTGTAGTGCAAAAACTGTAAGATAGGGGCTGGGAAACAGCGACGTGACAATAACGTGGATGAGGGAGACATTCTTTCCTCTCCTCCCTGCTCATTCAAGCAGCCCGTGCACATGTGTGTGTATATTTTGTTCCTGATCAGTTAAGCACTTTGGTTTTGTCCGGTATCCATTGCTGTGGATGGCCGTAGGGACCTTTTGTCGCACCGTGACACCGCTTTTGCTGACAAGTAACATCGTTGTCCGAGCCTCAATGTTTAGTCAAATGTAGTGCTTCCCCGGGTTTAATTACTCAATACCTTTGTGTCCGTGCATTTTTGCGTATCATGCAGCTAATTCCCACGTTAATTACTCTTCTCAGGCTCCTAGCAAAAATAGTATGGTGGATATTTTAAATTTCCCTCCGTTGACCCACACAGCTATCTGATAAGTCAATAAAGACACCATGCACACTAGTAAGATTGTCTCAGGGTCTGTGTTACATTACTGCCTTCACCTTTTGCAGACTCTAAAACGGTAACGTTGTTTTTTTTTTTCTCTCTGATCAGCGATTGGAGGAAGACATGGCTGATCACATGATGATGTCTATGAACCATGGGTTCCGGATGGGGATGAGTGGCGGCCTGCAGACGGGGCCCCAGCAGCATGGGCCCCAGGCTGCCATGCGTGGCATGCCCACTGGACAGATGATGCACTATGGTGGGGGATCCCAGGGTGGCATGGACGGTGGTATGCGCCCGCGAATGGGCATGGTGGCGAACGTGAACGGGCCTGTGAACGGAGCTCAGATGGGGCACCACCACCAGATGTCCGGCGGCATGATGTATGGCCAGCAACACCACCCGCAGCAGCAACCACAACAGCAGCAGCATCACCTGGTCCAGGGCCCCCAGCAGCAGTATATGGGTGGGGGCCTCACCTCCCAGCAACTCATGGCCAGCATGCACTTGCAGAAACTCAACACGCCATATCATGGACACCACCTCATGCCCATGAACGGGAACCACATGGGCGGGGGACCACAGTACCGGGTGGGTGCCGCCCAGCTGGCCGGCATGCCTCACATGGGCGGCCCGGCACTGGGTCTCAATGTCATGGACACGGACCTGATTGACGAGGAGGTGCTGACCTCTCTGGTTGTGGAGCTGGGTTTGGACCGCGTTCAGGAACTCCCAGAGCTCTTCCTCGGCCAGAACGAGTTTGACTTCATCTCAGACTTTGTCAGTAAACAGCAGCCCAGCACCGTCAGCTGTTGAGAGTCTCGGGGTTAGGTGCCGTGTTTGGGTCACCCTGGGCCAAGGCTGGTTGGAGGTCGGGAACAAGCGGAGGCCAGCCTGGAGTCCTGCGTGCTTGTGTGTTTCTGTGGGTGTGTGTGTGTGTGTGTACTGGCATAAATGCACGTTCGTGTTTTATGTAAACAGTTAAAACACTGAAAAGGGAGAAGATGTCTTCAACCACATGTCCTGGAGGATGTCTCGGTACTTCGTGGTGGTGCTCCTCAGCCTCATCTGCCTTCCTCCCCCTGAACATATGGGATGAATGTAACCTCTCCTTGCAGAATTAAGGAGCCACTTGGAACAATATATATATATATATATATACACACACACACACACACACACAATGTGTTGCCTCAGTTGGAACAATCAGACTCTACTGCAGTTTATGAAATTATATTCATTCAGTCCCCCACACCAAATGATTAACATGCAACTAAATGGAAGGGTTGGGGGATGTGTTTGGGAAGGGTGAGGGCGAGTCAGCATTTTGGGATGGGGTTGGTATATTTTTTTTTTGGGGCATGCATGTGGAAGTTGAGGCCTTGTCCGTCAAACCCAATTCTTGTACGACACATGTACACCTGCTGGTGCATTCCATAAATACCGCCTCTTCACTTTAGCTTGTACTGATATTCACGCTCAGCTGTTTTTTTTTTTTTTTTTGTGCAGGTGTCACAGCCAAATCTAGCACAGGAATAACTTCCTAAATTCACGCTTAGGTTAGCAAATGCCTTGTATTTATTGCTTTGGTTTTTGTGATTAGGGCCTAAGGAATCCAATGATTATTTTTTTTTTATTTAGAATAAAAATGATGTGATCATAATGAAGGCCTACTTGATCAATGTGGCTTGGTTAAAAACTGATTTTGTATGGTCATTACTGAAAGGTAGAAAAATCCGCCAGGGATTTTTTGGTTTTGTACGATTTCTACTGATGTGATTAACCATAACACTGAAATATTCTTAAAAACAACCCACTGATTGCTGGGACAAGCAAGGAAACTTGTCTAGGTGTCCAGCACATAGCTGTCCTTTTGGTATTTTTAGCCAAGTACAAGCCCAGCTTCAGAATGGGGCGTGAATGATGTTTGGCTTGCGGAGTTCGCCTGTCAACTTTGGCAGAGCAACGAGGAACTTAAGATATAGTCTCGTCTCATGTTGCAACTAGTCCCTTTATTTTCTTCTGGTACGCTGCCAATTTCCTTTGTGTGGTTCATGATGGTGAACGTTGTATGCAATGCCTCTGTTCTCAACCAGCCCAGTTAACGAAGGTTGGAGGCACCACTGTCAGCAGGTTACTTAGACCAGATGCCTGAGGACATCTATGCTGAAGTGTAGATTCCAAGACTTGAATTATCATCAGTTTCCCCTGGAGAAATTCAAGAAGCTGGTTTGTGTTTGCCATGTAAAATTGAGTTGCTTGGCCACGTGTTCCTATACACTAGTCCCTGACCCTGTATACTGAACACCATTGCTATTTCTAGTTCATAGGCATGAATTCCCAATTACCCCTGTATCATCTCAGTGGCTACGCTGTTCTGTAGCTGCAACTTGCAAGTATTTTCATAAAGACTAAGGACAACGGTCTTCCTCAGCCATGATTTACTGGAAAATAAAACAAGAAAGTGCAAGAAGCAGAGGTGTGTGCTTGCGTGACTGGATGGTGTAAAGTGCTCATGACCATGACAAAGTTTAGTCCTACAGTTGCTTAAGCAGGTTTGACATTTTATGTGCTGCCACATATGCTCTCGCCCCAAGAATGCTTAAGTTTTAATCCTGGGTTCTGCAGGAACTGAATTATAAGACCCACCTGTGTCATTTATGGTCTGGGTCTTCAGCATAGTTCAGGAGTGAATGGGAAGCCACCTCAGTATGGGAATCTACAGCGTGGAGACTGAGTAATTGTGGGCTATTGCCATCAGATGTGAGAACATGGCAGGTCTCAATATAGGTCGTTGTCTTTCTTTGGACTTCCCAGGTTCTCTGAAGTTCTACAAAGATCACTTGCATTTTTGACCCTTCCCCCGACCCTTTTCTCAATCTCTGTTTCGCTTTGTTTAGTGTTCCCGTTCATGTTACTGATTCTATTTGGGAAAAAAATGTATTTATTTTCAGCAATAATAATAAAATATTTATTTAATGAATAAGCCAGATCATTGCTTCATCTTCTTACCTTCTGTCAACCTACACATCAGGTGTCTGTTAGTCAAGAGTTTAATGGGATTGGGATGATCATCTTTATTGTTATTCATCACTTATTTGAATTATGCATCTTTCATTAAATCCACTAATATAGATGACCATCCATCCATATTCCAACTGCTTATCATGGTCGCAGGGATCAACCTCTCCAAGGAACTTTTAGAGAATAAGGGAGGGTTACACCATGGGTGAGATCCAAACACAGACTTTGGCCGGTATGGAGATGCCAATTAGCCTAACTGCGTGTCTTTGAATTGCGGGAGGAGACCAGAGTTACTGTAGGAAGCTCGTACCATAAAAGGAATGCGCAAAAGAATGTTCAAGCCACCGACTCAAGAAGTATAAGGAGGTGCTGAGTCAGTGGTGCCACAACAATGTCTGTCTTGTAGTGATAGGTGACTATTTTGCCAAAGGAGTTCATGACCTGACCATTCCTCAAGAGTACAAGATTAGGACTCGTTCCTCTTGGGAACTGACCTACAGCCTTTTGGTTGCAAGCCTTTTCCACAATGACACCTACTGCCACAGCATATAGCCTTAAATCGAAGGGACTATTGTTTTATGTTCAGTGGTTGGGGTAATACCACTTTCCTACATGTGGTTAAACTTTATGACATTGATTGAACAAATTCCTGCATGAAAATATCACTTATTGTATTCCTCTTTTCATGGAGGAAGCTCTTGTGATGTTTGACCACAATGCATTGTTGACATTATCAGAAACCCTCCTCAACTGCTCATTACCAAGCCACATCTGTCTAAAATTGGCTGCTCAGAGGAAATCATTCAACCAGGCCTGTCCTAATCATGCACTGAGCAAAAGAACAGTAAAAAAAGCACAGTAGATTAAGGACTTCAGCTTCATTCTTTTGGAGAATGTAGTTGGACGCTGGGCTTGATAGGTCTGGCCTTGCTGCCTGGGCTTTGGCCCAACGGGAAGGAGGCTTTCCTCGAGACTGCCAGTTGCTGCTTGCCAGTGGCTTGGGCAATGGGTTTACTGGGCAGCACCCAACTCTGAGACTCGGCAAAGAAGCGCTAAGGATGGGCGGGGGGACAGAGATGACTAATGGCAAGCACTCTTGCCTTTGTTTACCATATGGTTCACTGCAGTGTGTTCAACACAACAAAAATCACTTAAATGCAGGTTCGGTTGAAGGCTGCGTGTGTTTTTCTGCATGCTTCTCTTGTTTTGTGTCAGCGCCGAGCTTCCCCCCCACACACAGGCCAGACGAGGCGTACACAAAAGAGGGTGTGTTCAGCCGTAATCCACACTTGTTTGTTTCTGTTCTTTGTTTTGCTCTTGGCAAACGGAGGGGTTGCTCAACGTCCTCCACCAATCCTGACATTCGCTCGAATCTTGAGCACTCGAAGCAGCACTGACGGGAAGGAATAAAAACTAGGAATTCCCAACCTGATAGGTCAGCAATGATCAAGCTATGCTGAAATTCCAGTCGCTGGCTTGAGTCAACACTGCAGCTGGATTTCCGTTGGGCATGGCACACAGGGCAAGCCTTCCCTATTGGAGCCTTTCTAGTCTCAATTTTTTTTTATTCTGCGTTCATCTGTTTTGATCCTGCAAACAGCAAACAGGGCAGGACACCAGGCTTTCAGCAAACTCTTCATGTCCTATGGCAGTTATGGTAAACCATAGCTGGAGTTAAAGCAAAAGTCAAAAATTAACTTAGAAGTGCTGGGGAGTTTGATACCAGCAAAATTGATAAAAAAAAACCTGGCTGAGAACAAGAGGCTTCAAGGCCTGGCTTGCCAGTGGTACCCTGCTTACTGGGTTTTAGTAACAGTTTGTCTGCAAGAGTTTTGGGATTTGTGCTGCAATATATAACAGCTTCAACAGCTCCGATGGAGCAGTAACCAAGGTGACCCACCAAAAAGAGACAGCAGCAGAGCGGCACCCAGACCTGACATGCCTGTCCTGAAGGACTTCCTCATTACCCTGCTACCATGTTTACAGTGTACCGTCTGTCACGCATGCTGCTTAATATGACCTTCACCCTATGACCATTCCTTGATTCCTCAAAGACCACAATGTAAGCTGTTTTGAGATCTTTGACATCGCCTCCCCTGCCATTACTATTTTACCTTGTACACGTCACCTCCACGACCTCCCATCAGGAAACAGCTGCAATGGATGCGTATGCAAGATGCTGATGCCATTTGACTCTCTGTGCTGCTCTCTACTGGAGATGTTCAACAACAACAACTCATTCTCCTTCGTGATATTTCACTCCCCCAGGAAAGACATGTTTCAGACATGCCCTGTTGGGGTAACACCCCCCTTGCCTTTTGCCCTTGGGCTTTCTTCTAGGGCTTCGGTTCTCGGGGCAGGCAGCAGTAACCAGGAAACCGAGTCAATAACTTGAGCACCCCCATCCCCCACTCCCTTCGGCACTCATTCCGTCCTGCTGGCCCGACCATTCATCCCACCCTTGATAGGACCAGCTCACCCTTGAAGGCCAAAGCAGACTGTACATGGGGAATGTACCTAACGGCTGCTTACAGGTGGCCTGGACAGCCGAACTAGTTGTTAAGGATTATGACTTAGATATCTTCTTCTCTCAAACGTAGAACTGCGTGAGGGCTGCTGTGTTGGTATAGCCACTCGTGGTCTGAAGCAAAGGCATTCCAGCTGCAGCACCCCCCCCCCACCCCCCCCTCACCCCCCCCCCCCCCCCAC
>JAODKE010000146.1:27273437-27283860 GCA_026779605.1 Mormyrus hasselquistii
ACGCTCTCCCGATCTCGGCGTGAACAAAGGCTGCCCCCCCCCCCATATCTCTCGAGTCTTTGCTAGGTCCTCCACGGAGAGCTCGCCCCCATGCCTCTCTGGGAGCACTGGTACTAGCTAAGCCCACATGTCAAAAATGCCAATGACTTAGACCTATAAGCCAACTGAAGAGGCATGCTAGAAATTCGGGGATAGGTGAGCAGACCAGCACACGTGAGCACAAGCGGCATTCCTCTGATAAACTGCCGCGCTCCTCTGTCTCTGTCCACAAGGTCCCCTCAAGGCTCCCTCCCCCACACCGCGTCCCCTACCCCCAGCCCCATGTGCGTCAGCACCCGCACCCCCAGCAGCCTCCCAGCCCCCCCTGTATGGGTCTTTATCTTTGGGATCCCAAGTTCTTTGGTCTGTCTAAAAATAATACTTTTATTTCTTTCATTTCCTTTTCCGCCTCCTCTGTGTTCTACTTAGATCTGACTGTAACAGACTCATCTAAGCACCATATGAGAATGCACGCGCATTTCTTTAGGTTTAAAGCAACCAGACAGTACATCTTTTACAGAATATTTTCTGACCTGTGGGGACATCTGGGGTAGTGGACTGTTTTTGGGCTCAAACACGTTACCATCTGAGCAGAGGCCAATTTCCCATCTTGCTACTCTAAACAGCAAACATGGTTAAACATATTGATGTAAAACGTAACCTACATAAATATTTTCCCTTCATGTCGCCAGTGATGACCTGATGTCCTAATAGACCCCCCCCCCCCAAACACAAGATAGCCAGCAATGGGTTGCAGGGACAATGAACAAAGGGGCCGGTTTGTGGGGCTTAATTCTGAATAATTATTTTTTAAACGCTGCTGCCTGTAATTCCAAGGTGACATAAATTTTCTCCCTCTGCAAGAAACAAAGCAAAATGCTGATTAAGACCAGTAATGCTTCTTTAACTCCTGGGAGAAGGGCACAGTCAGAATCAAGTCTCCGCCCCCAATGACTTCACAAGGGGTGTTGTGTTACAAAGAAATTAATTGATTGGCTGTACAACAGCTCCTTCCCCTGCAGGTCTTTAGAAATAACAGTTGGGTTGCTCCATTCTCCCCTGTCCTTCCTCAGGGAGATGCCATATAACTGACAGATGTACAGTCACAGATCTATGAGATCTTACCAGGGCAGCATCTTATTGGCAAATGGGTTACCATTAGCAACAAGCATCTACTTCACAAGAGGTTCCATTGCAACTAAATTCATTAATTTCCTGCCCCAGTCAAAACAACAATAACTAAGTGATGATGTCAGCCCATCGCCTTTGATGGGAGCGGGTCATATCTGCTCAAGGTTTGTTGAGGCATTGCAGAAATGTCATGCCTCAGAACGGGGGGAGGACAACCCCTCCCCCCCAAAAGCAGTAGGCGAGACCCCTGCAGGGATGTGGGAAAGTGTGAGTCCTTGGAAACAGT
Source organism: Mormyrus hasselquistii (assembly GCA_026779605.1). Lineage (NCBI taxonomy): Eukaryota > Metazoa > Chordata > Actinopteri > Osteoglossiformes > Mormyridae > Mormyrus > Mormyrus hasselquistii. The sequence continues at coordinate 27,274,894 of JAODKE010000146.1, forward strand.
GTGATGAGTCACAGAGCAGCACAGCATGCTAACAGGGCCAGTCACGGTGACTCGGACACGTGTGCCGACTGTTGGGGGGGGCATTCAGATAAAAGAGAGTTAATCCATAGAGTAACTACTAAGTAAGTACTAACTACCTGTAAGACACTGGGGTAAAAACCTTTAAAGGATGATTCGATACTTTGTTTTCACCACAGAGGCTACGATGAAGCTCTTACTTGTGGTTTTTTTTGTGGGTTCTTTGGTTTATCTGTATATCTATACATACATGCATTTTTTGACTACGTTTTGTCCCAAAAACACATGCCCGTGTGGATGCGCAGAGGATGCACTTAGACATGTGTATGCATGAACAGACGTGCAACACTGATAGACAGGCAGCCTCCATATCTACTACGTCGGTGGTCAGTCACCAGAGGAGCTGCTTCCTGTTTTTGCTGTTAGGATGTGGTTAGATTTACAGTACATCATGCCTTCTTCGCCCGGAGCGCAGCCTCTTCACAGCCAACCACATGAACCTGCGCACTGATGTGAAATTCTACGCGCAGAGGAGAGCAACAGAGACAAAAAAAAACACAACATTTTTTTGCATTTCTCACAATGGAGCATACCACCCGTGCTGGCCCATGTCCCGTAACTGAGTCACTCAGGCCACAGGAAATAGAGGAAATACTGGCCAGTCTTCATCTCTGAAAGATCTATCTGTGGGTGCAGTCACATGGCCAAACACACACAAATCATAATGTCAGCATTACAGTAGTAAGTCAAACATTAGAGAGGACGAAAGCCATAAGAGAATAAAATTTACAAATTATAGTGGGCTAGGTAATATTTATAATCCAATGGAGACTATGGCAGACAGTTTGAGTTAAATGCTTGTTCCCGTTGTTCTAGATAAGAACCCTCAAAAGGCAGGGAGACGAAATGAGGGACCATGTTAATCAGATCAGTGCGATCTCGTGGGAGGTCTGAAAGCAAGCACATACAGGGGGCGCTCAAACCACATCTGCCCTTCTTTATGGAGCGACAGGAGAGCCCCAGGGCCATCAGTCACACACCTGGCAATGTGCGTGGCCCCAGGAGGTGATGTAACAGTCCGGACTGCATCCTCCCAACCACATTCACCTACGGGATTGTGAGAGATTTACTTATGTTGAGTCTAGCACCTTTTTCAGAGCCCTGCTGATGGATGCATTATGGCGCCATCTGGTGTCCATAACAAATCTGGGCTCATCAGCAAGCTTGCTGTAGTAGAATGGCCTATTTTGGCATTAATCTGATGATAATGGATAAACATCTGAGGCAGCTGATTCTAAGAGGACCCTGGGTACTTGTGGCATGTGACTGGTACAGCGGTTTCAGTCTTCAAACACTGTGTTATCTATTATAAAGACACTGTTAGACAGATCTTGCCTTGCTGGTAAGCTCTTCCACTTTCTTGTACACGGAACGTTATTTCCCCGGTGCCCCGGTTTTTCCGAGTAGCCGTCTGGCTGACATCTCCATGTCCACCGCAATGTCCCTTGGAAATTGTTTGGTTACACTTGGTCTTTGATCAGGTTATTTCTCTATTTGAAAGGGATTCTTTCACTTGGTCACTTACTTATAGGAGGTGCAGAGAATGGTCTGGAACACACAGTTGTGTGTTTTAAAATCTGTAATCATATCCTCCTCTGTCTTACTCCTCTCTTAATCGGCACGGATTATTCTGACCCCCTGTATCATTTTGCATGTTGGTCATGTTACATGTATCGTCAAGTGGCTGAGATAGACAGACCCCTGTGTTTCGCTTTGAATTGTAAATGATGTGGTATATCTCTGCCCAGCAAATAAATTGTTTTGATTATTTCTCACTTTTCTAAAATGAGTGTCTGTAGCAGTTTCCTCAGTAGCTATGCGATTCCTGGCCAGGGTTAGTACACTCCAGAAAGCTGGAGGTAGAGTCTGGCACATTACGATCTAGTGAATCTAGTTTGTCTGACTAATCACTTGGGTCTGTTACACTGATGGCAAGTGCTTACATAATAGAGCCTTTCAGTTGAGTCAATCACACACTGACTGAGTTACGTCAGTCCCTGAGATGATCTGATGGAACATGCTGACAAGTACTTTGCAGCCTCTGAGTTGAATCGACCAGACGTGCTGGGTGGGGGGGATGTCAGACCCTGAGCTAACCTAACCAAACATGGTGACATCGTGGCAATCTAAGCTTCCCAGCTGCCCCTGGAACAAGATGACGCTGCCTTTGGGCACATTGTGTCTGTGGATATTGTTTAATTGCCCATAAGTGCATCCAGTGTGACACCGTATGGAAATTAATGAGTTGAATAAAATTTAGAGAAGTAAAGAGTTGATCCTAAACTACGGTGATTATATCTAGGTAACCCAAAACAAATAAAATTATTCAGAGCTGTTAAATGCGAGTTTATTTGAGCATGCTCACTGGGCCAATGCACTGTCTTACACCTTACCCTGCAGCAACAGAAGTGACCGGTTGCTAGGGCAACAAGCATGCTTGCTTGCACTCCCAGCATGCCTACAACACGCTTCTGCCCAGTTGCTAATGGGAAAGAAGCTGTACGCGGCCACCTGGATGGCATATGTACAGTTCCTGCCCTTCCAAACGGAGCCTGCCGTCCAGCCATACTGTCCGCTGCCAGGAAGACCAGCATGCTCCGTGCGTGAATGCAGAGGGGCATCCCTCCGAACCAGGAGCAGGCCAACACAAGGAGCACCAGCATCGCTCAAAATACACTTCTAGTGAACTAGATTTAATTCAATCATTCTACTGAGTGGTTATAAAATACAGATGCGCCATTGATTAAAAAAAGTTACGTCTTGCATCTGTTTTTTTTTTTTTCTCTGCACCTGGAAAGCATTCATGACTGGAACCGATTCTGATCGTTTACAGTAACACACCTTACTGCTTAGCTGGTCAAGGTGCAAGGAACAGCGGGATTTAAGGAGCAAGTGGGTCCAAGCAGCTCAGCAAATACAGTTGGCCTGAGCAGATGGATGCTGCAGAAAGGATGACATCGTTCTCAACTCCAGGCATCTAGTATATCCATCCGTTTTCCATAATTGCTGATCCAGTGCAAGGTCACGGTGTGCAGAGCTTATCCCAGAATGCTCTGGCAGGGGGCACTGGATGGGATGGCTGTCCATAGCAGGGTACACACACCTGTGCATCATCAGACACTGACGGCAATTTAGACGGCATTTCATCAAAGCTGTCGTTGTCGGCGACAGGAACTGCCGTACCTGGAGAAAATCCCCGTAGAACACGCAAACCAGGCCACAGCGAGTACCGGGTGCTTCTGGTTCTGTAGATCATTTGCATCGTGAACTTCCCCTACAGTAGCTACACACCCCATGAGCTGAAAGACTAGAATATTGCTGCTAGGTGCCACTTCACTGGCATGGCCTGACCAGAGTCTTAGCGCCCCACCGCACGGCCACCTGGCCCAATGACGTCACCCAACCAGCAACAGATCTGGGACTTCAGGTGGGTCCAGTGTGATTCCTCGTGATCAGAGTCCCACTGTTGCCATGGCGGTTTGTGCAAATGAAACCGAGAAAATGTGACGTGCGATCATAACTGACCCAGAACCAAAGATTACACAACAGTCCTCTGTTCAGTGAGACACCCCCAACTCCTCAGGAGCACAATCTGACAGACCGGGCTGAATTTACGTCTGCAGCAAACTTTGCAATCCTTTGATCGTCCACCTTAATTGATCTCTGCCTCCTACACAGAACCCAAACTTTCACTTCAAGCCACATGTTAAACAGCCATTCTATTGAAGAGGCTTCCTTACCACCCACTTTGCACGAAAACACAGCTAGCGCTGTTTATGATGGTTGACACCTATGTCATATCAAAATGTCCCACTGATTTCTAAGTGTTCACTTAAAGACAAGCTACTGTGCACTCCTGAAAAACAGCATATTAGCAGAAGTATGACGGGAGCAGCCTTGTGTTCTAACTCCAGGGACCGGTGTTAATATAGAAACAGAAACATGCATTTCCTCATTCCTGAGATGTCAGTTTTCAGGCAGGCAGTCTTAGGTTCAAGCAGGACCTCAGGTGACCCATCCCCTCAGCCCGAAATGGGGTGTATCATAGCACGCACATCTCCACTTGGCTCTGTAGAGCACCAATAAACCACATTCAGAAAAAAAACCTGCCACTTCAGCAACTTCTTGCATTACCATACTTTTTGTGCAACTTTGTGCATTTTAACCCCATATGTGAAGCACTTTGAGCTGCATTTCGTGAATAAAAATATTTAAATAAAGATCATTAGCTATTGTTTTCGCTTACACGTTCACTTAAGGGGGACAAAAAAGATGGGATAAGAGTATCTGGCCACTACTACGAGTGTAATAACGATCGCAGCAGAATTGCTGCAGGGAAAATGAAAGAGAGGCTCAGCTTCAAATGAATTTTATTGAACCGTATTAAGCAAGAATGCTCTCAATGTATACCTTCTAATATAGTATAAAAAATAAAAAAGTACAAACGACAGGAAACAGACAGAGCAATCGCATTTAACATCGATGAGGATATATAGGGTGCCCTTTCCATGACAGCACATTCAGTAACTCTTTATTCCAGTACATCGCAAACCTGTATAAAGTACAATGTGAAAAAAAAAAAACAAATTGCCTCAGTAGAGGTCAGTACAGAATCAATCCCAAAAGGTTGGGGTCAGAGCTAGTGTTTATACGGGAATTTACATGGGGTGGGGAGATAACAGTCCTTTGTAAAAAAACAAACAAAAAAAAAAACCTCGACTGAGGTTAAAAAGAGCCATCTTTTCCAGAGTTAAAGGGAATTTGAAATATATATATTTATATATATATATATACACGCACACACAAGATAAAAATCCATAAAAACACAGACCAAAAAGGCCAAAACAGTCTTTATAAAGTGTCCTTGGCCAAGAGGTCAAAATTAAGAACCAAGGTCTAGCATTATGGTACCAGGGAGCAGAGACTGCGGGTGAGTTTGTAGTTTTCAGTGATGCCCTTGGGGCAAGCGGTACGTGCTACATGAGAGAAAACCAAGGCTTCGAAACACAGCTGCACCAGTCTCTACTCGGCTGGTGCCAAAACATTCAAAGAAGCATCGCATCCCTCTAGGGAGGGGGGCCAGGAAGTGTGGCAGAGGCTCATGGGAAACACTTCAGGGCCCTTACGACTGGCCATGGCTGATTCGTGTGAGGGCCAGCAGCTTGACCTTTGACCCCAAAGGCTGGTTTGTGATTGCTACAACGATGGTCAGCAAGTGCCTCCTCTGTGCGCATCATATACCGTGTGGAGCAGGATTCAGTTCGGGGAGGGGGAGGGGGGGTTGCCTTCCCCGGATGCTCAGGGCTTCCCCTGTTTGAGTCTGTCAATGTGGAAGGTCAGTTTGAGGGCGGGGCCAAGCTTCAGCCCCATGTACTTCATCATCATGTCGCTGCGCAGCAGTAGGAGGGCCTTCCCATCAATCTCCTGAAACGAAAGCCAATAGAGATGGAGAGGTTGGTGACGCCCACGGACCGGCTCTCCAGCTCCCACATGTAGTACCATGTGACACTTTAATGCTTGGCAATGGTGTTAACAAATGAAAATACATGTGCAAAAGCGTGAGAAACGCTCACTGAAAGCTGCAGTGATTAACAACATCAACAGCAGTCCTGTGTGCAAACAGCCAACATGCTCAATGCTCCCTATATACAAATAAAACATGGTTTCATTTTATTTACCTAATTTTGAAATGGTTTAGATGCAATTATGCTGACAGACTTAACAGTGCAACTGGGCAGCAAATAACTTGTAAGTTATAGTTACTGAAAGGTCTGAAGATTTCACATCAAATGTGAACAGCTGCTGCAATAAAACAAGTCTCGCTTGATTTACGGACCCCAAAAGCACAGGGGTGAAGATTTAAAATGAGAAGGTCGTCACCTTCATAGTGTTTATCTGTGTGATTGTGGCTGAAATGTAGCTCTCTCTCAACCCTGCTGAAATTGGCCCATACGTACGGCTAGAGAAAATTCAAATCAACTCCATCCTGGGTGGAGGGTCTGGCTCCTATAGAACCTAACGGCCGTCTGATCGGCAAGCTTTTCCAGCCACCTGTGGGACTCCGCGTCACAGGAGTCCTCGAGATGATCAGCTGGCACTCTTTCACTATAACATTTGTGATGTTCTCTCATAGCTGAGTGTATGTGGGAAGCATAAGCCTATCCCACGCTGATGGCTACAGGAGAGGATCACCATCATCTTCATCAGCAGCAGTTAGCCGTTTAAATGCATGTCAGCTTCCATATCATGGGATATTTACTCAGGCGCCCCTCCACCAGGTTAACTCCCCGCGGTACACATGCACCGCGAGATAGACCCGAGCCAAATAGAGGGTTGTCAGGGCACCAAACCCTCAACCGGTGCCTTGCAGGGTCCTCCATGCCACGCCACGCCACGCCACGCCCCACCAAAGGCCCATAGCCTACGTGTTTCCGGAAGAGGTCGGCGTGTGGGCCAAGCTGGGGGTCGACATCCCGGATGAATTGCATCACGTCCTCCACGGTCCACAGGCTGGGGTCCTGCCCACTGGGCCAGGGGCTCTCTCGGGTACCCAGGAAGCGGTCCGAACCTGGGAAAGGGTATTGCAAAGGTGGCTCGGTGTGTAAATTTGGCCATTTTTGCTAATCCTGAGCATGTTCTCTGCAGGACGCTGCCAGCAGCGGCATCCTGGCTGGACCCCACGACCTTCTGGTTGCATGTTAAGAGGCCAGTCATAGGTACATTTTACATGGCAGGAGCAGTGAAAGGTCACTAGCAGGCAATGGTCCAGTTTCACAGAAGCTCCTCTGGTGCAAGTAAGTGAAGGCACTCCTGGCTGATAGGAGGCCTCCAATGTGCAAGAGGGACCTCCGCCCAGGTGGCCTATTTGGACACTGACCTGCGGAGCTCAGGTGAAGAAGCTTGCTGGGGGGGCTGCCCTGCTGGGAGAGCGAGCGCAGGGCCAGGGGGCGGCCTGGCATGCCGGGCGTAAGCGGCGAGGGCTCCAGGTGCTCTGGGCCACCCCCAACGCCATTCTCCAGGACTAAGGGCTCGCCTGGAGGGGTTGGGGAGGGTCATGTGTAATATATATAACACAGAACTGACCCCCTGGCTAAAATCGATCTTTTCTAACTCATTAAAAAGGATAAATACAGTTCGCCTGTATCGTACGTGGTCAACTGGTTCCACAACCGACCACAATGCTCGAGATCCGCGTATGTTCAAGAGCCTTAAGTAAAAGTGCTTATATACTTTGCGTATGCACCAGTTCCCAACCTGTCGTATACTTTAAACCATGCTTAGATTTGGACCCTTATCTTACACAAAAGGGTATCACAAAAACACAATTAGCAAATGCAAAAAAACTGCACAATTAGCGACTGCTAAAAACACAGCACAAATAGCGAGTGCAACTCTGACACCAAACAGTGCTAGATAACAACCAAGCAACAAAAAGTTAGGATGCTGGCCAGCGGATGTCAGACAGTGTGTTGACACAGACCACACTTACGCATTTTGCGAGGCAATTAGAAATTGTGCATTTTGGTTAGTTTTAAAGCTTGACTTTTTTATACATTTTCGAACCATCGTTCAAAACCTCCAAAACCAATTATGTGGGCTGACAATACAGACCACAGCCTACAGTACCCCCGAGCCGGTATTACTGTATATTGAGTTCAAACTCAGTTTAAATTTATTACGGTCACATTATATACACACACACTTACATAGACACACATACATACATAATCGTTAACCGTTTCACTGTTATTTTCCACAAAACACAAAGTCAAAAACACAATGATTTGTTTTACAATTGTTCACTGCCTTATTATTAAACATTTTCCAACATAATTTACGATCAATTATTAATTTTCATATACCCTTTCCATTTCAATATCATCAATTATAAATTTAACTTGACTTTTAATTTGCTGATTGCTATACAGTACAAAATTTGTTTTACTTATGTTTAACACTGATAGTCTTGAAATAGCAATAATAAATCACGTAGGGGGGGGGCTACCTTCAGAAGAGTGACGGAGGCTTTTCGCCAGCTTGTGGGTGACCTGGCTACTATAGGAGTCGTGCAGGAATCGCTTGGTACTCCGGCCCTCACCAAAGCTCTTCCTGTCTGGGATAAGCAGAGACATACGCCTGTCACACGCAAGCACCAATCAGATGCGAGTATCCTCCCAGAAGGCGGGCAGAGCCTGGGACAGGGCCTCACCGCCATAGGGATAGTGGGAGCCCCCTAGGGATACGGGCTGGCTGCCGAACAGGTTGTCACTGTGTAGGTTGTGGCAGAGCTTCTCCAGGAAACGCAGCACGTAGGTGACGCTGTTCACGGCCGGCAGGGTGAGCGTGTGGTGCTGATGCTCAAAGTAGGCTGGTGGGGTGGGGGGGGGGGGGGGGGGCCTGATTAACAAACACCAAGAAAAGCAATAAGCCCCGCCCCCGTGATGAAAAGGCTGCCAGCATCACCTGATATGACCTCCCCGCCATGGCCTGGCTTCAGGCAGGCAAAGACGGAGGTCTGGTTGTGTGCACAGTCGATGCAGGCCTGCACACACTGCTGCAGCACCGAGGAGGCCCGCCCCGGTCCAAAGTGGTCCGGCAGGTTCTGTACACGCCACGGGTCCAGGTGGGGCCCCGTCTTGCCGTACTTGTTCAGGTACACACACACTGTAGCGGGCAAAAAGGTGCACATGACAATGCCCCTCAGTGGCCACAAGGAGGCATCACAGCTCCACCCAGCAGGGCTGCAGCTGGACCGTGTTCAGTCATGACCTACATAACGGATCACCAGGACAGGTAACCACGCACACACTAATCAGTCATGACCTACATAACGGATCACCAGGACAGGTAACCACGCACACACTAATCAGTCATGACCTACATAACGGA
>JAODKE010000146.1:27286960-27300016 GCA_026779605.1 Mormyrus hasselquistii
GGGAGGAGGGTGGGGGGAGAGACAGGACGAGCGAGACGCAACAGAGGAGAGGGAGAGAGGGGGGGGGGAGAAAAAAAAAAAAGGGGGGTGGGGGGGGGGGGGGGGGGGGGGGGGCAGCAGACAGGCAACACAAAAGGGACACAAAGGGTGGGGGCCAAAAACACAGACAAATAGGGTTGCAGGGGAGCTCCACCTCACTTCTCTCACTTCCCGTCAGAAAGTCGGAGGTCGGGCGTTGCGGTGGGGGGGTGAGATTACACCCTGGATCTGATCAAACCTCCAAGCCACGAGTCACCCCCTTCCCCCACCCTTCACCAACAGGAAGACAGGAGTGTTTGAGGTAACGCAGCCAGCAGAGACGCCCCCAGAAGAAACCGCACTGTGCTGGTGGCAGGAGAGCATGGAACCCAGAGCGGGCGGCCCGACGGGACGAATCCGAAGGCAGCCGTCGCGCCCCTGCGAGGGCGACGGGAAATTCCTACCCCCAGCACCCGCACAAAGCAGGGCTGATGGCAGTACAGGGCAGCGCAGCTGGCCATCGCCGTGGAGACGAACTTGGCGCTCCAGGCTGACGGAAAGGTCAGGCACAGCAAGACCGACTCGCTCTGAAACTGGCATACAAACGACACGCCGAAGCGACGGAAACACACACGCGAAGTCTCACGAGCACCGCAGCCAAGCAGACGGGACTTACAGCGTGCGCTGACCCGAGGCTCCATGTGGACCAAGCCGGGGAAGAACCGGGGGGGGTCCAGCTGCAACTGCAACCGTGCCAACGCTGTGTGGGGGTCTGAGCCACTGCGCACAGACAGCTCACTTCCTTCCTGTACTTTCGATATGATTCTGCAAACGTATGCCACCACACCCGATAGTCCCCCCTCCCCAAAGCGCGCACACACAGTCACACAAATACACACACAGATGCACACACGCCCGCCTTTCCCCTTGCGTCTGCGAGGCTCTCGTCCTGACGGATCCCCTACCTCAAGTCGTAACCTGCAAGCTCCTACTCCCAGCACCCGCAGGCAGACAAAAAGTCCCCTCCGCCTGCTGCCCCCCCCCAAGCAGACCACCAAGGACGTCTCACGCCCACAAAGGCGGCACTGACCACGGGATGGACGCGGAGTGCAGTCCCAGGCAGGTTGGAGCGAGACGCGGGAAGGGAACTCGACGACTCCTGTTCACACGCACAGGCCGGTGGGGGGGTCCCTTCTGGGGAGGGGGGCTCCTTGTCCTCCTGCAGCTGGCCACCAGAACTCTACCTCCTTCACTGAAGCTCTTCTCCCTGCCTGACCTCCCCCTCCTTCTGCTCTTATAAACAGCCAGGAGGTTACAGTAAACTACTTTGTCAGTTTCTCCCTCTCTCTCTCCCCCACCCCCCGTCGCAGGGTGCCAACATGGGGCCTCTGCTGGGGCACTGGTGCACTTCATTGGCCGGGTGCCAGCTGGGAGGTGGCAAAACCCTCATAAACAACCCCCCGGCCACATCGCAGCCACTCCCTCTGCACCTCCCCTTTCTCTTTCACCTCTCTTTCCTCTCTTCCCCATATCATTCAGGAAGCCCTTTGTCAGGCTCTCCTGGCTTCTCTTCCAGACCCCCTCTGGCACGACTGCCACCACTCTGTACACATGCGGCTGCAAACGGAAATGCGGCCACGCGCACGCACAGCTGCCTTCAGACACGGGGACACACCCCTGACACTATGACGCATCACCTGAGACAACTAGCTGCTTATCTGTTGAGGCGGCACCCGTCAGACATAAAAACAGCATCGGGGCAGAAGGGAGGGGGGCAAAGGAGAGTGGGGCAGAGGGGAGGATGAGACGGGTAGGACAGAAACAGGCAGTACCTTTAGTTCCAGGCGGCTGCAGGTTGTCTCCGGTGAGAGCACACCAGCCCACAGGAAAGATGTCCCGCGAATCGTAGCGGCAGTAGTAATCGAAGGCACCACGCCAGCCGTCGAAGGTAACCAGCACTTCGGACCCGCGCAGCGCCCCCACAGTGGCCGGGCAGATAAAATGTGGGTTCTTGCGGTCTACGGCCTCCAGCTTCATCCCCACCTGGAAGAAGTTCTTCTCCGGTGCAGGGGGCTCCTGCTGTTCTCAAAGAGGTGGAAAACCAGTATGAACCTGCAGCCTTAAGGGTCCAAGTTCACCTCCTGAAGTACTTAATGGGAGGTGGGCAGTACCTTGTGGAAGATGCGGGCCGGCGCCATTTCCGCTCCGTTGAGGGTCTTGAGCAGAAACATGGGCCAAGAGGAAGCGTTCAGCCGGAAGCCTGTGGGGGAGTTGGGGGTAAGAAGACGACCTGCCACAGGGACACGCGTAGCGGTCCGGCTCAACGTGCACTGATGTCTGAGTGTCCCTGGAAATCCGACAATGCCGTGACCAGCGGGGCATTCTTTCAGTCGGCATGTGGGCCCATGGCAGCGTGCCGCTTGCTGCCCTGGCTGGACCCTGCACCTCACGCACACACAAGTGCTGAGAGGCTCTGTCAAGCAGGGCCGTCACACTTGGCGGGAGAATAGCAGCAGCGATGGAACATTTGCTTTACGTAATTAGCAAATCCCCGAAATGGGGCCAAAACAGCACAGACTCTTCAGGACATGAATGCCGATTAACCCTCCAAGCAGCACGCAGCTGTGTGACACCAACAAGGCAACAGAGACCAGCCTGAAGCTCACAGTGGCTTTTGGAACAGTGCTGCCTCAGTCACTGCTCAACAGCAGCACCTAATGGACAGTGTATATACTACAACAGGACTATTCAAATCACAATTCTCAACGGCCAAAAATTCCCCCTTTTACAACTTTCCTTTACCTGTGAGCCAGGTGTGGCCAATCAGAATCAGTAATTATTAAGCTAACTACCAGGGAGAACTGAAAACAAGGGCTGGATTTTGGATCAAGGGCCAGATCTGAATAGGGGAGTAACTACACAATCCCAGACAGAGAACAGGAGTTAAGATGCCATTACGCTTTCAGCATGAACTGACGCGTCTTTGTAGTGCCGAGTTGAGAGAAATGAGAGTGAAAGGTATGGTTATAATTGTTTCATTTCACTAAACTGAAATAAAATATGAAAATAAAATAGGGGTTGGGGGAAAAAAAGATAGTGAGTCAATGATTAATTGCGACCCAGGTCTTGACATTTCAATATCGATTCATAAAATCCTATCTAGTTAATTTATGCCTTTTCCCTATGATTTATAAAATAATTTTGTTAAATTTTACTTGTATCACGGATATCGTACGAGTGGAGCTACTTTATCACCTATAAGGGGATAGCAATATGATGTGCAACTGGTTTGTGCCGCCATCTTGGTGCATTGTCAGACATGGTAATGGAGTAATGGAGTCAAATAGGGCTTTATTCTCACACCAATAATTTTGTTACTGTGACGAGAAATAACGTTATATAAAAACAAAAAGTTAAACTTCTATAACATGGTATGTAAGTTTTGGACTGGCCTATTCTCATTTTCAGCTATTCTTTTCAGTCAGAAGTCATTATTTTGTGCTTTGAAAGATTTGTTTTGTTTTTAAGGAACTATACCCATATACAACTAAAATAAAGATATTTTGGTATACAAACCATTTGTCTCTCTTTATTGGTTTTCGCAATCTGTTTCCAGTAATTATAATTTTAATTGTTCCATTTAGGGTTTTTTTTTTTTTTTTTTAAATCTTTCCAAATATGGAAAGCTGTATTATATTATTTCATATTTCATTCCTCTCAATATCTTATCAAAATCAAATTGTTACCATGTGAATTGGAATCATAACGGGGCATCTGTACCAATAGCCAGCCACAAATACAACCAAACGATCTATAAATATTGGTCCCGAAACCAAATTAGAGAGAAAAACAAAACGTTAAGTCCCGTCACAGTTTTTAAATACTATTTATATAAAGTAATAGTTTATCTTTGGGACTCAGTTGAACCACAGAAACAGCCCACAGCACCACATCACAGCACTTTGTAGTAACTAGAAGACCAGCATCTTTCTGTCTCTCTTAAAAAAAAAAATTACTGAAACCTAAAGTAAAAAAAAATACAGACAGATTTACATCTTTAAAATAAATACTAATAAAAACATACTTAAGTCGAAATCAATTTCAAATTAAAATAAAAAATATCTAAAAACTAAATTTAAAAAATCAAAACGATGACAACGCCGATGCAGAAACACACACGGATATATAACACTGCAGTACAAACGTATTTTATTCTAGTCTGTAGCCATCTGGGACTCCTTATAATCCTATAATGAGAAATCATGTTTCATGTAGTCAACAATTCTTCAGATCCACTAGCCATTTTTATCGGTCTGATCACTTTACATAGCAATACTTGTTGTATCTAACACAGCCAATATATTATTACTTTGCACTTTTTAACAAAAGGTCCCAACCATTGCAAAACAGTACATTGCCTATTAAAACACACTACACCCCTGTGCCAAATGTTAAATATTCAGTGCAATTTTTGGTAACAGAGCTGCAAGTCTACTTTACCTATTTTTAGGTTGCGTGGTTTTATTTGTGTTTTATTTATTAAGGATATTTACATTAACTGACATTCCAATTATAAATGTCTGAATATTCTTAGGAATTAATTGCTCTTTGAAAGGTATTAGCTGCATAATTGTGCTATATTATATCAATGGCATGAAATGGTCTTAAAATCACAATAATACTGTTTATTTCTGGGATAATACAGTGACAACTTGGTTTGCGGGCATAATTCAGTCCGGAAACATACTTGTAATCCAAAGCATTTGTATATCAAAGCGAATTTTCCCATTAGAAATAATAGAAACCCCACAAGCCAAAAATATTTATGGATCATAGATGGTGTGAGGGAGACGAGAGAGAAGAGAAGAGGAGGGTTATTTTGTAGGACGACTTTCACGATAACTAACGGAATCACTGCCATCTGTTGGCTCACTGGAATCTTTTTCCTTTTGTGCAACTTTAACAAGGAACCTATCCAATGACAGCCGCTTTTGCCTCCTGTTCAATTTTGCGGAAATGTGAACATTACATTGTCGTTAAACATTCATCGTTCGCACTGCCACGCCCTTATTTCGGGTGGTGCTTTTCTACTAAATTTTGACTATACCAGTGAGGCACATCAACTGAGACCGAGCATGGGAAACAATTACCCACAATCCCACAGCGAGAGAGAGAACCATCGGCTCAGTTGTTGTTATATGACGCTAGACAGATAAAACGTATATGCAATACTCATATTGAAAGACCTCGCTCATTTAAGTTCAAATTTATTTAAAATTTTTGCTCGTCTTGCAAAACACTTGCAGACTAAGTTACTCGCAATCCAAGGTTTTACTGCAATTCATTCCAACACCGTGTCAGGCCTAATGTCACCACTGTGCCCTTAAGCAAGACTCTTAAGCCCAGTTGCTCCAAGGACTGGTTGATACTGCTCTCTTACTTGTATGTTGGTTTGGTTTGATAAAAAAAATAATTAGGCCATGCTGCTGTAGGCACTTTTCAGTATAGCTTACACATCAACCACACAAGCGTCAAACAACGAATACTGAACCCACACAGTAACAGTGATTTTTTTTTTTTCTTCCTTCCCACTATGGTAGTGAACATAGCACAAAAACACAATGGAGAAATGACCTCTTACCCGGCAGACAACCTCTTGAAAGGTCTCTGCCAGTTTGAAAAGGATGGGACACACTGAGCCAAACATCACAGCACACATTCACTGGTAGTAACTGAAACAGCCCAAAAAATGCAGCAGAGACTACAAGGAAGAGCAAGCCTGTACACTACTGGTGAGTGTGCGAGTGGAAGTCAGAGAGCATGCTCATCTGCAAGCCTGTACACTACTGGTGAGTGTGCGAGTGGAAGTCAGAGAGCATGCTCATCTGCAAGCCTGTACACTACTGGTGAGTGTGCGAGTGGAAGTCAGAGAGCATGCTCATCTGCAAGCCTGCCTTAAACCCAACGATGCCGTGACACTTCACAGCATGCTGGGCCTCCTATGCAAGTCAGCGCACTCCCATTAAAGATTATAGCAACAAAGTTTTGCAAAATCCTTACAGAAACATCAGAATCCCTAAGAAAGTCACATTTAAACCTTTAATTTGGATCCAAGGGGATAGTTTAATTATTTACTAGAGCAAAATGTAACCACTCATTTTCTGTGATTTTTGTTCTTGCGTTTAAAATAATCTCATCCGAGAAATTCTCCTCTCTCTTGAACACACACGACCACGATGCAGTTTATAAACACTGAGCAAGGCATAAGCAGGAATTTCCTTAAGCACAGACACATTCAGGGCATTGGAAAATAATCATTCTGCCGCATTAATAAAAAGAAGTCGCCTGGCTCAGGGGTGACAGCAGTTACCCTGAGAGGCAGCCTGAAGCCTGTTGACATGTCCCTGAGAGTAAGGCACTTCCTGAGCGGAAAGCTGGTTTCCTTCACAGAGATGCAGTTATTAAATGCCCCTGGGAAAGAGGGTCAAACACGCAGATACTTGGCGAGCGAGGGCGGCAAGGAGAGTCTGAAGACGTGTGCCGGGGGAGCCCTAGGTGAACCCAGGACAATAGCGAGGAGCACGACAGCAACGACACACTACTCACAAGAACCGCTGGGGAACTGGATAAAATGGCTCACAGAGACACAGTTAAAGTTATGGATGAAGTGGCAAACCAAGCCAGGCCTCAGCGCAGTTAAAGCACAGCACAGACAGACAGCCTGACGGGCAGCACTGCAGTATATTTGATCAGGAACAACTAAACCAAGTCTTTGTTATTTGTTACCAATGAACTGACAAACGCTTGCAGCAACTGTGAGACACTCGCATGTCTTCAAGAAAGGTGACTTATCTTGGCAAGGACCAGGGTTTACTTTGAAAATGTCACGTCATCCGAAACACCTGAGGACGGTTCCATGAAGCAGGATTAAGAGAAAGTCTCGCTTATTTCGACAATTGTGGCTCATTTAACTGGAAGTTTTATTCCATCAATGTGTCTTAAATGAATCCCCGCTGAGCTACCATGGTAACTTCGGCAAGAGAACAAATCTGCTCCGGACCTGGTTACCTGTATCGCATAGTTAAGTGTTGTCTCAAAGAACCTCCAATGTGTGGGAACAGGTTCCCAAAAGATTGTTATGTACAAAATTCCGCGCTCTCACTACTCATGTCATGTAATCAATATAATACAACCTATAAAATTCAGGTCTCAGCATTCCAATTCCAAAATAATTGAAATAAAATTGTCCCCATATTACAAAGGTCAAGCATGAAGTGCAATGACTGAAATTGAGAAAAAAAAAAAAAACATTAAAATAATATGAACAGGAAGAAATTTTTATATTTTGTTTAGTCACAGTCTACTTTGAAAGTTTTCGGGAAAGGCTGGCGTCCTTTACTTTCTTTCAGGGAATACCCCTCCGGATTTCTAACAAAGGCACAACAAAAGTGTTTTGATACGAAGACAAGTGCAGAGAAGAGGACCACCACACATGTAAGGAGTTAACTCAACAAAGTGAGGAGCTCTTCATCACAGGTAGTTGCTGGGTCTGTCACATGACGGGTGAGATCATACTGCCACGCCCACATTGGCCACACCTGCACAGATGCTCCACCCATAATCCCGCACCCCCACAGCACTCCCATACACACCCAGCGGTGGCTGCAGCATGCCCCCATTCTTCTCGCAGTTGCCGATGGGCTGGATCTCGGAGGAGTCCACCAGGCGCCAGAAGTCATTCTTGTTGTCGCTGCCATCGAGACGTAGGCGCAGCCGTGAGCCGGTCAGGCCCACCACTGTGGCGGTGCCCGTGGACGGGGTGTTGGGGGGATCGTGGGCCCCCCGCTTCATTCCCGCCTTGAACCCGTTCACTGGGGGCGGGGCCCTCTGAAAGAGGGGGGGGGGGGGTGGTCAGGAGGTGAGTCTTCGAACCACTGTTCCCAGTCAATTTCACAAAACTGGGTAATAAATGTCTTCATTTATCATGTACACACATTTACACACACACACACACACACGACTGGAACAAGAGGATAAATATAGCAGTGTCAGAAACTCAGCAGCATGATGCACATGGCTCTTCACCCTTTGGATCCCACGAGCCACGGCCTCCGTTAGCTCAACGCCGTGGGAACGCCATTCAGCAGGAGACCGGTGCCTGTATCCATTTGCTAAGCAAACATCGCTTATGCAGCACTGATCATATTCTATACCATTTCCCACCTGACAGGCAGCGACTTTGGGAAGAAGACAGCCTTTCCCAAAAATCCAAGACATGAACAATCAATCAATCAATCCCTTCATTATTAATTAATAATGACCTTGGCGTCTTTCTTTTCTGCTGTCATGCGAGACGACACCAGAAGCACCACAGAAAACCAGAAGAGGGTTTCAATAAGATCCTTATTTTATCCTTAAATGATTTTACCCATCTGGCACATTGACTGGGCCACTGCTCGCTCACCTGTCGGAAACAGTAGGCGGGGGCCGCTGTGGCACCTGTCTCCTTCAGGTACTTCTCCCAGCTGAATTGTCCTGTGTAACGAGGCACAAAAACCAAAGTGAAAGGCATCAGTGACCTCTGACCTCATGACACAAGGGGCAGAGGGAGCTGCTGTCAAAATAGAGGCCCACTGAAATTTTAAATCGCCACCAATCTGCAGCCCCCCCACCCCCACACCATGGTGAGGCCACACAGCTGGGACAGAAGAGTCAAGGCCGACTTTACGTTCTCCCAGTCCATCATCCCTTCAGAAAGTCCGGTACCAACACCCCCCTCCCCCCAAATCTGACAGCAGCTCGTCACCCTGGTATTGGGTGGGGATCCGTGATGGCCGGCCGCTGCGGGCATGTTTGATCCGTCGTCCATCCTTCCACTCAAGCACTGCAGGACAGAGAGACAGGGGAGAGTGAACCCAAACATAGACACACAAAGCCTTGCAGTCAGGCAGTATGGCCCCTGGAAGTGCAAAGAGCACCGAAGGGGGGGGGCGCTGCTTTTACCTTTCTGTGGCCCTGGCTTCCCCATGCTCCAATAATACTGAGCAAACTGTCCAAACGGGGTCCACCGCTCTCTGCACCAGGGGCATCAAGGTTTGGGAGTGTAAACAAGACAGAACACGTATGTAATGTGTGCAACACAAAAGTCAGCATTTTACCCAGCCCTGCATGTAAACATGTCCTTACCCAAAAGTCACCATTTCTTCAATGACTGGACACTTCAATGAAGTAATTCAAATTATCTCAAAATCACTACAGCAGTACAGGCACGTGAACCAGATACTGATGTCCTTAAAACACCTTGCTACTCGAATTCTGTCCGTCCACATCCGACATTGTGAAAATCTGAGTATAGTTTCTTCATCCGTATAAGATCTGGTTCATATAAATCCCAGTTTTTAAATCCGTCAAAGACCCTTTTAAGTTGAAAGGTGCTATATGAGTATTAAGATATTTCTTAACAATAATAACAAGTGGACAGATGGCAACTGTAAATGAGTGAATGGATTATTATTGCAAGGCAGCCCGGCTGTCAATTCCCTCCCTATTACACCATACTGATCATGCACCAAAAACAGAGAACAGGGGCTTTGCTAAAACATTCAGGGATTAAGGTCTGTAAGCCCTACCCCTCGCGCCTCCCACGATGTTCACAAGCTTGTTCAAGCAGCACAGAGTCGTCTACAAAAGCAGGAGAGCTACTGCAGGAGCTGCTAGACACAGTGGTGGGAATCTCGTGCGGGAACACGATGCACGGACACCCCATCAACATGGGAGAGGGACATATGCTCGACAGGGGCGGAGGGGCAGGGAAGGTTGAATAGAAAAGACCAGATTCAGACGATGATGATAAAGGCGCCGACCCAGGCTAAAGGGAGCTAAACTGAGCTGGGGCATCAGGTTAAGATGGGAGATGAACCAAAGGCCCAAGGGGTAAACCGCCCCAGCCAAGCTGAACTTTGAGGTCATGGGGTCAGACAGCTAACAAGGCCCCACAGACCAGGGCACTCATGGGTTGGTGGAAGTAAATCACACATGCGATTAGAACAAAGCACAGCATTTAATTAATAAGCGGGACTCACCCATCACAGACTTGAAACATTATTTATAACACAACTGTCCACCCCTGCTTTACTTCCAACATAGTTGCACAATTCGACTAAATAGTCAACTGCATATGTCAAAAAATTAAAATAAAAAGTTGCAAAGGCAGTTAAAAACAAATTAATATTTTGCCACTGTATATTGCATCAGCCGTTTTAGCTGATTCCAGGCCCTTCGTATGGTTTATTGTTTTCCAAACGCTTTAAGTACAATGCACACACGCGCAGACTAGTTAGCTAGTTACGACACCGTTAAGTATTAGCAGGAAAAATAAAAGTTAGGGGCACTTTCGCATCTTACTTCTGAAACTGACAGCATGACCTACGCGTCGCCGGTAGAAGTTAACCAAACCTGCTCATTATACGGACCTCCGTAATCCGCATCACGTTAAAAGAAATGAAAAGAAATAAAAATAAAATTAATAATGGAAAGACCCACAGTGCACGAAAAGTTTACTCTTGGTTAGCGGGCTAGCAACACGTTAGCGCACACGGTATCTATTTCAACAATCACGCCGTGCGCGTTCGCCACTGTTTTAGAGGGAAAATAGATTAAAATGTAAATATTTAGATAGAAATACCTTAATTGTACATAGCCTGGAAATGTGTCTCCCCCAGCGGTAATTCTCAGTGAAAAGAAGTGCGCCTTTTTCTTGCGCCAGGAGGATGGCGTCCAAATGAAGGCGACTCGGCTCCCTCCTATCCACCCCCCGCTCAGAAAAGAAAAAAATGAAATATAAATGACAGCAACGTTTATTTTTGGAGCTCCTTCCACTAACATGCAGGGATATTATCGCCGGCTTGGAAGTCGCGCTCTGGTCCGCCTGAAATGTATATAAATATTAATGTAAATGCACGTCTATGAAAGCGCCCGTCCCGTAACGCCGGGGTTAAAGCGATGTGCCAAAAAAAAGGTACGCGCCCGGCTCCATTCAAAAAAAGAAAAGGGAAAAAAGCACAAAGCCGACACACATGGAGGGGGGGCGGCCGAACTGACTGACTGACTGACTGACTGAGTACCCCGGGGGCGCCGCGGCTCGGCGGTTCGTCAGGGCCCGGAGATCCCGCTCGTCCGGCGGATGGCACGCGCGCGAGCCTACGCTTGGAAATTCCGGAAAATGCCGAACATAAAGATTTTTTAAAAAGTTCTTAAATAGAGATAAAAGAGAGCATGCTCGGCGATGGCGCGCGCGTCCGCCCGCTAGGCAGGCGCTGAGAAGCGGCGGCGTCCGCGCGCGGCCGAGGAGTGGCGGCGGAGAGCGGCTCGCTTTACCTTCGGCGCTCCTGGATGTTTATCTCTTATGCTTTTGTTTCATGTATTTTTTTTTTCTGGTATGGACTCAGTGAGTATCCGCCATGTTTTCTATTGCGCAGCACTGTTGACTAAGGGGAGGGGGGGCTGCTGGCGGCTGGGTGCGTATGGAGGGGTGAAGGAGACGAAGGGCTGAGAAAGAGACGACCCCTGGCGATGGAAACGCAGACAGGAGGCCGAATTCCGCGGCCATAACCGGAGGGCTCGGCGTTTATTCCCGTTTAACGGCGTTGTTTTCTCTAGTCCTTCATGTGAGATGCGACACACACACACAGATAAAGTAACTCAAAAGCACACGGAGTCGCATAGATGTACACCCCATTTTATGATTTATCTTCCATGCTATGAGGTAGCATTTCCTAGCAGCAACATCCTTCTCCATTGTAGTGTGTGTAAGGGTCACCCTCAGATGAATGGGTGGCAAGATTACTACGTGTTTGGGGAATACGGGTAATCGAAATATTATGACGATTTTTGGTGATTATGGGTTTTTTTTTTTATTTAAAGCTGAATGTTATCTATTCATAGATGGGTCTGTCGACATTTTCTCGGAGACGTGTGAGAATCAGTTTCAGGAGTCAAAAAACAGGCGGTGTACATCTAAGACGAGTCCTCTGTATGTGCCTCACGTATAAGAAGAACAATTTAATGTCACAAAGTCACAAGTCCATATTTTAATGTCACAAAGGAATCTATACCCAGAAGAACACCCCGGATCCCCCCCCCCCAACACTCACACACACACACACACACACACAAATGTAGGCTCGAATGATACTCCGTGAATCATTAATTGAAAACGTACACACAATAAATGTATTATATTTAGATTTACAAATAGGTACAAATATACAATGTTTGCTTAAGAATTATGTGTCTGCCACATTTAATTAAATTTAGTATTTACTAGATATGTAACAATGGCTGGAAATTGCTGGAAATCTGAATTTCAAATTCAATATGACAGTTTTTTTATTCTTTAATAACAATATTTATAAAATAATGACATTATAACTGTAAACCTATTTTTGAGCCATTAAAAGCTGACCTACACAGACACGACAGCTGGGTGAAATTAGTAGAACTGGTGTCTGTTTCTCTGATGTAAGTCATTGTCATTAAATCCTTTTTTTTTATTTTCTTATTACTCACACAACACATTGGCTCTAGTTATCACCTGAAAATTATTGCTTGTTACAGTGATTAAAGATGAAATAGACTTTTATTTTAGTCTTATTCTGACCATTTTCCCACAGATGATTCTTATCTTAAGGCTCCTACCTGCTGACAAAATGCTTTTGTGTGCCAGTTATTTCCAATGGACCCCAAACCCAGCTGCAATTATATCTTAAATGAGTTGTTGACATTATGTCCTCATCAGCGTCCTAAACCACTTATTGCCAAGTGACAATAAAGTCTTGAAGACTACAGTAGCTGAAATGTGAATAATTAATTCAGTTTTGTGGGTTTTGTGATAGAAAGATAGAGTTTGTGATATTTTACTAGGCTGGGCTGGGTCAGCACTGGGTGTTGTGGTGCCCTAGGTGAGATTCTGCTGAGCACCCCCCCCCCCCCCCCCCCCCCCCCCCCCCCGCCCCCCCCCCCCCCCCCACCCTCCCCCCA
>JAODKE010000146.1:27300116-27312664 GCA_026779605.1 Mormyrus hasselquistii
GGGAGCGATACCACCAAAGATTCCGTACCCACCAACCCGAATACTTATCCTAAACGGACGCTTTTCTTTATTATCTTTTTCTCTCCGCCAGAAAACCCCCCCCCCCCCCCCCCCCCCCACAGCCAGGCCCCGTGAAGCCCAACTCGCTAAGCCAGCTTGCCTAATTACCAGCCTCAGTCTAAATCTGGACGCTCTCTCTTCCTGACTCCACTGTGCCAACATTTAAGCGGCCTTTCGCTGCCCCCCCCCCCCCCCCCCCCCCCCCAGAGCAGTAGTGATTTTGTCAATGAATTCATATTAAAAACATTTCAGTAGCATAGTGTATTTAGCTAGCTCGCATCTGTTTCACAAGTAGTGAGGTATTAACGCTACTGTAAATAACTGTAATATCGCGGAATGTAATCGGAGGTTTTCTCATTTTTCCACTCGATCTTTTGCACCCCCTCATCGCATGCTGCCTCAGGCGATTGCCCGTGGTGCCTATAGGGCGGGCCGGCCCTGATCCTGAAATTGCTTGTTGATAGCACCTGTGCTTTTAGTTAGCTGAATTGTAGAAATCTGCTCCACTGTTACTGCTGCAAAAAAGTAACATACCAGCAGGTTTATACCATGAATGTAGCCAGACTGAAGTCCTAGATGCGTCTCAGCTGTAGTGTCCTTGTGTAACCTGAATTACTTCAGTAAATATACACATATCTCCCATTATATGCCTGAAATACTAAGTTTGCTATGTCGTATATGTATATACAAGGGACCTGAAGATTTCCTACACGATCCAAGGCCCGAGTATTTTTATCACATCTCTACAAAACATTCAGTGTCAGTCAGTCAGTGACTGACTCACACTTAGCACTCCCCCTGGGTGCTGTACCGTGACGGCAGAGAAATACAGCAGGCTTGGAGCCTATCAGTCACCGGGTGTGTTATGCTGGATGCCTCGCAGAGTATAGGTGGGCTGAGGTGAATCTCAAGAGGGGGTGCCAATTGCGCTCAACACGTTTCTTCTTGTTCCCCATGCTTGCCAGAAGATGCCGTCCGGCACTGATATCTGGCCCGCTGTTCCCACCCCCCAAGGACACCCTGACAGGCATCAAATGTCTATAACTGACTGGTACAGATGGGAGGAGCTTAAGGACCAGGGGTTGAGAAATGTACAAAAGTGAAAAAAGTACATATATAGTTATTTGCTTACTTGAAATTCCGATCCAAAAGAACATACCATTTCTTTGCCTGTTCGTATAGATGAACATTTTAAGCGATGAAACGCTGCAGCACAGCTTCACCCAGACAAACTTAGGTTTATTAGGTCACATACTGTGCTTTGGTGTCGTAATTCATTTTCTTTGTAATAAAGAAGAATATAAAGGTCTAACAAATTGTTCTGATAGGACATTCCTGTTAGAGAAAGCAGCCCGTAGCAGAAGAGTATTTATGTGGCTTGTTATAGCGGTGTCAAATTTACAGCTTTGTTTCATATGACTATATATTTTTAAACTTTATATGACCAGGAGTAAAACTATTTTAATGCAGTTCTATAATAAAGACAAACCATTCTGTTTTCTTATATTAAAAATACCCTCTGCCTTTGGGAGTGCACCTTTTAAAGTCAGTACTCCACACACATTTTAATGTGATCTTGAACGTTTAATTATATAATCAGGCTGATGAAGTCTGATCATCCCTCGGGAGTCTGAGGAATTTGGCCAGGGTAATCATCAACTGTCCTAAAGCCAAGAACTGGCGGGTACAAGATGAGAATCTTAAATTAATTTTCTCCATTTGCAGTGTCTTAGTAGTGTGTCAAATCCAGAATTTGAACCTGTTACTAATCTGAGTCTAGCACTAGGACCCTCTAAATGAGGCCCAGTGGGATTATTCATACATACACTGTCAGCGACGTGTCGAGTCAATAGATGACCTATTTAAGATGTTATAAGATTAAGCTTCCCCAAATAAATCGAGTGGCAATTTTTACTCTGTACAGTTAATGATCCTTCGTGCCGAAGAGTGGCACCATAGGAGACCCATCATGCAATTGTTTGACATCTTCTGAGATCTTCCACATACCAGTCGGTTTTAAATGCTCACCGAAATTTACAGCTGGTCATTTTTTTTCCAGGAACTCGCCTCGCGAACCGCACTCAATTATGTTTCAATTCGCACTGTGAAAGGGGTTAATTGCTGCATCCCACTCGCCGATTTCCACCGCTTCACGGCTGTCGCGCCTCATTGCATCAAAAAAAGGCTCGCCAGAACTGCTCGGTGTCATTAACTTCGCGGATCGGCGGGCGGAGTCATTATAAAGGCCGTCTAAGGACGAAAAACAGGCTGTCGCCACGTACGTTTTGGCACGGTGCAAACCCATTTCTCTGTGCTCCAAATACTGCAGCGGAAACGCAACCTGCCAAGATGTGTCAAATGCTAGCCATGTAACTTTTACTGTAGCGCCGCGCCGTGAATGTAAAATACGCAGACAAAGGAAAGAGGGAGTGAATGGACCATATTTCGACTGTTTCCTGATGAAATACTCAGACAATAAATGTTCAACGTTCCCAAGTCGTACGCTAGAGGTCAGTGTTGATCCGCATTGACGACCACCAAATGGTCTTCGCTTAGCGGAGCACAAGGGGGGGTTTTAATCAGAGGTCATCGCACTTCAGCCAAGCGTGTGACTCCGTATTACAGTAATAACTCTCCCTGTCTGTCGAGCTAACGGTTCAAATTTAACAACAGATCGGCGCATCCTACTTTGCTAACCCCGGAGAAGTAGCTGATTTATAGAGAATATCTATAAATCTCTGCTTTCTTTCAGAGGGAGGACTGTTCTAATTTATTAAACCAAGGCTAAGACAAATTCGACAATCAAAGCAACAATATGGGCAACAATAGCCACAGCGAACTCTTGAAAAATATAATGAGCTTTAATAACTAATATATACATCTAACTTATTCGATACAATCGTTCTCAGTCGCGTGTAAACAGGTTACTTTCGAACGACTAAAATTGCTCTGTCTCTGTATAGCAGGCTAGGTAACGTCTCTTGGACTCATTTGTAGGGAACGTCTATTGATGATCTATTTATTGACTGCTAAAAGACTCCCCGAGTGAGCTGAGAGCGCTGTCCATCGATCAGAGTCCGTAGCAATTGCTTGCTTTTTGGCAGCAAGCCCGTGATTTCAACCGTAGACGGAGCAGTGATTTCTTATTCGGTTCCGAATCTAATGTGTTTTACCTCTTAAATACCCTTGATTTCAGTCACCAGCGTGTTGGTTAAGGGTCACCTCTTTGATCCTGGTGTTCAGCTCGGTATATTCATCTCGGTTTATTTTTATGATTAAACAGTAATTCGTAATGCCACAATTCGTCCTGCATTTATCCTAGTGAAGATCGTTAAATCTTTGTGGACCCAATAAAATACTGCAGGGCACACAGCATAATCATATTTATACTCAGTGTGTTTCGTATATTGTTTAATTTGATTGCTGGATCGGACCCAGGTCTGACCAAACCTGTAAAATTGACACCATGAAACTGGCGCAAGTAGGACTATACGCAATCTGAACTTCGGGGGTTCAAAAGAAGTTATAAGTAGCGCACAATTTAAGACCTATTTTCACCCAGTTCGGTAAATCGTTATCGAAATAAAAACTTCAATAGAGTAAATAATCCATGATCCTAAGCACAGTAAAGAGCGTCATGCGACCCTTGGGAACAAGGGTCGGGTATCTGTACTAGACATTGCCACCTAGAGGCTGAATTGGGTCATATTTGAGCGGCGCTCATCGGGCCTGCTACGGGCAGTGATTTTGATCGTCAACCGCTATAGTCCGATGTTTTGCTTGGCGAGTTAATCGCATTAGTTGCTTGGAGGTTATACGGGTCATGCCTTAGACAGTCAGAGTGTGTAAGACAGTTGCTAGAAAACGGGGCGTCTGCAAAACGAATATGCGCGAAAAGCTGTACTGTCTCCTATTATAATTCCTATGCTTCCTTCTGCCACCACAGTTTTTTGCCCAGACCCGCGGTACAGAAAGTGACTGTGTGTGTGTTTCGGGTTTGGAGCAGAAATGCCTCTGAGGACACAAAAGTTTTTGAACAAACAGGCAAGCTTCTACTGGTGGGTGCTGGAGGGGGGGATCTGGGAGCATATGTTGAGTATCTGTGTGTGCGTTTGTGTGTGTGTGGGGGGGGGGGGGGGGGTTCTCTTACAAGCAGCAATGCCCCAGCACAGAAAGAGGCATTTTCAACCAATTTATTAATCCTTTTAGGCAATGTTCCCTATTCAGAAATGCAAATTGAATCAATCTGAGGCTGACTTTTAAGACTTTTCAAGTGGGATTTAATTAGAAGACGAGGCCCGCAGTTTTAATGAGAGAGGGGGTGGAGAGAGGGGGGCGGGGGGTGGTTTGTGAGGAGAGGGAGATGCGGTTTTGATGTAGAGTTCTATCAGAAAGGGGAGAAGGAGGAAAGCATGCAGACATGCCCATGTGGGACAGGGGCCGGGCGGGCTGAGTGCCCCCTGGCAGCGGTGGTCTCTCCCACGCCTTGTCCTAGACGGTACTCAGTCGGCCACACGATTCCCCAAAACACAAGGTGCTGGTGTCTGCAGACACCCAGTAAGACGCTCTGCCTGGTCAGCCTCACTCTCTGCCGTCATTAACACAGTTCAAACAGGCGTGCGATTACTGGGGCTGAGACAAATATCAGATCCAGACTCTCAATCTGAACCGTCCTTCTTCATTTTCTTATGGTGCTAAATGTCAGCAGTGTAGCTGAAAACGCTTTTAAAAATACTAACAGAAGGTGGCAGCAGCTAAGACTGAGGGCTTGGTTTCACCGCCGAGGTGGACATCTCCCATTACCTGGCCCAGAATGTGCCGAAGTCCCCCTGGTGTGGCACTGGGTGAAGTAGGTGGATGTGTGACACGGTGGCCTGCAGCGTGCATGTGGCTCAGCCTGCTGGCACTAGCAGTGACCTAGGCAGGCTCGGCAGGGCAGTGGAGCTCTGCTTCCAATAAATAAGCACACCCGGGACAGGCCCGGGTTCCGGAAAATTCCGGAGGAGGGGCTTATCCCTTGTCAGTCAGCTTCTTTCTCTTCACCCCCAGGTTACAAAGTCTGTTTAAAAATAAAAAGGTTGTGTGTCTGTGTCTGTGTGTGAAGGGGGGGTTGGCAGTGCCGGGTAGCGGCGGGGGCTGCTGACGCAGACGCTCACAATAGCGGCCGCCTCTGCCATCAGCGAGGGGGCCGCGGCTGAGGGCACTCCCTTACTGCAAGTCCCTCCATTTTCTGTTCTTGTTGTTTACAGTCCGGCCACACCCTCCCCCCCCCCCCCTCCACATACGAGTAAAGCGGGGGGGGGGGGGGAAACACTCTCACGCTTATTGTCAAAGCTGAGTTTATTGTGTGTCTGTGGAAAAAGTGGACAGACTGATGTCTGTGCGCCTCAGTGTGTGTGTGCGTGCACCGTCTGCATTTGCGTGTTTGTGTGTTTGTGTGTGTGTGCGTTGTCTCAGAATCGAGCTAAAGATGGCGGCCGGACTCTGAGATAGAATGTGGTTTTTGAGCCCAAATCGCAGTGCACTGAATGTGGTGCCTAGGTTACTTGGACACAGTGGCAATACTGTGGGTAATGTTTGCCAGACAGGAAGGAGCAGTCCCCTGCACGTTAAGGCAGGGCTGATACAGAAGTTTGAGGTAGGGTTAAGAAGCAGACAGACAGGCCGGTATGGCCAGTCCTGGCAGAGACGCGCCTGTCCTCAGATCAGCAGCCCTGCACTCCATCTCTGCTGTTAGCTGCTTTGAATCCATCCATCATTATTAATCTTCTTATTAACAGATATGAATTGTGCGCGTATGTATGTGTTTGTCTGCACGGGGGGGCAGGCTGTGGTGGATAAGAGAGGCAGAGACTGGGAGAACAGAATGGAGGGATAAAAACATCCAGGCTGAGAGAATGCAGGGAAGAGAGAAAACCAAGTGGGGGGGGGGGGCATGCCTTTAATGAATTAATGACTATTCTCACGATGAGAGGCAGTCATTCTCTCTCTGTCTCTCCCTCCCTTTCTCTCTCCCTCTCAAATGAATACAGAAAAAAGGCAAGTTATGCAGATGAAATAATAAATAAACACATAAATAAGTAAATAAATAAATGAATATATGAGACAGTGCTGCAGAAGGGAGGTTTGTGAGCAGGGTTTTGGGGTGGGGGGGTTTGTCTCTGGTGAGCCTCCTTAACATCAAACAGCTGGAAGTAATAAAATATTTAGGATGCGCTGGGAGTATGTGAATATTAATGTCCCTTTTTCTCCTTTCTGTCTCCCCTATGCTCTATCTCACCGTCTTTCTCCATCTTTCCATTTCTATCCTTTCTGTCTGTCTCTCTCCCCCTTTATTGTCTCTTTCATTCCTCTGTCTCCCTTCTGCTCTCTGCATGTCTGTCTCCCCCCCACTTGCTGTCTCCCTTTTTCTTCTCTGGTGCACTTTGATGACCTTCAGTCCCTGTTGACCTTGTTTACTATGCGTCAGCTTGCATGCTAATGAGGGGTCTGGTAGCCCCGCAGCCGTCGTTTGGTGACGCGGGCAAGGTCGGGGTTGGTTGGTCGGGGAAAAGGCGTGTGGGGGGGGGGGGAGGTTAACAGATCGCAGGGGAGTGACTGGTAGGAAAATCATAGCGTGTTTTTCTTGTGGGGCACCCAGTGGCATAAGTCTGGCACCCAAACCTATAATATGCATCACGTGCTGCTGCAGAGATAGAGATATGGCTGAAAACTGCAGTACCAGGTGGCTGAGGGAGACCGCTTCCAGTGGTCCAACAGCCGACTGCAAATCAGTTTTGTATGCTTTTGTGGTCTGCCTTCCCCGGGAGGGCAGGGTCCAACAGTGCATGATTCCACGGCGCTTCAGCTATCTCGAGGGGGAGTTGAAGGGCGAGTCGTGACGGAGTCGTACAAACGCTCACACAGAGGGGAGCCGCTGGCCTTCTTTCACACGGACTCTTAACGTTAGCGTCCCTGCGGGCTAGGCGTGAGGCGTGCCACAGCGTGCAGCCAAGTCGTGTACAGCTTGAGAGAGACAGCCCTCCTCCACTCAGCTCCGTCACAAGTGACAGCAGCCTTAAGGAGGAAGTGGTTTAAATGATTTATTAACGTGAGGAAGATCCATAAGATATGTAAAAAAAAAAAACAAAAAAAACGGCAACCTCGAAGTGCTTTTGGCTCTGTGTCAGTTTTAGTGGGAATGAGTACGTGGGGGGAGACACATAGCATTGTACAGCATAATGAGTTCTAGGGGGACAACCTGTGATCTTTGTCTGTAGGGGGAGGGGGGAGCGCTGGAGAAGGGGGTGGGACCAACAGCCGCAGGAACTGACAGGTGCAACAGGAGCAAATACAAGGTACAGCCGAATGAGGAGCACCCCCCCACCCCCCGCCATCAAATTTGTTGTGCCTGAGTAGCGTCGGGTGTAACCGAAGTCCACAGTCCCCTCTGGGCCCTGGGCTGCGAGGCATCCTGGCGGGGCCGGGGGGTGGGGGGTGGGCGTCGTCGTGGCTCCGCCTGGCGGGCCGGAGGCGATCGGCGCAGTGCCGCGGCAGGATTTACGAGCGGGGCCGGCGGGTTGCTCAACGGCGTTTCACTGCGGTCCCTGCCACTATAATCTCAGCTCGCCATCCGGCTCCGACATGTCTGACGAGGCTCGCGACACCACCTCACCCCCCCCCAAAGAATCCACTGCCTGAGCAATTACCCCACTCTCATGACATTGTGCAACAGACTCTGTGTCCACCCCCCAGCCTGTCTCCCTCACTCAGTATCTCTTTGTCTTCCTCTCTTTCTCTCTCTCTGAAGTTCAAGTTCAAATTGTTTCATTGGCATGAGACATTCCAGAGTGGGAAAATGAAAGAGGAGAACAACAATGTAAAGGCAGGACAATGGAAAACAATCACATACTCAAAACACTGAGCTCAAAATAAACAGTCTAATCATCTCCAATATATATATATATATATATATATATAACGGGTAGGTACAGAGAGGCAACATAAGGTAAAGTACATATATTTCATTTATTGATCAATAAAACGATGGGCTGGTTCATTGGTGACGGCACACAGAAAAGCCAAAGCTGCAATGCTAAACATGTCTCCCCCCTTCATAGGGGCCCTATAGGGCAGAACAGCAGTGTGAGGTTTGACCTCCCCTACCGCCCATCCCCTGCAGAGCTGGCTCGCGAAGAAGCGATGCAGAATAGCAAACCCTACGGCGAGGTCCCTGTGTTGTGAATGATGACGGAACGCCATCTACTGATATCTGCTGAGGACGGGGATTTCCCCAAGTGGCGGAATTCCCTGGTGCCAGTTAGGGTGACCTTTATCAGGCCGGGCACAGGAGGGCACGTTCCTACGGAAGTCATAGTGCTCGGGTGCGGAGTAGAGCTGAGAGCGAGAAAATGAGTCTCACCCTTATTTGCTGACCCACTGTGCGTATGTGTGAGGAAGAGGAGGAAAAGGGGCCTGGCTGCCTGTATGGGAGCTCGTCCAATGAGTACGACCTACCGTGGCCCTACCTCACTCTCCCCAAACGCCCACCTGTGCAGGAACCTCAGAAGTTCACCGAGAGGAGAGGATGCTGCACAGGAAAGCAAGACGGGGGGAGGGGGGGCAGGCTCCAGCACGTTTCTCGATTCCCACCACGCACAGACAGCGTTCTGAGCAAGTGGGAGGCTGGCTCTCCGCCCAGTCGGCTGGGGGTAGGGGTTAGGGGGTGTGGGATCCCTCTCAAAGAGAGTCGCTGCACTTCAATGGAGGCCTGGGGAGAGAGGCCGCGGTACCCGGGGGCCCCTACGAGGGCCTGATTTCGTCCCCCAAAGCAAAGCCAGGCGGAGCTCCATCTCTGCCGAAACTTTTGAGGTTTCGCTCACAATGCTGAGAATAGTAAATGTTTTAAATGAGGTCTGTCTGTCTCTCTCTCCCTCTCTCTCTATCACTTTCTCCCTTTTGCTGTTCGAGAGAGGAACCCACAGTGTCGTTTTAATGGCTTACACGTGTCCCCATTAAGAATCTGGCACATGCCACGGGTTTATTTTAATTTCTTCGGTGTCGGCTGTTGTTGCACTTTTCTTTTCGAGGGGGATATTTTCCTGCTGTTCCGCTGCTAGGGAATGACAGAGGTGTTACTTTGTGAGTGTGGCGACCACGCCGTACCTGGGGTTCTGCCCCCATATGTGCGGCAGGCACCCACGATCGACGTGCACACCGGGAGGGTGCGGCCCAGGCTATGCAACCTGGCTGAAGTGGGAAATTTCCCTTCCATTTCTGCGGATATTTCCATGATTATGGATCTGCTCTTGTGACCAATCCAGCTGTTGTTTATGTTGTATAGATGAGCAGTTAAAATATCAATCACACACTTTTAAACTACAGAAGAGAAACAGGAAAATCATGAGCTCCGGAGGCTTCACTTGCAACTCCCCCACATTGCACCAAGGGTCCCACACTTTTTCGCACAATGCACCATGGCCTGTACAGTTAGACACCGGTGACTCGGCACTGGGTTCGCACGGGCCAAATGCATCAGCGGCTGCTGTTTTGGGTAGTCTGCAAGCCCCTCTGCACCCTATCCACTGAGAGCCCATACACTGCCTCTCTGCTTAGCTGGGGTGTCACCATTTTTTTTTCTTTAAAAGCCCTAAAACAACAGTGAAAAAAGAACAATAAAAAGCCCAAACGACCCTGTGGTTTGATAAAAGCTGAGGCATAAAATGATCCCAGGCCTGTAAAAGTGTGCCCACTGAGCCATGTGCTGGGATAATGAGGGGGGGGGGGGGTTTATCAGCCACCCCTCCCCCTTCTCGCCGCCAACCCTACCGGCCGTCTGCCCCAGCGCAGCCACTGCCCGGCGCCCACCAGGCGTGCGGCTTGGCGAGCACCATGCCCGGGCACACCCGCGTTCGCTGGTGCGTCACGCAGGGGCGGGGAGAGCTGTAAGAATGGCCACTGTGTCCGTCTTATCAGAGAGAACAAGCGCCGGTAAATATCACTCTCTCACCCCCAGCGGGCTCCACCGGGAGCGACTGCACTCTAACGGTGGGGTCGTTCTTTAAGCTTTGTCGGCAGGCCCTTCCCTCCACTCACCAGCCAAAGCCCAGGGGTCTTTCTGCTTGGCAGCGGCCGCACAGACGATCCCCTGGGATCCAGCACTGGAGCCCAGCTGTGTGCCAACTGTGCCCCCAGGTCTAGACGTTGGCTGGCAGCCCGTTTTCATGCCAGTCCCCATGAGTGACGGTGAGGCAGTAAGAGGACGCGTGCGTGCATGCGCACACACATGCGCCTGCATTCCTATATTTAATGCTGCAATTTAAATGCAATTAATGATTCCTAACCTCATTCCCCAAAGCGCATGCATACATACTCACATCCATAAAAATATGCACACACACTGGCGCAAAATCAGGCATACCGACACACATCATCATACGGACCCGTTCACAGACACATACATGCTGTCATGGCCTCACTCAAACATCTGAAGGCTGCACTTCATGATGGGGGGTAGGGCTGTCATCACGTGACGTACACCCACCCTCACTCCCCCTCCAGCCCGACTCCACACGCCGGCTTCGTGCCTCGCCGCAGCGGGCAGCGCGCTGTGCACGGAGACGCCTGGCCCTCACGGCTCTCCCGCGGCGCCCTGCTCGTCCCACCATCTGGCAGATCCCCCGCAGGGCGCGGTCCCCGGCAGCCCCCCCCGCTGAGGCCCCCTAGGGCATCAGGTCCGTTTACCGCAAAGGGCCAGTCCTCTGGGAAATGTGATATCCCAGAATTCCTGCTTGGGATACGGTCAGCATGTGAAAATCTGCGCATACAGGGTCGTGTACGGCGTTACGGTGTCATGCCGATAACCCTGGTGGCTGGACAGAGCAGAAACAAAGTAGAACAAAGCAAGAGACACCTTCGATTTTCAGCCCCCCATGAGCTGGCGCCGATTAAGGAAATCGGATCGTTGGTGCATTGTGATGGTCCAGAGGAAACCCACATCACTGGCAGTAGGGTGGCCCCACAAGTTGCCCACCTTGGGCTGAGCTGATGGAGACTCTCCCATAATCAGCACCGGCGCTGGACATGCCACAAGCTTCCCGGTGGCTACTGCTGCACGCTGGAGGGCTGAGAGGAGGCTGGGGGCTGTGTGCCCGGAGGTTAGGGGCCTGGCACAGCGTGGCGGGAGAAGCGCCTGCATTCATAGGACAGTCAGGGAGTCCTAGAGGCAGAATTCCAAACGAAGCCTCCTTCAGATTGCAGGAAGCGATAAGGACACATTCAGCAAAGCGCAGTGAAGGCAGACAACCGGGGCTGTGCTGTCTCCAGATTTCAAATGTGCATCCAACAACTTGAAAAAAGATCAATACTTCAAAAAGATTTAAAATTACACACTTCAAAAAAACATGTAAAGAGACCAGACTAAAAACAAGCTATCTTAAGTGAAATAAGTCATCTGAAATCTGAAAATGAAATTCTGGAATAAATCCTTTTTTAAATGAAGCCACTTCAAACAAACCATTTAAAAGAGCACTCAGAGAATGAACTTTTTTTTTTCCTTTGCAAATTCTGAAATAAAAGGCTTTGAAGAAAGTCAGGGCACATTCCCCATCCAGAATATGGTGTCTTGATATGCGTGTCCTGGTCATGCCGCAGCCCCAGTTTCAGGCCCTCAACCCTCATCATGGTGAGAATTATGTCCAGATGTAAAAGCAGCGATTGTTGTGAAATAGAGGAGTTATTGGTCTGCTCACAGAATAAAGAGTCTGAACCAAAAGATATGAACCTGAACCAGAGATATCTGTGAGGGGCAGGTGCAGGATGGGATTGCAGTGCTGGCTGTACTTGAATGGCAACCTCATATCCTGTCTACCCAGCCAATCAGCTCCAGAAGTGCCCCAGTGAGTGCAGGGGGCCATTTTCTCGCCCCTCACCTCTATACTTGGAGATGTTCTTGAGCACCTGTGAGGCGCTGGTCCGCTCCAGCATCCTGGTGCCTCTCTGTCAGGAGAAGGGGAACGTGACCTATGCGTACCAACCGGACGGAGTAAGGCACCATGTCTTTAACCGTAATCGCGCAGTGTAACCCGTGAGCTCTGCCTGTGGATTACTGGGTGGCGTCCTTTCGAGTTGATGAAGCGAGTCGTTAAATCCACAGGCCGCCGTCTGAGCGCCGCGCTGTGCCGGCGTGTCCCTCCCTGACCTTGCTCGCCACTCCCCCATCTGTCTCCCACCAGCCTCCTTCCACTCCACATGCCCTCCATGTGCCGTAAGAACCAAAAACTCATGATCCCACTTGAGATTTCTACAGTGGAGTGTCCTAGCCATTTCAGATTTGGCCCCAAAACCTGTCAGCATCCTTCCCTTGCTGACATCCCCCTCCTGTTGACGTCATTTCCTGTGTGAACCCTGCAAACTCCCCCCCCCCCCCCACAAACCCCACCCACCCCCCCCCCGCCCCCACCACCCCCCCCCAACACCACCCCGCCTGACGTCCCTCACGCCACACTCCT
>JAODKE010000146.1:27315012-27331150 GCA_026779605.1 Mormyrus hasselquistii
AGACGGACCGCGGCAGGGCTACCGCGGGGCGCGGGAGAGTGAAGCCAAGGACTCAGGTGGGCCTTACCGGGCCAATCTCACACCAAGACTTTCGGCCCCCCCCCCCCCCCACATTGTCACCAACCACCCGTCTCTTAAACAAACGCAATCTGCCGTGCACATTCTGAATCTCTCCTACCCTCCCTCATCTTCGCAGACGCCACTGTTTGCATGCAAATCGGCCATTAAAGAGTGGAGGGGGAGATGCAACAGCATGGTGTAATCAAGGACAAAAAAGAAAGGAACAGCAGAGGCAGAGAGAGAGAGAGAGAGAGAGAGAGAGAGAAAGGGGGGCTAGGGATAGATAAATCATAGGTAAAGGAGGCAGATGCATATGGACAAGAGATGAAGGAAAAGGAGGAACAAAGTACATGGGAGTAACTTGGTTGGGCTCTGCCAGGTCAGAGTCATTTCAGTTTTTTAAATTAGCAGCACAGTCCACAACCAGGGTCTGCTAACTGGCCCAGCCATGACTACCCAAGGACGCCAGTCTCTCTCCTCAGGCTGTGCCAGGAAGGCCACATGGGCAGCCCAGCGGTCTGCAGCGGCACCGGGTGCAGAGCCGGGGAACCTGCGAGGTGTTTATTGCGCCTATCTGTCCTGCGGCCTGTCATTATGGAGCCACCATGCATGATTAGCGTATGCCAGGAAGAGAGAAGCTAATGTACAGCCTCCCGCCCACTGTCCTGAGGGGCCGGAGGGGCCTCTGCCGCTCTACAGTCCTATGTAGAGAGGAGGCGTGTTTATCTCAGAGACACCTCAGCACCTTCCAGCCGGCCCACCTCACAACCAGAGAGCCTACACGTTTGAAACCGCGGCTCATTTCATCTACCTTCCCTCCCAGCCCCCCTCTATCCATGTGGGCCTTTTGAAGATGTCAAGAAGCCTAAGAGACTCTCTTCCACTCCGTCGATATTTAGAGAGTTTTAGACTGGGGATGGTGGTGGGGGGGATTCCAGCACTGTGGTACGGATTTGATTGCGTGCCGTTTGAAGTCCTAAACGTGCCTCGCTGCGATTCGGTCTCGGTGCTAAGACTGCATGTGTTTGAAGCCACAGACGCGGCAACACAGGTTTCTGTATACATTACGCTTCTTAAAAATGGCCAATTATCTCCCCCCTGCTTCTTTCATGCATCCGTTTGACGGTGCAGCTCATCGCTCAGAATGATGACATCTTTACTCCGCCGCCACGAACGCCAGCTTAATTACGCTCCATTTGGGGGCCTACAGGAACCTGGGGGGAAAAAATACAACCTTACCTTCACAGGTGCGGTGCAAAGCAGCATGGTTTAAGCTCGTGGTACTCCCCCGCGCTTTCATCCGGTATGTCTGCTGCCCCTCAAAAAAAAACATTAACGTGGTTCATCCCAGAGCACAACAGGCCCCAGGCTCTAGGACAGAGGAAATGGGCCAAGCCGCGCAGATACGGCAACGGGCGACGGCTGTGGTTTCGGGACTTGCTGAAAGGGACCCGCCCCGCGCCTGGCGCCCCGTGGGGATACGGAATGGGGGAAATCGAGGGGGGGGCATGTGGGATGTTGCGTCAGTGCAGACAGTACTGTGTGTACTTTAATGGGTTGGGGCTTTTCCCTGTCCCATCCCAGAAAGAGAGACAAAGAAACATGCAGACAGAAGGACACTCTTTCTCACACACACAGTGATGGCCGCATTTCTGTCTCTGTTGCAACTCATTTTAATGCAATGAGTGATTCCTAAACCCATTCCAGGGAAAAAAAAATTAATTAATAAACAAAAAGCTTTATTATAAAAAATGGGACATCCCCATTGCATCTGCTTCTCGGCTATGAGGACATTTTCTTAAAATTGAAAACAAAGCAAAACCTTACACGCGCATACGTATTACACTGAACCGAGACTCAGCCGCCAATACGCACAGTCACGCAACGAGAGAACACACACAGTGTCAGATAGAGTGCATGTAAGGTTCACACAGGTGGACTGGTGTTACTCACTCAGAGGAGGCGGCACATGCCAGGGAGCTGGCAGGAACATGCTTCACTGGCACACGTGGATGCACATTGCACAGCCTCGCACACGAAACTAAATTGCAAATGGCTGCAAAGCTACCTACCTACACGGACGCACACAGACACACAGCCTTGCGTTCTCTGTGCCGACTAGCTGATAACTAAATCTCAACAAAGTGAAAAAATTATAAAAATAATCAAAAAGTGTAACCTTTCCTTTTTGAAATGAAAGGTAGATTATTCGAGAAAAAAATGGAATTAAGATGGAATAAGGATTCTGCTTCATGGGGATGCCATTCTGGGGGCAGTTCTCTTAGAATTTCTCCCCAGCGCCATGTTCCCACAACCAGAAGCAGCCGCACTGCCTTTTCTATTGTCAATGGGTCACCTTGAGTCCCACTTGGACCACTGCTGTTATGTGCCTGAACGACACACTTACCGTGAATCCTTACAGCACAACATCCGGATGAATAAACAGGTAAAATCTGTAAACCCCAAGCAAATAAATGCAAAGGAAATGTGGTGCAGCAGAGGCCTGGCCGAGTGAACTGACTGGATCAATACCGCCGTTTGTTGACCCTCTGTTGCAAAGCATCACGGGATAACACCTGATGTACCCGTAGGTGTTTGTGCGTGTGTGTGTGTGTGAGAGAGAGAAAGGATGGTGGCTCAATGCTCTCCTCTGTGAAAATCCCTCTTCTGCATGTCACTCACACAGCACATAATGGAAATAGGTGTTACCGTTTGTTTTTATCTCTGGTTGCACCCTGTCCCGCCCATTTTCATGTAAATGAACAGGCAGGAGGAATGAGCCATGCAGATTAGCTGTTCAATTGGCTCGGAGTGGAGCAGCCATCCCCCGATAGACGAACGGGACTCATGTCAAAACAATTCTGTTACAATTAAAAGAACGTTGATGTGGAGTTTATTTCCCCGCATTTTTCTCTTCAGCCGTTTTTGTCAAGCGCAACAATTGTTTTGGGTAAACAGGCATTCCAGAAAATGTGCATTAAACATGAATATGCGCTGACAGGAGCAGAGTGTGAAAACATTCATCGATAAGAGCACTGAGCTGCCTTCCCTTTCTCAGAGGGAAGCAAACAGTTATTTCACCTCAAAGCATCCTGGGAAATCAACGTAAGAACATTTGTTCACCCCTCAGTTCCTCAAGTCACTGGTAAATGCCAATTCATAATTACATAATTGGATTTATTGCTCAGCTTAATTGACCAAGTGACTCCACGGTAACGGCGGTGGGGGGTGTTTTGTGGCTGATTATTCAGAGGAAACGATGGCTCTGGTCCTAGAATGACAAGATCTATGGCTGTTGAAGAGGTCATACAAAACCTATGGGACTGGAACCATAGAGACATTACAACACAACCACAGCCAATGTAGCATTTTTTTCCGACAAATTACGCCTTCTCAGCATAATAAGAGGCCGAACTAAACATTTACTGCGCATCAGTATGATTTAGATAAACCCAAAAAACAGAATGCAGCTTTCACATATCAGCATGAAAATAGGCATATATTGCCTATCATAATATCCCATAAAATTCTAGTTGAATGATGGCAGCAGTATGAATGTAAATGGGAAGTGATAAAGGTTCCAGCATTAAAAAAAAAAAAAGGAAGGTGGGAACACCCAGAGGACGTGTGTTTTTACACACCTATATGCAAGGATCTGGCTGTGCACCTCCTTCGCGCTGTGGGCTAGTATTTACAGCAGAGACTGAGCCTTGGGGACTGACCCCACCCGCTCGCCTGCATGTCACACCCAAGTGTTTCAGACATGCGGGAATCACACCACAAACTGACGTGTCAGATAATATGGAAAAAGCGCAAGACTCACGTCCAGCTTGGAGCTGTGTGGGCAATGCAGGAAGACATGGACACACACACACGCACACACGGATGGACGGACACACACACACACACACACACACACACACACGCACGCATGATGTTCCAGGGATTTTTGGCACTTGACCTTAGCCCAGTGTTGCACTCTGTTTTTTTTACAGCCCAGATTTATGGTTTATTTAAAAAGTAACAGTCCCTTTATAGATCATTAAACATGAAATAAAACCCTCCAGACAGCCCTGCAGTTGATTTGGGGGGGGGGGGGACTGGGAGAGGGAGTCAGGGAGGAGTGTAGCAGAAGTATGTCGGATGGGACAGTGTGGCTTCGGGGGCTAGCAGCCTGAGGGTCCTAACCACCTGAGGGCCGTGACCACCTGGGGGCCGTGACCACCTGGGGACTGTGAACACCGGGGGGCTCCATCTCACTGGGGCACAGCTGGAGGGACAGACCAGCAAGCAGAATAAATTCACATAATGCATAATGCACACCCAGTGTAATAGAGCAATACACAGTTATACACAGTACAAGACAGACACCCTGTGTGACAGCACACCCCTTCATTTAGAGATGCAATGGAGTACATGTTCACTGACACATATCCACACCACAGCATACACACAGCACATAAAATAATGTACATATACATTGACAGATGACCGACAACTTCATCTGCTTGTTTAAAAATAAAACATGCAAAAAAACACCAGGTTATTATTAGCTTTTACTGGTTAGGGAATGTTAATTACAGTAAAATGAGTGTCAGTGATATGTTCCTACAAGAACAGCTTCCATTTACCGTGTATGTGCATGCACGTTCTAAATTTGCGGGGATATTTTTGAGCAAAACGTCACCCACAGTGATACCGAACCAGAAAAACACACCTTTTCCAGACATCCCAACAAGGTAGAATGCCTGTTGCTTTAAATAAACATTTTTGTTTGCTATTAGGTTGTAGTGTAAGTGTTTTTCAGTTTTTAATTGGAATTGAATTAGAAGGCATTTAAAATGGTATCGTGAGAATCAAGGCAAAGTGCCCACACTGATAGGCAAGAAGATAATCAAGCGCGTGTGTATGATAAACCGACAGCATATGTTTCTGCAGTACTCCTGGTTGTGTTTCCACAGTGGAGATTGTTTGCCTGTTTTATCTGAGTGGGCGGCAGGGGCGGTGACTAACTAACCCCCCCACCCCCCCACACGCACAGCCTGGCAGAGGATGAGGAGCCAGAGCACGACTCCTCGCTATCTTATTAGCGCTAATGAGAGGCTGCGGCTTGGCCAATTTACATCAGTAATCTGATATTAGCTCGCGCCATCAGGGCCGAGAAGGAGCTCTCCCCCTGGGCTCAATCACCAAGGCCGCAGCGCTAGCTGGTGCCAGAGAGGCCCGGCAGCAAGTCCCGAGTCTGGGGAGCTTGGGGGCCTGGAGGGGAGCCTGTCGGACGCCTCTTGAAGCACCTCCCCCCACCCCTCCACTGGGACACTGCCACGTCAGGCCAGAGCTCTGGGCTGAGCCAGGTAGCCGGGGGGTCAGTGGGTTATGGCCCGACGGCTGGCCCTTCATCTCAGTTACGCTGGCACAGAATATAAAACACGGCTCTGGAAGCGGGGAGCAGCCTGCGTGAGACATAACTGCTGTTTCTCACGTCGCGGTGTCTACTAAAGACATAAATAATGTAATACACACAGCAGAGAGGTCGTGAAAAAGGAATCGTTCAGAAAAAGCTTGTAAAACAGTGAAACCCGTATAGTTATGCCTTTAAAGCCTTATTATTTTACCCCATAAAATATAGAACCTTCATTAATCCCCCCCCCCCCCCCCATGTTTTTGATTTTTGCTTGATACATCAGGCTGAACCAAATGCAGATCATGGTAAAATATTTAATGTGATAGCAGCGTCCCCTGATCCCTGATCAGTGAGGATGTAGGGCAAATGCCCCCCAACGACACAGGGGAAGGTATGATAAAGCTAAATAGGTTGGGATTTGAATAATTTAAAAAGTTTGATTTGCAAGCCCTCGAGCTAAAGTAAGTGAAAATACAGCTTTTGGTCGCTGAGGAGAATGCAAGACCATCCGTCTAGTCTGCCACCCCCACCCCACCCCACCCCCCCAGAGCAGATTAGTGAAAGAGAGACAACGTGGGGGGAGTGAGTGTATCTTTTCTAGAGTTGATCCAGAGACGCATGTGAAGAGGAGTGGTGTGTGTGTGTGTGTGTGTGTGTGACACCTCACATGCTATCCGACAGGACAGGTCTACAAGCAGCAGTCCACCAGGCATGACAGGGGTACGTGACGCAGGGTGCCTGCGCCTTCCCAACAGCCTCAGCTGCACAGCTGTGCTCCACAGGTAAGACAGGACCCCTGTGCTTCTCTTGTCTCTTGGGTGGGTTTGAGGGTGGGGTGGCTGAGGGTGTGAAGGAGCAGTGGTCCAAAGGCGCCATGTCCCAATAAGCTTACTGCTTAACTATGAAGCCTCCAAAGATTTCTTATTCAGCTGGGCTTCTCACTGAACCAAATACCAAATAAATAAACGTAAATGTAAATGAGCTCACAAACCCTCACTTACGGGAGCAACAGCTAACGATCACCTGCAATCTTACCAAGGCTAATGACCACCACGCTAAATACCACATAAACACATTATAACTGCATAGTAGTTGAAATAGATATGTTATCCGCTATATACAGACACTGAGTCTGTGGCAAAAATCAGCCTCTAAATCCGTCTGTAATGTCTGGTTTCATTTAGCTCAGCTTAGAGACCGCTTACGGTGGGGTACCTGTGGTGAAGGTTCTGCACGGCCAAGTGGCGCTACCGTCTCGGCGACGAATTAGCGCTGATTCCTGACAGCGAATAACGTCACTTCTTATCGGAGAGTTAGCGCACAGCAGAGAGTGTGAATAGAGAGGGACCCGAAAATGTCGCCCCTAAAAGCAGGGCGGCCGCAGATGCTCTCGGATGCGGTAAATTGGCGGGCCGCGTGCGCCACACCCCTCGAGAGCGGCGCGCGACACGCACCCCGAAAGCGGAGCGCGACCACCGAGGACAGCAGCCCCCGAAAATGACGAGAGCGCCTGCAATAAAAGTGAAAACGTGACATACATAAGTAAAACGATCTGTGTTTAAATTCTTCATTTCGATTTATTTATGCATTTATGTATTTATTTGTTTGCTTTGGTTCTCTGATTTTTAAGTACGCAACATATTAAATAATGTAATCCCAACATAAATTTATACGTGAGATTAAAATGTTTGTTTGTCAAGATTATTTAAAAAGATTCATTATATTCCTTCTCTAAATAAATTAAGGATTTCAATTCATAAATGCAAAAAAATGTAAAAAAGAAAAAAGTTTGTGGCTTTCAATGATATATATATTTATGCAATTGAAAACAAACTTTGAGGTCTTTTTTTTCAACTCAAAGATTTCTTTTTGAACAGACAATGACGTTTTAGCAGTAGTAAAAAAAATAATCTAGCCGCAATTGGCTACATTCGATAGGATTAAGTAATAGCAAATTCCCCTGGGAAATATTACTCATACCAGCCTGTCTTTTTATCCAGACGGTTAGACATCTTGTGTGGATATCCACCCAGGACTTAATTCTGCTCAATCCAATAGTGAAAAATCAGATAATAATAATACTAATAATAATATGTTTTTTAACAGTTTATCCTGGTCAGGGTTATGCATGCTTGAAGGTGCCTTCAGTGGGGGGGGGGAGGGGTTACAACAATTTTAAAGGACCCTGAGTGACAGAGACTCCAAAACTGTATTGGCCCGGGTTGGGGGCCCAATGTGATTTGCTTTCATGTGTTCAAAAATCTCAAGCCGGACCCCTAACCACAGGACAGAAGGCAGGGGACACCCAGGATAGGATGCAGAGTACAATAATAATAACATCATTGCAGGTGGCAATAGGGTCTCCCTGTCTCACTTGGCATGGCAAATGATATATCTGTAAATTACCGCACCTCCCCACTGGCTATTCTGAGATCCCCCAGCTCCAGAAAATGACTGTATGTTTGTTACCATGGTTATCGCAGAACAAATGAGATATTTACCATCATTGTCCTCCAGTTTGAGGGAGCAACGTAGCTCCCTGATGTCACTAGATACGAGACGAAGGACTCGGAGGCAGACATTTGGGCAAACCTAAAAGGGGTTTATTTAACAGAATAGGAGCAGGGAAAATGAAGGAGGCCGCGAGGGGTCAGAACGAGAAAGCGATCACAGGGCTGGACATGGGCAGACAGGAGGAGTGACGTCAACGACCGGACAGGAGATGAGAAAAACAGGTGCTTAAATATGAAGAGTAACAAGGGGTAACAAGTAGCAGTTGTGGCTGTTCAGGGCCACATTAGGGAGGATTTGGGAGGGTCAGGTGGGCATGACTGACAGGATGCGGCATGTCCCCCAAAAGTGTGCCAGACTGGGAGGATGAACAGGGGAGGGAACCAAACACAAGGGCGGTCACACAAGGCCAGCAACAGACAGGACACCAGACAGGACACCAGACAGGACAGGGCATGGTAGGGCCAACACCTGGTCCAGCAAGGTGCAGCCGGGACACCAGGAGTGACCAGTGGGGTTCTCTGCCGGATGCTATGGCCGCTGTGAGACCTGGCACAGGCGATGTGGCCCCTCGGGCTGGGATCCGGGGATCTTCTCTCGGAGCCGGGCCCCTGGAGCGAGGGTGGAGTAGCTCTCTCGGAGATGGGTGCGGTAGAGGCGAGGTCAGGCTCTGAGGGTGCAGCAGAGTTGAGGATGGGAAGAGTGAGTCCCTGTGAGGATCAGGCGGAGCGGTGGCCCTTCCTGGACTGGGCTCTAACCACACCAGGTCAGACAAGATAGAGGATGTGGGGATTCTTCTTCCTTTGTCCTAAACCGGGAGCTGCGAGAAGCTGCGGAGAGGCAGCGGAATGAACGGCTTCACACTGCGGGGAGGCGATGGGCTGAGTGGCCGGGCACTCATCTATTCTCCGCACATCGGATAGCATGAACTGAACCTTCTCCACCTCCTGGGGATCCACGTGCGGGGTGAGTTTCTCTGGCACCTTCCCTGCTTCCCGGAAAAGAGCATCAGCCTCAGGGATCCTCCAGGCCATGGGATAAACCATCAATCCTGATGGGCATCCAGGAGGGAGTAGAATTCCTCTGCTTGAAGGCGCGGTGGCTCCCGTGGCACTGGTAATCCCTTCGGTCCTCAGATTCCAAGGCACTTGGGGTATCTGGAGTTCCTTAGGAGTTTGGTCATTCAGTCACGAGACGAGATGAAGGACTCAGAAGCAGACGTTTGGGCAAACTTAAAAAGGCTTTATTGAGCTGAATAGGAGCAGGGAAAACGAAGGAGACCGTGAGGGGTCAAAACAAGATGGCGGATACAGGGACAGACACGGCCAGACAGGAGAAGCGACGTCAGTGACCGGACTGGGGCTGACAAGGCAAACAGGTATTTAAATACAAAGACTAATGAGGGGCAATAAGCAACAGACAGCTGAATTTCCGCCACATTGGGAGTGATATGCACCAATCCACCAGAGGGGGCGTGATGTGATGCATTCCACAGTGCCGTGAATCCGGTAGGACACTTATGTACTCCTGTGCTGTCACTTCAAGAATGAGTTCATAAGCCACAAACATGTGCACTCATGTTTTGATCTTGTAAATGTGCTTCATGATTTCATTCGTGTGCACATTCTTTTACTGTAATTTATAGGAGTTAACGACCCTCCAAAATCAAAGCTCGTAGCTCCCTCAGTCTTGCCACTACAATTCTGAGCATTAACTCAAAAACAATTAAGAGGAAAATTTTTCGGTGGCATTTAAAAAAAAAAATTTCCAGCACGTGAAAATCAACTTGGACAAAAGGAGAATCAGAGACGTGTTTTTATGTCACATACAATTCTGCCTCCTTCCGTCGCTGCTGGAAGTTTATTAATTGGTGCCCATGTTCATTTTGTCCACGTAGAGTGTTACTTCGTTTCTGGCTGGTGACGGAGACCCGAGGCCCGGCTTCCCCCCCACACCCCCCGGCGGGCGGCAACGTTTCTCTCCAGGTCGATGTGCTTCCTAATTAAAACTCTGGAGGATGCCTAATTGCAGCTGCGTGCTTCACTGGCAGATCGAAGGAGCCTCCTCCTTGCCGCTACCCCGAGCCAGGGCTCCCGCTCCGGGAATTAAGGGCTTACGTAAG
This sequence comes from Mormyrus hasselquistii, assembly GCA_026779605.1. NCBI lineage: Eukaryota > Metazoa > Chordata > Actinopteri > Osteoglossiformes > Mormyridae > Mormyrus > Mormyrus hasselquistii. Next base: position 27,325,110 of record JAODKE010000146.1, read on the forward strand.
CCCCACGGTGGAACCGCGTATCTGCCGTCAGCTTCCATATGGGGGGGGTGGCCACTTGATCGAATGCACCTCATTAAAAACACTTTTTAAAGCTTTTAACTCTCAGGATCTCTTCTGTTTTTTTTTTTTGCCTGGTGAACTACCGTCCACCAGTTAGGATTTATCTGCCTTGAGATATCTGTGGTGTTTCGTGATCTGTCAGCGATGTCATGCCTGAAGCACACAGTTATAGTCACGCTGGCAGCTCTGCCTCTGAGGGATCCTAACACCTAATAAAAATCAAAAGCTTATATAACTTTATAACCAATGCCAGTTTCAAATTACCTGTACGTACACACTCAAAATATTTAAACTGCAAATGCTCTAAGTTTTATGCTTGAATCGAAACCACAGCCCGTACCCCCTTTTTTCCAAAGGCGGGTGATTTATATGAGGGAACCGTTGAATTGACTGAGACGGCATGATGTCCTGATAAACGTTTCCTTAAGGCGATGAAGGAACAGCCACACTTCGCAATGAGAAGGTCACAGCTGTGACCCTTTCAATGAGCCCAATGGCTAAATGACATTTATGTTACCACTAAACCACAGATTCTGAGACTCCGCCTCCAACTGCATGCATCCTAGGAGGCCACAGAAAATCCCACCGATTCAATGTTCATGTCACATTATGTTCTTTGACGTAAAGATAAATTACGCATTTAATGGATTTCTCTACACATATACTCCTTATGCTTCTTGTTGTTATGTGTGAAATTCTAATTCAGACCGGCCATCAGTCCTCCCCGGGGGTGAACTACGGTATATATAACTCATTTCTAGCACATTTTTCAGAAGGACTGTCACTCAACAAGCTGATGCAATGTTCTTGCTTCCAGAGAACACACTCTCAAAATTGCAGCAGACGACTCAAGGTTGTGACCTGAACTTGATTCTTCCTGCACTGCAGCCCAGCCGGGATTACATTCAGGCACCGGGGGTCACCTTGACTTCACAGTGGCTTTAAGTTCCAGCCCAATTCTCCAGGTTCCAGGGCTGCCCCTGACATGCCCACCTCTGACGTGACGCTGGGAAGGTGGCGAATGGCCTCAAAATAAAACCATTGCCAGCCTAGTGAACCTCAGGTCTGGTTTGTATTGACAGCCGCTGATATTTCCATTGGATCTATGAAAATCATTGCTTTGTGCAATGGATGGAACCTCATGCTAAGCGCCACCTTGAGGCCGGAGGTGGTAATGCTCCACAAAAACACCTGGGGCAACCCTACACTGTCCGCCTGAGTCTTCTCATCCTTCCTCTGTGTCAATCTGCCTCCTTATATGTGTCTCCATCTCATCAACTCATACTATTTCACACCTTTCGCCGTCTCCTCTTCTTCTCCCCTCCCTCAGAATTTCATGCATAACAAATGGATTCCTTCATGAATATGATAATCTGACAATATGCATAGGAAGGTGAGAGGACTTTCCCCATTCTATTCTAGTATCTGTATGATGTGGGAGAGAGACAGGCAAGAGAGAGTGAAAAGGGGTGAGAGGAAAATGCAGAGAAAGGGTAGGCAGATATGATGGGGGCTTAGAAGAGGTGTAGACAGGGGATTGACAGAGGGAGGCTCTGGGGAGATGGAGAAAGAGGGCCTGGTGTTTTTCTTGTCGCAATGGAGACGAAATAAAACCCCACTGTGCTCACTGTGGAAAACCACAGCCTGTGACATAAGAGCCCTTGGTTGGATATGAGCACATAAGTGGAGAGACGGACAGAGAGGGAGGGGGAGAGCGAGGGGGGGGGTGAACGGGGAAAGGCACGCAGCCCATAGCTGTGCCAGACCCCGGAGTTGACATAAAAACCTGCAAAAAACAATTAAGACAACAGCACAGGGAAAGATCATTACTGCAGTGGGCGATCTGGCTGCTCTGCCCTTGAAACATCCCCTAACTTCAAACATGACACCCGCGATTCTGCAGAGAGCATGGACGAAAATCGAAAGGAACGAGGTGGGGGGGGCAGGGAATTAATCTAACTCATGCTAACTAAAGAACTTCAAACGCTGCATCTTCAAAGTTGCATAAAGTAAAAAAAACACAGAAAAAAACAGAAAAATGTGCATCCTTTTGGGCTTCTGACTGTATGGGTGGCATTGAGGTCACAATCTGCCTCTGCCTCACGGCCCCCCTGTGATGGGCATCTCCACCTCCCCCCCAATTCATCCAATGCCCAGGTGTGCCCCCTCATGGACGTTTGCGGGAGGAGAGCTGCCTCTTCATAGGGAGACTGTTTTGGGGGGGGGGGGGGGGGGCTTTGCAATGCTCCCGCACCTGTTTCCTCGGTTACATAATGGCCAAGCAGCAGGCGAGGGTCTCGAGAGGTGCACTCTAACCACGGAGGGGCTCCACTCCAGACCAATGCCCCCCTCCGCCCCATGACACTGACCACTGCATCTGCGGGGTCATCTTTTGCCAGGGAGGTTGCAGGCACAGCTGATAAACTTGCATCCACACCTTAACAGGGACATACAAAACTCCCTATGCACATGTAGTCAGACATACACACACACACACCTGTATGAAATATGTGTCGATATATATATACATGTTCACATACACAAACACGCTATTGAAGCTGGTCATAGCAGAAGCTCGGGGAATGTTAGGGGGCGTGTCTGAATCACACTGAGGTGAGAAGGGTTGCCCTTTCGTGACATCACTTCCTGTCCTCTCAGCTCTGCTTTTGCTTTAGACAGAGAAGACAGAGGGGAACGGGGGGCACGGGGCAAGGGGGGGGCACGACGGAGCGAGACAGAGGCAAGAGAAAAACACTGTCACTCTCCGATGGTTCCTGAGCTAAGTGGGATTTGCATACATTTTTAATCAAAGCAAATTAGATTATAAGCAAATTAAATCGCACTTCCTGTCCCCCGTTTCACTGCGCCTGCACAGCCCCCACTATTAAAGAAAAGACATAAATAGACAGATGAATAAATAAATGGGAATATAAATATAGATGAAAGCGGAGCGGGTTCCGTGGATGAGCCGGATCGATGCAATCAGCTGAAAGGTTTTCATTATCACGTCGCCAAAAATGGCGCCAGCGCCCCCTCCTCAGCGTGGCTCAGGGGGGATGGGGGGGCACCATGAGGTCACTGGGTGACAGGCAGCCAGCCGGCAGCCACGAGTCAACCTGGCCCCACACGACCTCTGTGTCCTTTAGAGGGGGCAGTAGTATTATGGGATGGTTGCACTGACTCTGGAAGACGTCACCCTGCCCACATAATAATAGACACACTTTTCCTGCCCCCCCCCCCACAGTTCAGTTACTTATCCTAACGGCTAAATGCTAATGCACCACACAGGCAGCCAATCACTCAGAAGCACATTACGGTGTCTCCGCTCAAACACACACACACACACACACACACACACACACAAGCAGTTCATATATGGGGATAACCCTAACCCTAACATAACGACCTTAACCGCCACCCGGCCCTAACCTTAATCATAAGTAACCAAATAAAATATGAGACTTTTTTTTTTTTTTAAACAAATTTTTATAAAATTAAAGTTAATATCGTGGGGACCAGAGAAATGTCCCCACAAGCTAAAAAGTTACAGCTTTTATCACATTGGGGGGGGGACATTTGGTCCTCCCAATGTGGTTAAAAAAAGCCTGCATACGCACACACAGTGACACACACGCAAGACTGAACCGCATTAAAAGTCACATCGTGAATAAATCACCAGTTGGAACGCTCACCTCCGCAACGTGACGAAGAGGCAGGAAATGGGGTGGGGGTTTGATGGGGAGACGGGGTGGGGGTTGGGACACTCACGTCTGATATCATCAGACATCATCATCTTCATTGGGGCCCAATTACTGTGTCTATTCACCTTCATCATCGCTTATTACTGCGGTGGATGCAGAGAAGGTCATTATACAATAGCCGATAATAATAGTAATAATAATAATAATAATAATAATAATAATAGTGATAGCAGCAGTAGAAATTATGTGTAATATTACAATATGCAGAATAATATGCATAGGTGTTATAATCTGTAGATGTACATGTGAAAATGTGTCATATGGATGAACTGTACTGCACACCCTCTACCCCTTATTTGGGGGGGGCCAGGCACATGACACACCTCCACCCCCTTCATCCAGGCCCCCACACCGCCGGGGCGTTCCGCATCATCGTCGGGGGGGGGGGGGGTGTGGGGAGGCTTCTGGCAGTTTGGAGGGTGCAGTGGGCACGCCGACCCGCCTGCAGTGGGCACGCCGACCCGCCTGCAGTGGGCACCGCGTCAAACTTCCAGATTTGTGTATCAATAATGCAGCCACAGCGCTGCCATCAGAACTTATCACACCGCTGTGACAGATGACAAGGAGAGAGGGTGAGATTTGGAAGGGGGAGGGGGGCGACACTCTTGAAATGCAAAGGGTGTAATTACCGTCACTCAGTCATGCACTGGCAGGCTGAAAATGCACCAGGGGCTGCCTCGGACACGAGCACATACGCATGCATGCCAAACGATATACATGCACACATGCTGTGTGAAACAAGTATTATCCGCACACACACACACACACACACACACCCTGACATGCACGAGATCCAAAACACACCCAAAGCCACCATCATGGGGCTGTCAGGTAAAACTGTAGCTGCTTCTCCCCACGTTCCATATGATTTTATCAAGAAAATCCGTTTAGCACAGTCCGCACCGCCCCTGCAGGCATTTGTGCCTGCGCATGTGATTTTATATATTTCTGTAACGTCGAGGCCACCAAGGCTTAGAGTAAGGAGTTCAGAGAAAGTATCAGATTATAATGGCTATGGACACAGGCAATCTAGTTAACATAAGATTTGGGTTAATCCAGAGAAGCCGGCAGAGGCAATTAGCTGTCTAATGGGTTAACTTATCTGTAATCAATTCTACGTGATAAAAGGTGAATACTAAGGTAGTCAGGTTCGATCAGTTACATTTTATGGGTTTATGCTGTAATTCCTGCTGCCTAAATATGAAAATGGGGCAATAGAAAATGCAGAATGTGGATCCGGATGTGACAAGCCTGGCTAGACAATGGACGCTGCCATATTCTTTTCAGAGTGTTTGGAAAAAGATTGATAAACACAGCTGGAAAGACTCAGCTTTGTGAAATGCAGAAAATAATAATAATGTGTTTCGGCAATACGCAAATAGAAACGTTAACTGACTTTTGTACCTGATTCCCTTTGAGATCCAGAGCGGCACCACAAAAGGAAGTGCACCATCTTAATCCCTGATTTGTGTATGTGCGTGTGCGTGTGCGTGTGTGCAGAGGGGATCCCCGAACGTCACATGACCACATGCCCAAATCAGAAGCAGACCTCTCTGAAGTGCCGAACGTGAGAAACACCCTCGACCCCGGTACCTTTCAGCACCGCACCAACCCCCCACCTCCACCCCGGGTGCCTTGGCCCATGTGCGTGACATGGCTTTGGCTGAGATGGCCAGGGGCCGGGGGCTGGGGGAGGAGCAGAGGCCCCACGAGTGAGTGCAGCTCCGGCACTGCTGTTCATTTATATTTCATAGTGCTTTCAATCAGCATCCGGGCCAATGAGGAGGCCTGTCTCCCTGGCCTGGCCCCCCCCCCAGCATCCCGCATGCCACCCTCCCAACCAGCTGGGGGTGTCCCATTAAAGTCCAGGCTGCCATAGCTTCCAAGCCGTGAGGGTAAAGGATGGTCACGAGTACCCCAGTGAGACCCCGAACTCCCGAAAAGGGAGCATGAGTAAAGGGCTCAGCTGCCCCCCCTCCATCCCGCCCCCCCACCGTGGTGCACTCTGGACAAGTGGGATGGGTCGGTGCTCCTCCCATAACGCAGCATCACTTCTAAAATAGCTCTCTGGGCACTTTGGATCAGCTGGGGAGTAGAACTACTCATAGGCCTGAGCTGGAAGGGAGTGTGGAGGTAGATGGAATGTGTGTGTGTGTGTGTGTGTGGGGGGGGGGGTCTAAGACTCTGAGATGGAGAGTAATCTGGGCCTGTTTACATTAA
>JAODKE010000146.1:27374928-27396498 GCA_026779605.1 Mormyrus hasselquistii
CGCCATAGCCCCCATTTTGATGTAATGAAGGCCTAGCACACCATAGCCCCCATTTTGATGTAATGAAGGCCTAGCACACCATAGCCCCCATTTTGATGTAATGAAGGCCTAGCACATCATAGCCCCCATTTTGATATAATGAAGGCCTAGCACGCCATAGCCCCCATTTTGATGTAATGAAGGCCTAGCACACCATAGCCCCCATTTTGATGTAATGAAGGCCTAGCACACCATAGCCCCCATTTTTATATAATGAAGGCCTAGCACGCCATAGCCCCCATTTTGATGTAATGAAGGCCTAGCACGCCAAAGCCCCCATTTTGATGTAATGAAGGCTTAGTACTGGAAAATAAAGGCAAATCTTGGAGGAAATTCCCTCCCCGCTGTCTTCAGGGTGGATGTGAGGGTGCTTAAGTTTATGGAACTAGAAACTCTGGCATTTCACCAATGGAGAGTAATTGGTAGCCTTAGCCCACAGGTGAATCCCTTCAGTAGAACTCAGCTGGCCCTTGTTATGACCATTTACAGGCTAACTGGATAATGCAGGAGATATGGAGGACGGCAACCCCAGGAATTAAGTGTATCCCAGCCCCCATTGTATGTAAAGTTCCTTGGCCATTGATTTTTACTTACTTTTGTTCTTAATGTCGTACTTCTCATACCTTTTTTCGTTTAATCCTCACTGTTCTCCAGCCGCAGTCGTCAAACGGCGCAGCCCCGATGTCCTGAAGGCTGACATGTTCCTTTCCCTCCTTTTAACCCCCAGCATGATAGTATGCCTGTTGTCCCACCTGGCCACAGGTCAGCCAGCCTCTCACAACGTTGCGCACTGCTTTCACAATCAAGTTGCCCTAACAGCTACAGCGTAAATGGAACCTTTTTATTAGCTTGACCCACACAAACCTGTACAGCAGCATCTCCCAATCGGGCCCTTGGGCACCTAGAGACAGTCAGTTTTTGCTCCCTCTCAGGTCCCTGAGCAAAAATGAAGACGCTCTGGCAGGGAGCTGGAAGGGAGTAAAAATGTGGACTATCTGTGGGTCCCCGAGGGCCGGACTGGGAAATATGTCTCCGTAGTTTGTAAAAAGCTCATATAATCATTATATTGAATTATACCGATGGCATTCATAGGCTAGCTTGTTACTGTTTACATGTGAAATGGCAAAATGAAGGTAAATAACTGACGAAGTAGACCAGGTAATTAAAAACCTGTATGTATAATGTTATAAGGTATAATTGAAGACCTGTATGTATAATGTTACACTGCCTCAAATTCAGGTGCGTTTGTTTCCCATGCTTAATGAACTACAGCTCAGCATATTAAGGTGGAAGTTCTCACCTTGCTGTTACTGACAGAAATCATGGCGCCTTGTGTCAGCTCTGTGATACAGCAGAAGCACGTCCTCAGCCAAAGAAAGAACAAGATGTATAACATGCTATTGTTCCTCCCCCCACAAGGGGGCAGTATGAAAGCATTTTAATAGAGATGCTTCCAGAACAAGAGTCAAAAGGGAAAAGAGGGCCAAACCTCAGCACTGAGGTTGAAACCTCAAGAACAATAACTGAAGATAATCATGCTAATCACAACAGGACATGGCTAACAGCCATGCTACGCCTACATTTGCGGTAAGTATTTAATCGTAGGCACGATTTGGGTCACAGTGTCCACCCATAGAAACAATCTTATTTTGTGAAGTGGTCCTCTGGGTCAGCCCGTATTACATGTGCCTCTTGGGGTCTATCTTCTCTAGATGTACCAAGGGCTTGAGCTGCTCAGCAAAGTTGCGCATCTCCTCCGACACATTGTCCTGGCCAGCGGGCGCCAGCACACTCAGCTCCACCAGATAGGACAGCGACAGCGGCTCTGTGTTCTCCGTGTTCCCTGGCACCAGCACGCGGAACAGCTTGCTCACCACCACCTTGAGTGCTCCCTTGCGGAAGATGTGGCCCTTGGCGACAAACTCGTGATCGAGGCGGAATCCCATCTCGTTGAGGAAGTCGGGCAAGCTGTGTGAGGTGGCCACGTCCACGCAGTTGCGCACCAGCGCGTGCCGGCTCTTGTCGCCCACCTCGGGCTGGCCCAGGTAGCGTAGGTGCCATGGCGCAGTGGGGTGCATCATGGAACGACGGGCGCGCAACAGGAAGGGGTTGCCCTGCTGGCCCTTGAGCAGGTACACCAACTCATAGTCGGCAAAGCTCTCAGGCTCTATGTTGTCACAGAGGCCACGCAGACGGTGCAGTAAGCTGTCTAGAGCTTGGTCCAGGACACTTCCTGTAAAGAGGCAAGTAAACAGGATGAGCACACAACCTTTAAACAGAAAGGGCCAGTGGCCGGCAAGAGGCGATCCTCGGGCGCTGGGTGATCCAACAGTTGAGTGCAAATGACCGTGACATGGGTCAATAGCAAATGAAAAACACGAATTTGCGAAATATTCAGATGAAAATGTTCATAACTGATTCAGAAAAGTTTACATACCGATAGAAATCAAACTAATGACAAGCACTAGCAACAGTGACTGACAGACACTGTCCAATCCATCTATCAGGACACCCCCACCCCCACGGTTTGTTAATTATCCCTCATCAGGGTCGGACCTGCACTGAATATCAGCATCTGCAGCACCATCCTTGTATCAAATCAAAGTCGGGACGAAAAGAAAATCAGTGGTATCACTACAGGTTTGCCATATAAACCAAATGAAAAGAAACTGATCGCGTATAAAACTTGATATGCTACTGGTCATTCATTTTCGTAAACATATTTGAAAACTGCAGAAATAGAGCTCTCACAGAATGAAGAATTCTGAAATGTCATTTCAGAATAACGTTGCTCAGTTTCTTCGTGTGAAAAAACAACGGACTGTGTCCAAAGGCCCGTACAGTCCCCTTAATGCATGAAAATGCCACACTGTGGACCAGCAAAGCGGTGAAAAGTTTTTCACCACCACTGGAGGTCACATTTACAAAATGGAGATAAAAGAAAGAACAACTGACAGTGACAAATGAGACATGGTTTCAAAGCAGTTTGCGGTGGTTGTTTTTAGCACCCACATCGATGAAGGTGTGAATGCTTCCCTGCGTCAGTACACGTGATCATCCGCAGCAACAATAAATGACACCTTTTTAGTAGAAATGCGTCGATATACCATCTAGGGACCGGAATCTGCCGATTTTCAGCGTACTTGGCCTGGACTGAATTTCCGATACCAAACCGGTCCGTTTTACACATGCACCACACATCATACACGCAACAACGCAGGCAACGGCTTCACAGCTGCGTGCATGATCACAGCCAGACGCTAACTTGTCTTTAGCGTGGAAGTTCTTCACTGAGTGAAAACGACACAAAGACTGCAATTTGTAATACATGTAAAGCCAAAGAAAACCATGGTGGAAATCACCAGAAAAACATGGTGAGACGTCAGAGGTAAACTTCAAAGTGATTAGGAAACATATACTTGGTAATCTTGAAATAGAATAACAATTAAAATTACAAAGCAACCTGAGGTTTTTTTTCTACCAAACTTTAACTCCCTGCGCTATGATGTCCATACAGCATAAATATATGAAAAAGGCTGATCTTAGTCTAGCTTGCTAGTGATGTAAGAATTGTATGTGCATGACATCCAATGTTGGTATTAACAACATTACCCTGCACCTGTTATTTGAAAAAGAATAGCAGTTTTTTTCTTTGGAGGTTTGTAACCTGTGGACTTGAGAATGAGTGAAAAAAGGTCAATGTTGTGTTATCTGGTGAATATAAGTAACTGACATTTGTTTTGCTATTTAAAGCTGTTGCACCTGCCCTTGTTTGGTAAAGTAAAATATGTCAGATAAAGTTGGGTATAGAGCAACTCTTTTTCAGTTAATAGCTATTTGTACCTCTTTCCAGTCTCACGGCACTTAATTCTGAGACTTGTTTAAATGAGAGACAATCCTGTAACTTAGTGCAGTTTGGGGGAAATTGTAAAGTTTAACAATTTTCTCTTATGAAAATAAAATTTTGCATTGAAGATAAGTTGATTTTTGTTTGTATATGCTGTCAATTATAGTTCTTAGAAAATCAGTATCGGCAAAACACTCACAAAAAAAAAAAAAAAACAAAAACTGGCAATCAGAATCAGCCAAGAAAACTGCATTCGGTGATTCATTTTTCATGTTCTCAAAATATTTTAACGTTCAAAAGTTTATTATACAAGACTACGTCCGCACTAATGCAGTTTGATTTCTTTACGTTGCATCCAAACTGCAATGTGTGAGCTACCAGCTTTGAGTTCTTGAAAGGGGTCACTTGACCATAGCACAATGTAGGTCATGGACCTGCAGACCGACAAGTAAAACCACTGACATCTGTGAATTCACATCGCTAAATGAAGTAAGCAGTCAAATGTATATTGTGCAAAGACCTTTTTTAAGAAATGTCCTTTTTTGAATGGCATCCCATTCAAGTTGTCCCCAGCCTTGTGCTGCTGGGAAAAGCTCTAGGTCCCCCCAATCCCTGACCTGGATATGCAATTGGAGGGTGATTTGTGCGTCTCAGAATTCCACCTGTTAGCTCCCAAGGGAGAGGTTCCAGGCATGTGCCACACAGGCACTGGGCAAGCTGGAAGGACTATATTTCCCAGTCAGCTTGGGAACATTTGGGGATCTTGGGAATTTGAGAATGAGGCCTTGGAAAGATCTGATAAGACCCACCCAGCACAACCCCTCACCAAGACGAGCAAAAGATGGATGGATGGATGGATAAACACATGTGCACACAATTGCATATTCTCCCAGCATTTCTGTACTTTTGCTCTCGAAGTCCAATAACATGTGGTTATGTGAACTGGTTTCTCTATATTTACTATAGTGTGTGCCTTGTGATGCACTGCAATTAGAGGTCTGGGACCCAAAACAAACCAGGCTCAGACAAAGTGTCGGATTTCAGGCTGGGTACAGGTCCGTTTTTATATTCAACATAAGGTTTGGGTAGGGTTAGTTTTTTATGCTTTTTTTTTTTTGTTTTTAAATAAGAAAAGCACAAATCATTATTTGCACTTGTTAGGTTCTTCTAAGCGTTAATGAGTAATAGTGTAAACTTTAGTTTTTTGATTGACTTTTTGTTTATTAAGAAAATTGTGTTTTGCAATAGTCTTACCACCTTCCCAGCACATATAAGCTCTGCAGTTTTGAAATGCCATTTGTGAAAATCCATCTCTGTATATGCATATGATTAATACCTGCATTTCACAATTTCAGGTTTGGGTTCTAGATTTGAGAGTACTATTCAGGCTGGGTCAGGTTCAGTCTCAAGGACTCGGGTACTGGGCTGGGATCTGTCTTTAATTTCAGGCCTGTATGGCACTAACTGGCATCCCATTGAGGGTGCCCTCTGCTCTCTACTGCGTTCTTCCCAGGATAGGCTCCAGGCTCACACCATAATCCACAACTTTTAAAAACATCTTTAAATTACTTAAAAACTTCAAAAGGAATTATATATCCGTACTGATTAAAATATCCATGTTCAAATTACATGCCATCACATCTGACATTCTGATCCTCAGCTCCAGCCGGACGGTGCCCCGCCATGCCACCCAGCCACAGGCACCCCGAAGCGAGCGAGCGGGCAGCAGGCACGGCACGGCGCTCACCTTGCAGGAGGTACTCCATCATGTTGATGGTCCCGCCGGTGACGGGCATGACAGTGACCGGGGGCGCCTCCATCGCGCTCCTGAAAAAACAGCACCGGCGAGGACATTAAACCTACCGCCACATGTCGTGCAAAAATAACTACAATAGCAGTAATATCACACACCGGACCCGAGAAGCTGCACATCTGAGTCTGAAACACACAACGATACAGAACGTTCCCAAAACACGGCCTGCCACTGGAGCATTAGCTCCCCGGCCAACGCGAGCAAAAGCAACACAACCCAGACCTTAAAGTCTGTACTGGTATTCGAAACGCCATCTGTAATATACTAACAGTTATTTCGTCAAACTGCCCAGCGAGCAAAATATGAACAAGAAACGTACTTTATACTAAGAGATGAGCGCTGAAACTGCGGGCTCACTGCACGAAACGGACGCTTTGCCCGCCGGGCGCCGCAAATACTACAGACCGTGGATCCGCCGGCCTCTTGTTCGTGTGCTTGCAGAAGTAAACGAGGACTTTAAGACAGCACTCACCACCTACAAAAGGTCCCCTAAAGACGCTGAACACTGCAAGCGGATACTGTAGTCGTGCCAATAATATAAATATAATTAATATGTAAGATTTATCAGCAGCGAGCGATGTTCGAAAACGTACAGACCGGGCTCCACTCCAGTCAAATTCGCCGCTACTTTACTGCGCATGCGGCTGCTGTGAATCACAAACTCATCTTAAAATAAATATTCGAATCATAATTCAACCCATACTGAAATGTTGCGCAAATTAATCAAATAATATTATCATGAATTAAATTCTATAATATTATAACGATTCTAAAAACGTGTGTTTTTCTTGTGTAGATGAAATTTACATAGATGTATTTGTTTAGATTTCATTGCATGCTTTCCTCTTTCTAATGGAAAATGGGTGGAGGGAAAATTACTTTTAAAAATAGAATTTAAGTATTAAATAAGAACACAAATAATTAGTAACCATAGCACTACTTGTTTCATGATTTAAACCTAGTTTGTTTTTAATGATAAAAACATCTTTAAGACGTTTATTACACCCAATCATTATTTCATTTATTTATATCAATTCATACAAACGAAGCATGTAAAATTTATAAACAACGTGAGGTGTTGTAGCCTGACTTCTAACACTTTCACGTACACCCACACATCTTCCCCCACTATACTTTAAAGGTTACATATAATGTTTTTTTTCAGAGGTTTTTTGTTAAGCTATATTGACATGTCGAGTTCTACTTTACGATCTGTTTCATTATCCTGTTTAATTGGGCCTATATAAAATACGCAGCAAAACTGGGTACGTACACCAGGTGTAATGACACAACAGTTGCACATACCTGCATTAAATAAATAAAGAACAATACAATGTAAAACATACGAAAGATGTACAAAGACTTAACTATACCGAATTTAACAAACGGAATTAAAATGAATCAAAAACACAAGAAATTCGGGGTCACATCACGGTGTCCTACTGGCTTTCTCCGCTTAAACCGGTTTTCTCCCGCAGTCCATAATGTAATTTTGGACTAATTTGTATGACAATTAAGCTTGCTCAATTAATTCGTCAGCAGTTTAAAACCCATATTGATTTAAACTGTGCTAATGGGACAACTCATACTTGTCCATAAAAGTTCCGAAGCACATAAGATACATATGTTTTTTATTACGATGTATTTATACTTTTCCTAGTCGAACTGACTCATCGTAGGCTATATGTAAACACCATAAGTTGGTTTGATAAATAAGTGCAACTTAAAATCTCAACAGTTAAAAAATAAAATCTCATTAAACATTTTTCAGCGAATTCTACTGAAGGGTTTCCTTAATTAAAACTTTTATAGAATGCGACTGATTCTAAGGACTTCGATTAGAATTATAGCAGCTGTTTGGCTTGACTGTCCATGACTAATTATGTCCACTGCGGTTTGTGTTTATTCAAGTTATTAATGATTATTCAAACGTGCTGTTGAATGTAACTATTTTAAGTTGTCGTTGTTTTATTGTTATACTGTGTCTTTGTGGGCTACCGTCTATGAGCATTTTTTCTCAGTTTAGTAAGGTGGAGTATATTTGGTTTTCTTTGTTATCGCAATATTAATCTTCTTGGCTAAAATAACAATCGCCATTGTTGTCAATTACCTGCCTTTAGGGCGTTTTTAAACCGCCCATTTTAAATGTAATTATGCTTTTCAACTTGCCGAGTCTACAGTTTTTGCTACTGTACACAAGAGTACCAACTAACGTATGGATTGCTATTAATAGCCCATATAAAACCGCATTGCTCATCAAGTATTTTTCAAACACTCACACGCCAACATACGGTTGCTAATGTCATACGAACCATTACACCGTTTGCTGCAGCGAACACCCACACGCAAAACAAACCGTTCTCGTGCAGTATGTGGTTGGTGGGCCTGTAGTCCTTGCAGCCATTTGAGACATTTAATGTGTTTATGTGGCGTGTGACTCAATTTAAATAACTGTTTTTTTCCATTTTGCATTGAATGACTTCTAACAGCGTGTCCTGTGCATTTTAACAAGTCAACTTTGGTAACATTCATTCTTCTTGGCTAGACACAAAGTGAAAGTATACAAACCAAAATTCAATTAGAAATAACCAAATCTTCCATTGGTTCATTATTACACTGCTAAGGTTGGATTTGTTGCATCTTTATTATTTGATTAATATTGTTTGATGTTGAATTAATGGAAATTTAATATAATGTCAAAGGGGCAAATTGCTATATAGAAATGTAGTTTAATTCAGTAATAACAAGTTTACGAATAATTAATATATCAATTCTTATTTTAATTTGGGACGCTTTACAAAAATTGCCAGTAGGTGGCTCTGTCAATAATATTCTGTGTAAATTAAATGTCAAAGAAGAAGAAAGTTTTTTCTTTGTTGGTTGGTTGATGTACGTAGATAGAGCAAGGGACGTTTGCGTTTATTGTGACCAAGTTTGGTATTCCTATTGATAAAGTACTGTAACTAGAAATCTGCTCTGTCGAACGGTGTTTGGTGGTCCTGGAACCTTCATAGGCATCGCAAAGCTGGGCCACACCCTGGATGGGACACCCGTCCATTACAGAACGCAGACACACCCACACACAGTCATTCATTAAATCAAATGCCACTTTGCCCACCTACATGTCTTTGGACTGCAGGAGGAAACTAGATTACCTGGATAAAACCTACACATGAGGAGAACATACCATATGAACTCCATGCATAGCAGTGATTCACAGCCACAGCCTGGCAGGACTGAGGCAACGAATGTGATGTCCTGCCATCAAAGCATGTAAACAATGCAATTATGTGCTGTCCATCACTGGGCTCACAATGATGCGATCTTTCAGGAGCAATGTATTGATTCACTGAGCTGTAGTCTTATTTATGCATCACCCAATGACAGGCATCATATTTAATAGTCTTATGGATTATATAAATATCAAAACATCAGATGTATAGAACTGTTCTAATGTTTTCGTCTTGTCGTGCAAAAATACGAACACATCGGATGTGGCGCCATAATTTTTTTAAGACAGAGGTGTTAATGAAGCTCTCATATTACAGTTAAAGGTTAAAACATATTTAGTCTGCTGTTTGGTTTACATAATAGTATTACAATGACAGTCACACCCCTGAGGTTAACACATCGCTTCTTCACATCAACAGCAGTATCAATACAGTTTTCTGACAAATTTGCTTATGACACCAAATGCATAGTTCAGTTATGGTTATGTTCGATGAAAATGCCACTGCCTGCTGTTTCTGGTTTAATACGAATAACGATTATTCTTTGATTCATTCATGAAGGACAGTAAGAAAGATCCCGCACATCATCTTAGCATTTAAATGAAATTATTTATTTGCTGGATTCCCTCCATACAGACTAATTGCAAATGAGTAGTGCATTAAGTTCACCTAAAATGCAGGTAATTAACAGCAAAACACATCTGCATCTGCACTATTTTGCAGCCTGCAAAATATACAATAAAAGCTCATGTGAGTCAAAGCGGTGCTAAAACCAACTGCAATGCTTATGGCATTTCACTGTCACCTCTGCTGATACCACTTAGCATGTGGTGACTTTTATAGCAACAGTGGGTGCACATTATAATGGGTGCATATTATAATGGGTGCATATTATAATGGGTGCACATTATAATGGGTGCACATTATAATGGGTGCACATTATTGCTGTCTTTATCCAGCTCTAAGTATGGTCTTACATTAAAGCTTAATAAAAGTTAATATTTTCCAAGTTTAAAAAATATTTTTTTATCTTAATCGTAGTTCACCACAAACCAAAGCTATATTTACAATCTGTATTTTAACATCTATGAAAAAGGAATTCTCTTTTCTGATGATTACCATTCTTATCTGTTAACTTCCACAGATCATATCTCATGTTGATCATGGTTTACATGAAACTCAGGGAAGGAAAAAAAAATGGCATGTCCTCGTCCAGAGACAGCCCGCATGTTATGGCTTTGCGCCTTTACCGAAGGCCGCTCTCAATCCTAATTTCCAGAAGTGCATGCTGGTGGGATCTTGATTAAACTGTAAATGCAAGTGTCCTGGCTTTCGTTGACACGGTTCTGTTCCGGTTTTCTTATGTTCAGCACAGAATAGAAATGACACTCAGTTTCATCCATCTGTGAAAAAGGAGAAGGCAGTAATAAAACTAAAACAGCAGTAAAAAAGTATCAACAGCCTGAATAGTACTGATACAGCGGCAGCACGCAATAATTAGTAAACAGAGTTAATAATACTGTGTATCAGATTCTCGGGATTGTAGCATTATCGGTACCATATGGGATTAGACACTGGGAGAGGAGTTTCTACTGAATAAGACGCAGCTAATGTACCTCTAGTCTGGAGCTTTCTGTGCTTCTGTAGCCGGACTCTTGATTTAGTTGCTCATTGGCTGCGGTAATCTCTGAAAAATAATAAAGGCAGCAACCTGCTTCAATGTGTTACAGGCCAGAAAAGGGAGACATGTATGCTATTTACATTCCCATAGATCTCATCACTGCGTCGCTGTGCGTCATTCTGTGACTCACCTGAAGATCTTCTATATCTGCAGTGGAGAACCATGCAGAGAAGTAGCAGTGCGAGCATAGAGGTGACCGAAGAGCAGAGCACCACCGCCATTTTATGGCTGGAGTCTTTTTTATCTCGCGACTCTGCGGAAAATGGAAGAGTTTGAATAAATCGCCTACAACCTTGAGAGAAAACAGCTTTAAATATGTCTCTACCCCAGATGACTCATATGTGATCTCACATCCACATAGAATCCATATGCAGTTCTTAGAATGAATGTTTAGCATGTTAATGATTAGCGTTTGAAAGTACAGTAAAGCAGCGCATTACTCAGCTGTTTTCGGCGATGTTGATGTAAATAAACCTACTGTACTGCTAGTCTTATACAAATATAGCGCAAACAGTTATGTATGCTATATAATACTCGATAATGATGACACATAACCATGTGACTGGTTAATGTATTTGCTATACTTACTGATTATCATTATTTAGGCTATACTGTACAGCCTAAGTGTGTAGAAGGTTACACCACCTAGGTCTAGGTAAGTACACTCTATGATTTTCGCACAACGATGAAATCCCCGTCGTTACACAATGCATGACTGGGTGTCTGACAGAGCTAATTATTATTAATTATAAGTGAGTTGGGTGTCATTTCTATCTCTGGATACTAAAGGCCGGAATCATTTTGAAGATCTCGTGTAATCTACACCAGTGTTTCCCAACCCAGTCCTCGGGGAACCCCGGACACTTCACAGTTTTTGCTTCCTCTCAGCTCCCAGCGCACCTGTACCAGGTATTCGCTGTTCCTGATTGGCTGGGAGCTGGGAAGGAGCAAAATTTTGGACTGTCCGGGGTTCCCCCACGACCCGGTTGTGAAGCACTGATCTACACCATCCACCGTGGAGGTTGCTGACATTTCTCCTTACCATGGCCAGTTTGGTTCCAAGACTCAGTAGTTTGGCCCAAACCCCCATGGGTCACATTATCCACGGGGTTTCCTACCACGGGGAAGATCACGGACAGAAAATGAAGGTCATAGTCACCAAGCAGTTCACAAAACTCAAAATTAACCTCGGAATAAAAGCCGACCTTAAATATGAAACTTAACTGAGTCACGCCATGGGTTATATTAACATGCCTCATTCTACAAGTTTTTAGTCTATACTATCCCCAAGCACAAAGGATTAAAAAATAAGGAAATAAGAATCTTCCCAGTTTAGGGTGTTGTAGAGGAAGAAGAGATGCAGCTCTGAGATCAGTTAATTAATAAGCAGAATTAAACATCTTAGTTGGATCGGTTTAAATTCTTCCTGGTGCAAAAAATTGCAAATTTTTGGAAAAACAAAGTGACTGCATTATCTAGAGAAGTAAAATGCCAGCTTTCTGCTACTTTTTTGACAAACTATTGATATTACATATCTTGGGCTGACAATCATGGTTATTTACTTTAATTTATGAATCTTTCCCAGAATTTTTTATAAGTTCTCCTTACCTGTCTGAACGTACAAGTTAACGGTTAGCAGGTTGATCCAATGACACGGTTCTCTCTGTATCCAGCAGCTGTAGTTCCCTGCATCACTGCTGTCAACATCAGACAAATAAATAGAACCGTTTGACAGCATCTTGCGGCCTTTCGGTTTTTCCGTAGCAGACCGACCATGGAGGGTGAAAGTTATGACCGGTTTTCCAATTGATTCAGATTTCCACTTCACAGTGGCTGGGCTGTCCATCTTATCTGCCTCTTCGGTTGGACAAGAATGAGTAAAAACACTGCCCAGCGCAGCGATCGCCTTTGTTTTGTTCCCCAGATATGTCTCTACGGCGAGTAATTAAAGGTAAAACGGTGAAATCTGATCAACATGTAGTCAGCTGATATTTGTTTCATCAATATAACTCTTACCTTTTAAGAGTAACAGAGAAGCGTCTGTTACTTCGCACCGATTGTCTTTGCCGCACAGTTCACACGAGTAAATCCCCTGAAACTCTCCTGTCATGCCCTCAATAATAAGTGAATTGTTATGTAAAAGTTTGATTTCTGTTTGTAAGTTTGCGTTGTGTGTCTTCACTCCATCTGCACCCCTGGAGATTAATAAGACTTTCGCGCCTTTTGTATAAGAATGCCATTTCACTATTTGCAGTTTTCTTTCATTTCGACAAGGGATTTCAACTTTTTTCCCCGGCCGGGCGCATAACTGTTCAGCTGTGAAGGGCAAACAGAAAGAGAAACCTTAAATTACATTCAAAAAGTTCAACGGTCAATTAAAACTGTAATGTTAAGCCTGCGACCTCGAGTAGCATAAATGCGCATAAATGAAACATATCATTATTTTATTTAACCTACTTTTTTCCTTTCCGGAAAACGTTATAAGTAGATTTCCAAGATGAATTTCTAACTCAAATTACGATTGTGTGGTAGCATTTTTTAGTGCGTTAAACATGAAAAAAAGTTATATCTTAGCAAAACGACAAATCATAATGTTTAGTGTTCTTTAATAATATTCTATACATACCCGTAAATAGTGGTGTAGAAATATTAATAAACTGAAGAGAAATAAACCCAATAGCCCAGTTTAACAATTCATTGATCCATTTTATTAATATGAGGATCGAAATTTGGTTCTTTTTCAGAACTGCCGATGTTTTGCACAAATACGATCTGACGTTTACATTACATTTAAGGCATTTGCCAGACGTCCTCAGCCAGAGCGACTACCGTAATTGCTTAGAAGTCTCATCAGTGAATACATTCTGAGTTTCTTACCGTCTATTGATAAAATCTGGATCCAGATCAGAAACGGTAGCATATTGACAGCCGGGACATTGAACACCCTGACGCCAAGAAAACTGCACGGTCCGACAGAAATATGCAAAAAAAAAAAAAAAACATCGCAGCATCGTGAACATTTCAATTCACAATTTATACACATGCAAATGTCAGAGATTTCTTGTTAAAAAATGAAATATGTCACATACTCCCCACATAATTAAAAAAAAATTGAAATCAGCATTGTTTTACACCAGCTAACACGCATTTCCAGTTATTCATTAGGTAATTTCAGTGCTAAACATGGGCGCAGAGAACGGAACACATGACTTCCTGTGATCTGCGAACATATATCTGTACTCGATAGAACAAATACGTTGTATAAAATGAGTAACTTTTCGTGTGTTTATATGTCGTATTTTTTAGTTGAGTGTGATGCCAAACATCAAAGCAAACTTATCATCTTACCATTGCATAGTCGATAAGGAAAAAAGAGATAAAAAAAAAATCCATTACAGATTTCACCCTCGATTATCCTAATTTAGACTCTGGCAAGATTTGTTTAATCTTTAATCTTGTCTCCTTTTAAGATTATTTAATGTCCATAAGGGCTTACCTGTTAATGTCATCCGACAATCTCAGACAGCTGCAGAAAGTAACTGTTTCACACATACCAGTTCTGCACGGCCGTTAGTCACTGAAGCGTGTGAGGTGCCCAGGAAACACAATTACGCCACCCACTGGCGCATTTAGGTAAGGGCGACTTGGGCAGGCACGCAAGGCAGCGTAAAAAATCAGTCATGACATTTGCGCTATAGATTTTCTATATATGTCTAAAATACAATTAGAAGACTGACCCATGTTCTCTCTGTATTACACTGCTGATCTGGGCCTACATTGACACACTATAAAAAACACACTGAATGAACAGAGTTTACGGGGATGTTATATCCTAAATTAAGTTATCAATTATCCACCTATCAACTGTTTATTACGGTCGCAGTCATGGTGGGTGTCAGATAAAGCCTATTCCAGACAGCATAGGCAAGACTAGGGCCCACCCTGGATACGAGGAAAGTCAATCACTAGCCACATATTTGCCATGAAAACCTAAGCAACAAGGAGAGAATAGGCAAACTCCACACAAAGATTGCAGAAGCAGGGTATCCATGTGGATCTTCGTGCCAGCAGATGTACCCACTCAGCCAATGTGCTGCCCTGTCATCAAACCTTACGGGTAAATCCACCAGGTGCTCTCCGTCATTTATTTGTGTTCTCAATGATGCACGTTTCTGGAGGCAATGTACTGATTCACTGTATCGGTATTTTTATATTACCTGATGATGAACATCATATTTTATGGTCTTATGGATTATATAAATATCAGAACATCAGGTGTGTGCAACTGTTCTAAAGAGGTGGTTTTGCAATGTTTTAGTTTTATCGTGCAAAAAAAAAAAAAAAAAACGAACACATCGGATGTGGTGCCATCATCTTTTTAAGACAGGGGTGTTAATGAGGCTCATATTTCAGTATAGTGCTCTGCACGAGGTAAAAAATATCTAGTCTGCAGTTGGCAGTACACAATGCTTGCTTGAGGTTAACACGTTGCTTCTTCACATCAACAGCAGTATATATGTCATTTTCAACACCACTTCTTTCTGGAAACCTTGATAAAAAAAATTTTTAAAGTTTGTAAGCACCAAACACATAGTTAATTTCCGGTTATGTTGGATGAAAATGATACTAATTACTATTTCTGGTTTCATAGGAAATCTGTTTATTCGATGTTTTATACATTTAGGACTGCAAGAAAGAGCCTGCACATTATCTTTACATTTAAAAGAAATTATTTGGTGAATTTTATATACAAACTATGTGTCGTGCTGTACGCAGGGAGAGAAAGGAGCGGAAGTCGGGAAGTCGGGAAATCGGGGAACACGGGGTTTAATTAAAAGGGCGGCCAAGAAAAGGCGCAGTGACATTACAATGACCGGACTGGGAAAACGAACTTAAACGCGGACTAAATACAGAGGACTAATGACAGCAAGCAGAAACAGCTTGTGAACACTGGGATTCCACACGAGGTTAACGAGGGGGCGTGGCACACGGAAGAAGCGGACTATCGGGGCAGGACACTCTGCAAATGAGTAGAGCCTTAAGTTCACTTAAAATGCGGGTACAGTGATTAACACAACACCCTTGCACTGTTGTGCGCCCTACAAAATGTGCAATAAAGGCCCTTGAGAGTCAACAGTGGTGCTAAAAACAACAATTGCAATGTTTATTACATTTCACTGTTGCTCCTATTATTAATAGGTGTGTGACTGTTTTAATGGGGCACATCCACATTTAAATATGATGGTAGTATGAGAGGTTGAAGAAAGTTCTGTTATATAGTTAAAAAAAATCTAATTTAGTTCCAGCTGTGTCATCAACTTCTACAGTGTGTGCACTAAATGATCAAAAGTAGTGAAATAGTTTGTCAACATCATATGCCATTATGATTAATATGACGTTGGTTCACCCGTTGTTGCCATAATAGCCTCTGCTTTTCCAGAAAGGCTTTGTTGGAACACTGCTGGTGGGATTTGCTACCAATCAGGTGGGGTGTTGGAAGACTGGGTCCCTTTCTGTGAGTTTGTGTGATCAACCACTTTGCAAATAAACTTGCTCCCAGACATTATCACTTCACAATATTTTGTGCCTGACAAAAGAGGCTCTGACAAGGTAGAAATCTAGGAAACTGCCTTGTTGGAGAGATGGTGTCCTAAGACCGTGCCAAGTTACAAGTCACTAACCTCTTTGTACGATGAAGCATTCTACTGTTAATGCTTGTTGAAGGCGATTGCATGTCTGCATGCTTAAATAGAGTAAATACCCATGTTAGCAATGGCCGTGGTGTAATTAACTTATCGAAGAGCAAATTTTTAACCTCACTCAGTCCACGGGATATGTGAATAGGATAAGTTGGTCAATAAGTACCCTTTCTGTGGACTGGGAAATTTAACGAAAGCCCATCACTGGATGACATGAGGACTGAGTGAATTTTGCTTCCAAATACTGAAACACATGATGAGGAAGCCTGACATTGGCACTCTCTGACGCCAAGAAAACTGCACGGTCCCACAGAAATATGCAAAAAAAACAAAAAAAAAACAAATATATATATATATATATATATTTTAGACCCTGGCAAGATTTGTTTAATTAACCTACTCTTAAGCTTATTTAATGTCCATAAGGGCTTACCTGTTAATGTCCGACAATCTCAGACAGCTGCAGAAAGTGTTAGTCACTGAAGCGTGTGAGGTGCCCAGGAAACACAATTACGCCACCCACTGGCGCATTTAGGTAAGGGCGACTTGGGCAGGCACGCAAGGCAGCGTAAAAAATCAGTCATGACATTTGCGCTATAGATTTTCTATATATGTCTAAAATACAATTAGAAGACTGACCCATGTTCTCTCTGTATTACACTGCTGATCTGGGCCTACATTGACACACTATAAAAAAGACTCGGGCTCGGAGGGGGACCCGCAGGCGACTGCCAAGCAGGAGCCAATGGACCCACAGGAGCCCCTCGAGCCCCAACCAAGGCGAGCAAGAGCAAGCCAGGGGGCAGGGCAGGCAGGACCTGACCCCTGCATAGGAGTCCCCTCCCCTTTTGAGACACCGACAGGCAGAGACCTGGCCGGGATCCACCACACTGGGGTCAAGGTGGAGTGGTCAGTCCCCTAGAGGGGTCTAGAGGGGCCAACGAGGAGGTCCTCAAGGGGTTCCACTCAAGCTCCTCCTCCTCCAAGGGGGAAGGAGCAGTGGTTTGACAGTCTGGGACCTCCTTGGGGATTGGGACTGGTATCACAGGAGCTAGGACAGAGACCAGGATGGACGGAGTCGGAGCGTCAGGCGCGGATGGGGCCGGGGCCAGAGTGTCAGGTGGAGGCGGGACCTTGGGTGGAGCAGCAAGCGGTGTGTCACTCGCCGAGACTGGAACAACTGGGACTGGTATGTCGGCCTCCAAGTTCAGTAGCTCAGGCGCATAAGGCAGGCCCGGGACATCAGGCAAGCTAAGAACAGGCAGAACAGGCGGGTCAGGAACAGGCTGAACAGGCCGGTCAGAAACCGGCAGGTCAGGAACAGGCTAAACAGATGGGCGGGCCAGGTGAGCTTCCGGAAAAGGGCAGGTTGTCGGTGCTGGCCGTAAAACAGCGGCAATGCGGGTGTCAGGTGGCTGCCGTGCAGAGGTCGCGGTGACACCGGGGGTAAACGCTGGATCCAGGATCGGAAGGGATTCTTTCCAATAATCGGTGGAGAAAGAAGCAGAGAGAGAAGCCGCTCCTAAGAAGATTGCTGGCCTGTCTTCGGGTTTCTTACCTCCTCTCTTCTTTCTCCGGCTCGGGGCTTTCGGTGGAAGCTTGATAAGCTGGGTCCTCTGCTCGGTCTGCCTCTCCCTCTCGGCTGGCCTGGGAACCTGCCAGAGGAGCTGGATGAACTGACCAGGGAGGGGGAAGTCTGGGTTTCCCTGCTGAGACTGTTTCCCCTGCGACCCAACCTCGGATAATGGATGGATGGATGGATGGATCTATTCCACAAGCTTGAAATGAACTTCACTGTGGAAGTTGCTGAAATTTCTCCTTACGATGGACACTTTGGTTCCAAGACTCAGTAGTTTGGCCCAAACCCCCATGGGTCACATTATCCACGGGGCTTCCTACCACGGGGAAGATCACGGACAGAAAATTAAGGCCATAGTCACCAAGCAGTTCACGAAACTCAAAATTAACCTTGGAATAAAAGCCGACCTTAAATATGAAACTTAACTGAGTCACGCCATGGGTTATATTAACATGCCTCATTCTACAAGTTTTCAGTTGATACAGCAGCTGTAGTTCCCTGCATCACTGCTGTCAACATCAGACAAATAAATAAATTCGTTTGACAGCATCTTGAACTTTAAAAATCTGATGGAAACAAGTTTGTGCACTATAATATGACATGCTTGGTTTCCATTTAAAGTATGAAATCTGTCTGGGCCAGGAAAATGTCACCTTTTCTATATAGTGGGATACTTGATCTGTACTGTGTTCATATTTGCCTGGACCGGAGAGATTTATGGTGTTAAAATGGGCATGGAAACCTGGCTTCTCATTCACACCTTTGTGCACTATAGTATGACATGCCTTGTTTCCATCTGATTTTTTAAGTATTAAATCAGTCTGGGCCAGGACAATGTCACTTTTTTTATACAGTTCATATTTGCCTGATGGGGCATATTTGGGAGTGGAAATACGTTTGTGTTTCTCTCATTTTCAGATAAAATACTGTACACACATACTGTTACTGAAACTGCCCAGATATGTACTTTCCTCAAAGTGGTATCAAGTCAGAGGAATCGTGTTCAGTTTATACGAATCGAAAGGCAAATGAAGTTCTGAAGGTAAGCCACGCTTAATGAGCCGCCTACAGGCGGAGCTGTGAATAAAGAGCCAACTTCAGCCTCGTACTCCACGCCTACTGAAATGCTTGAAAAAAACCACTAATCAACATGACGTGTAATACTTTATTCGCACGGAGACTGAAATAGACCGAAACAGTCGTTAATACACTTTACACACATCGGTAAGGACTGCTTCCCAGATAACTTCATTATCAAACGTCTATTAAGAGCCTGTCCTCATCGAAACTTGCGAGGTGCCGGGATAACGCAACTACGACACACAGTCAAGGATAGCATCCGCCTTCTGTCATTGTGCGTGACGAATGGCTTGCGAAGATTCTAAATGAGAAATACTGCGACGAGAAATTTAACAACAGACTGAGTCTTTCTTTCCCAAGTTCATCATCCTGCAATCAGAAGAGCAATCTGACGTAATGTGGTGTTAATAGATTATTATTATTATTATTATTATTATTATTATTATTATTATTATTATTATTATTATTATTGCTTTCAAGGTGCTCACCGGCCCTGTGCTGTCGTTTCCCCGGGACTCGGCTCCCCCTGGCGGCTGGGACACCGAACTATCATATTTACGCAAGTTGAAGATCGCCGGATGCCTGTTGCCGGGTTGAGTCATACATTATCACTACAATATCATTTCTTTTCAGTTAAATGTAATATTATTATTATATAATATTATAATTTTCTTTTAAACGTGATTTTAATGCATTTTATTTAAATATGCTCTTTTGCCTTTGTAAAGCACTTAGAATAGCCTCGTATTGGAATTGTGCTATACACACAAACTTGCCTTGCTTGGCCTTATGTTATCTGCCAGCCTTGCTGCCCATTCATATGTAGAGGTGCCCCCATTGTTGGTTTACTATTTTGTGGACCTGAGGGCCATGCTGGGGTGGATGTCGCGCGACGGGAGGCTGAGTGGTGTGAGATGTTTGCCTTTGCCTGAAGGGACTTCCGCCGCTTTCTCCTGAGCTGGATGCCAGGTCACAACAAGATCAACAAGTATAACAAGTTTTGTCTTACAGTAGATACTAGTGCAGTGTCACCCAGTCTACCACCATCACTCCAAATCATACAGTCTGGCAGATTGATAGCTCCTAAATGCCCAGTGTGTGGATGGCCATACCATCCTGGATGCCCCCCTACCTGGTACCCTGTATCTCTGGGATACGTTCCAGGCTCCATCCCATGACCCCGTACTCTGGAAAAGCAGCAGGAAGATGAACGAATGGGCTCCGTGGAACAGAAAATCAGTCATCAGAACCGCAATCCAAACCCCATCAAACTCAAAGGTCAGTGGTAACATCACCTTCCATGCACCGGGACTGAAAAGAATGATGTCATCCTGCTACTCAAGATCCTGCATGAAAATCATATAAAAGCTACACTGATTTATAATGGCAAAGCTGGCTTTGCTTGTCTTTCCATGACACGAGACTTTAACTGTTCTACAGATGTGATGAACTGGCTGTCATTGTGAGGGGTGTCTACATGAAGTTCAAAAGGACACAATATGGTCCAGTTTGACATTCAACTGAACGGTGGAGTGTCTCTTGGCAATAAATGGACTATGGAATATTCATTTATTCATTTTCCAACCTGCTTTATCCTATTGGGTTGTGGGGGGGGTCTGGAGCCTATCCTGGAAGCAATGGGCATGAGGCAGGGAACAACCCGTCACAGGGCACACTCACACACTGTTACCATTCACACCTACGGGCAATTTATTAACTCCAATTAGCCTCAGCATGTCTTTGGAAACCGGAGTACTCAGAGGAAACCCCATGATGACACAGGGAGAACATGAAAACTCCACACGTAACCCAGGCGGACACTCGAACCTGGGTCCCAGAGGTGTGAGGCAACAGTGCTAACCACTGCACCACCATGTCACCTCTGACGATATACTATATATACGACAACTAAAAGTACACTGCATATACAGCTGTGGAAAAATGTATTGTGTTACTCTTAATTTGCATATGTTCTAATGTTAAATTGTGTTTTTGTTCTAAGCCAAAGTACACTTGCTACCCAGATAAACAACTTTAAACATTTCTTTGGACTGCCTAAGACTTTTGCACAGTACTGTATATACATATTTGCAAACTGCAGCCTGGTTCTTCTCTGTTTCTCAATAATGAAGGGCTTCTTCCTTGCTTTATGGGACTTCAGTCCTGCTTCTCTGAGGCTGTTTCCCATTCCTTTTAAAGGTCACTTGATGTCATCTTACGATTCATGACAAAGTGTCAGATAAGTTGACAGTCATCCCTGGCATTAGAAAGTCCCTTTAGCCAGCTGGTTTCTGGTTGTTTCCCAGTGTCTCTTGTTGTGAAAGGAATTTGACAGAAGTCGAAGAGGTTAAGAGTCTGACCAACTTTATTGCCCTTTTCCAAAGCTTTGAGGAACAGACACTCAGCAATTTTTCTTGTGTTCTGCTCCCCGAGCAACAAGTTGTACCAATCTTCATAGGGGTACAATTGCGACAATTTCACGCATGCGTTGTAAAGCTCTTCACACCTTTAAGCAGAGTTTCACGCCTTTAACTTATTTTAAACATCTTTTGACCAGCTGATGAGGCTGCTGAGAGATGGAAATTTTCTGTGGTCAGCTTGT
>JAODKE010000146.1:27396598-27410558 GCA_026779605.1 Mormyrus hasselquistii
CATCACACGCAGCTCCCCACAGCTCCCCCACCATACCAGCCGAAGGGAGCCGAATACCAGCCGCAAGCAAAGGTATCAGTGGGGGGGGGGTCTTAGTCGGCCTTATTTGCGGGGGGGGGTGCCTTATTCTGACCAATTTTTTAAAAATGGGGGGTGCCCTAATTGTTGGGGATGCCCTATAATCGAGGAAACACGGTAGGAATTAAAAATGTAGGTTTGTTTAAAAATATAGAGCGGTCTCTTAATTTTTTCCATGTCTGTATTCTTCAACAGTTTACTGAACCCTGTAATATTAAGATGAAGATGGCATTAAGAATAATGGTGATAGCACATAAATTCAAGAATTTACTGTAATTCAAAAGCTCTCTGTTATTAGATTTTCAGCATCTACAAATAATTTACTGGTAATGTGATACATATTATAGCAATTTTATTGCACTTTTATCATTTACAGAAAGTTGTCCCTCCTCCTTATTCTCCAACAGAGATTAATATCTTACTACTACATAATCATTTTTACGAACTGATAAATAATCAAGCAATAATTTTATAAAGTATTAAGTCAACACCCTTGCATTCCCAAATTAATTTAATCTGAATCCGAACAATTCAGATCGTAATACTGCTTTGAAAAGGAAGGAACATCTCTAAACAATAAGCTCACAGATATTCTGATTTTTACTTTCCATGATGAACAGATGTATACTTGAATTTCTCATTCTCTTCAGGCAACCATGACACTGCGTTGCATTATTACAATTTCAAATGCATGAATATTTAACAAATGTCTTCAAAAAGTGAAATGCAGAAGTTAAATACATTTGATTGAAGATACAGTCTCTTCTACGTTGCACCATTGCTCATGAAATGAGCTCATTTTTTCCAAAAAGCAATAAAATCTCTCCAAGTTCCTTTGTTCTTCTTCGCATGATCAGAAATAACAATAATTCATTCATTTTTCCCTGGTTAATGTTTTAGTCTTTTCATGCATGGTGAAATATAATTTCCTTCGGTGAAATGTGAGAACTATGATTCAAGATCGTAGTAAATGCATGGGAAACATAACATCGTAATCGGTCAAGATGCAGTGCTGTGTGTGATGACGTGGCATATACGGCTGCTTTACAGGCACTTCAACCAGAAGATGGAAGGAAAAGTCAGCATCATCAACCAATGGCCTTGTGTGCTGCTTTGTTTGCATGATTATCTCAACGATTTGATCTATGGTCTACAACTCTACAAATACTACTGCAGATTAGCATTAATTAAACATTTCAGCGGCACCGTTAATGGCTGAATCCCTCCCCCCCGCAAACACACAGCCTACTCCATTCTTTCCGAAGTGGTTTTTCTGCATGGTTAATCGATGGTAAGGTTTTCCACACAAAATGAGTGGCATGTCTAATCATGGAAATGGCTGCCAGCTTGATGGCAGCAAAATACAACTACGTATTGAAAACATTAATGTTGCTTATAATGAACAGCTACAGTTTAGGTAATCTCTTTCATGAGTGTGTTTCGGTATCTGCAAAATTACCTTTGGAATAAGATAAACAACAGCACAGGATTTTTAAACGCTCTCCGGACCTGAGATATGCATATTTGCAGTATCACTTGCAGCTAAAGTAAAGTCATTTTAGACATATAATGTTTGTGCGCACCCGTGTTTGTGTAAATTAGGGGCAAACTAATGTGGAAATGCTCACACAGATGGTGTCAGAGGTTTCAGGCAAAGGCTGAAAGAGAAACCATGACATCACAGTTGTGGTTACATTTACTGCGCCCACGTGTCTGTTTTTACTGCTTTTTCTGCTCTGCCAATCATAGTTTCTTTTGCTGTTTTGTTGCTCACCAGCCACCAGTTTCCATCATGTACAGAAGATACCTAACCTAGTTTTGTTCAATTCAGCTTGACATTTCCAAAGTGGTATACCACCCTGTCTGAGGGTCACATTTTCCACTCCATATCACAATTAAAGATACAGTCCTGAGGCTCTTTAATTTAAGTAAACTGACTAATTTTACTAAATGTTATAAATCCATTTCCCACTAGTTTTACCTTGTCAACAGAATCAAAATCAGGAATACACATCGGCCGTACTACAACTCCAGACATGAAATAACCAATTTCACGAAAAAGTCAGATCTGCCTGCTCTTCCAAGGATCTAAACAGTTTTCATCATTGTCTGCTTTGTATTCTTGTTAAGAAATTTATTGTAAATTGTGTCAAAATTTCTTTGGGCAAAAGAAGATACCCCTCATCTGGGAAAGGCGACATCAGCAGACTTTGAGAAAGTTGTCTCAACCTTGATATGTTGCATGAAAGAGATGAATATATCAGCTAGCTGATTAATGCAAACACTCTGCAACATGTGAACATGATGCCATCCAGACTGGTTACTATGGACTGGCGGTTCCTCGTGGCATTTTGGAAAGACAGCCGGTTAAAATACCCACATTTTGGATAATCTCTTTGGATACTTATGCATTCTGACCAGCAGGATTTTCCGGAGGAGAAGCGTCTGCGCTGCTTTAAAGACAATCCCTCAATGCAGGACTGCACACTATACTAAATAAACATATAACGAATGGAGACACTCACAATGACAATTAAAATTACATTTACACATTTGGCAGACGCTGGACGACGGAGACTTAGATATGCTCAGTTACTACAACAATTGAATTGAATTGACAATAAAGCTGACTTTGACTTTTAAGCCCAGTGCTATTCACCTTGTTGACCCACGACTGCTGTGCAAATTACAACTCGAACCACATCATAAAATTCGGCAGACGACACGATGGTAGTGGGACTCATCAGTAATGACGACGAAGTTAACCAACTCATTACCTCAACAACCAGATTTAACAAGAGCTTCTTCCCCAAGTCATCAGAATACTAAACTCTGTCAAACCGCTAAACTTCTGCACACGTCACATACATGTACTGTCGGATCACACGCATGACAAAATGCCTGAACACTAACACATACATGGACTATCAACATACACATTCAAATCTATATTCCGAAAATTCTGCTAGTTCCTGTGAAACCCTAACTCTATTACCACGATGGGTATTAAGTTTACATTTTATTTATATAGTGCAATAATACAATCACTGTGAATACTGTATGTATATAGTGCAATTATACTGTGAAACGATGTGCAATATTTTTCTTTTAATCATATTCACCACTGACTGGTTTTACATTTCTGCATATGTATATTGTTTTGTATACTTAGTGTCTGGCGTGTGCTGCCTTATGCCGTCTTATACAGTCTTACTTAGCTCTGTGTAAAAAGTGAAACCTTGTTTGTAATATCTATATGTTGTCTATGTGTACTTGTTTGTTTATGTCTGTACTTTGAGCCTGGAGATACGCAATTTCGTTCAGTTATGCATCCATTGTTGTACTGTTGTATGGTGTGAATGACAATAATGTTCACTTATTTACTTACTTGCTTACTATGTCGGGTGCAGCACCACCAATGCAGCCTATCAGAAGGCTGCTAGACTGCCTTCCCTCAGGACCAACACCAAGCAGCCAACACAACCAGATTCTCATGAGGGGTGTTGAGTTAAGTTGAGCCACTGCAATAGATCTACAGGGATTTAGCAGGAGACAGTGGGGGGGGGGGGGGGGGGCTTTGGGCAAAGAGCTTCAACACAGCTGTGGCAGTGCGGTTGGAGGAGACGTAGACTGTAATCCAGGTGAAAATGACTATTGAGATGAAGAAATTGATCACCTCAGCGCTGGTGGCAGACAGGGCACTAATCTACTGTGAGGATGATTGCGGTGGAATTCCTCTGAGCACAGCTGTGTCAGAGCGGCTGGATTGATGCTGAGCAGGGCAGCCCTGGAGCAGACAGGGAAATCAGGCCAAGCTCATGGGTACTCCTGAGGAGCAGAGATGGAGAGAAGGTCACAAAAAAAACTGAATCATAGAAAAGCCAGCTACATACAGAACAAAAGCAAAGACTCTCTTATGGGAGGTAAAGACACGTGTACTGGAATAGGGACTGAAATGGTGGCATCCCAGTTGATGGACCTGTTCATGGTTTCCAGACACTGGTCTAGATGTAGCATGTCAAAGCTTTGCAGTTTGCAAAATGTATCTATTAAAACAAACAGTCAGAAGCTACCTTATTGAAAACCCAAGGTGGGTGAATATTTCTGAGATGCGAAAACCACCATGTCTGCTACCCACAACCTCACCATATTTAGAATCACTTAGATTGTGCATGGTAATCATTCACATATGGAGTCAAACAGAAAGTGAACCTAATGACTATATATATCCAGTATTCAGTTGCATCCATGTGATTTGCTCTCTGGAAGAGCAGGCTGTTTGCTTTAGCAAACATGTGTACCTAAAATATTGGCCACAGTCAATGAAATTTCTATAGTTCTTTCTTGATATGGTGTTTGAAATTTATGTAATTTGCATTCTGAGCCGATAGTGATATATGGCATAAGCACTTGTTTTAACAAACCTAAGTGTGTGGTGTTTTTTTTATCATTACTGTACTCATAATGGTTGGAAATTGTGTTTTTCTTCTTTCCAAAATATATGGTTAAAAAGTTTACTTCAGTCCAACTAGGGGGCGCTCCTAGAGAATCACCAATCCAATTTTGTTCCAAAATTTTTACCCCCCTTTTAATGCGCCCCTGGACCCAGTTTCGTTTTAATGTAAATGTACACGGTACGAATTTCTCATTTATGCACAAAACAGCAGTTTTTATGTTTTACCACAAGATGGTATGCTTTTCAAGTTTCCTCAAATTCACATCGAATTCAAAATTAAGCCACAATTAACGCCACAAACCTGATTTTCTTTTAAATTACGTAATGAATGCTTTAATTCTGTGTAAAACACCTTTTATAAATACATACAAATAAAAACTGGTTGACTGATGGAGTCTTTATGTACCGTGACAGTTGTGTATTTATTAGACCTATTTAACCCCCCAGGTCAACACATAATTTAAATTCTTAAAATTTGACTCAGAGTTTTAGATGCAAATAAAACTTGGACGAAAATAATCCGAGGCCAGTTCCAGAACCATCAATGATACTATTTTTTTTTCAGCATTATTGTACTTAATAACTCGTAATGCACTGAAACAAGCTAAAGTTTAATTTGAAAATTTTGTGAAATTAATAAATGGCCAGTTATGTCATGTTTACTAATAACACATGCATATTAAGTAAATTACCATTAATTCACTTAATACACAGATACTTCAATTACAAAGTACGTAAATAAAAACAACATTTCCCAGGATGCCGTGCACGCTAACAGGAAGTGTGCTTCAATTTGTTGTTCCCTTAGAAGCAGTTCGTCATGGCAGGTCTTTGGAGCACTTAATAATACGCAAGAAAATTGTAAATAAGGTTCAGAATTTTAACTGTAATTAATACAGAAGTGCAGCCGAAGGAACAGTTTCCCTCAATTCAACAGCTGAAAAGAGATTCAGATGAAAGTGCTTCAAAGGGTCAACGTTAATATTTAACCGGCAAGTAGCTACGGTCATCGTAGGTTAAGAAGAACTTCTGTCGTATTCTGTCATACTAATACTCTTTTAAATATTATTGTGATAAATAAGAGGCATACCATTATTTGGGGTCGCCATTTTGAGAACGTATAATTCTGCTTAGAAAATCAATGAAAATTTATTTGCAGACTAGTGTTAAATGTTAGCAGTTTGCATGACCTGAACTCGCATGATCACAAAATGAAACCAGAATATCAGGACCTAATTTTGCAAGCTACGGGGGCCGAAGCGTTACGTGTCGGCAGGAAAATCCAGACACTATGGAGCGGCTACGGGCAGATAGTCAGGGTTCACTTGCAAGGTGCCGACCGGCCCTCCGTTGTCGTGAAGCACGTAGTGTTTCCCCAGGACTCGGCTCCCCCTGGCGGCTGGGACACCGAACTGTCTCATCTACGCAAGGTGAAGTCCTATCAAGTGGAGACTCACTGGTACCGCCATTACTCCACTGGAGAAGATTGCCGGATACCTGCCTGCTTTGCGGCCCGTTCTTATGGAGATGAGCTCCTGATTGTGCTGGAGGACTTGGACGTGGCTGGGTTTGACCAAAGGCGTTCTAGGGTCACCGACACTGAAGCAAGGTTGTGCCTGCATTGGCTCGCTCACTTCCACGCTCGCTTTCTAGGCGTGGAACCTAAGGGACTGTGGCCCACTGGTACCTATTGGCACCTGGAAACCCGTCCAGATGAGCTGGAAGCCATGGCGGATGAAGAGCTGAAGGCTGCCGCTGGGAAGATCGACAAAGTCCTAGCCAAGTGCCAGTTCAAGACGATCGTCCACGGTGATGCGAAGCTGGCTAACTTCTGTTTCTCTGGGGACGGGACAGATGTGGCGGCAGTGGACTTCCAGTATGTCGGCGGGGGTTGTGGAATGAAGGACGTGGCCTACTTCCTGGGCAGCTGCCTCAATGAGAGGGAGTGTGAGCAACAGGTGCCCCCATTGTTGGATTATTATTTTATGGAGCTGAGGGCCGTCCTGGGGGAGGGGGTGGATGTCGCGGGACTGGAGGCTGAGTGGCGTGAGATGTTTGCCTTTGCCTGGACGGACTTCCACCGCTTTCTCCTGGGCTGGATGCCGGGTCACCACAAGATCAACAAGTACAGCAAGAAGCTGGCCAAAGACGTCCTACGGAAGCTCTAAGGGGCCGGACCAGTCACTCGCGTTAATGTTCATTGTCCATAGATACGCATAGTGTGGTGTCGCCCTGTGTCCCTGTAGCTGAATAAAGGTCAGCACTCATCCTATGTTCTTAGCTGCCCTTGACACGTACAGGTTTTCAGTCTGGTCAAACAGTTCAAACCGTTTCATGGAGATGAATATGGCACTGATTCGGTCTTTTCTCATTGTTTATGCTGTTAACGTATTAAACAGAGCTGCATGGTCCTGGTATGAGATATATCACGGCAATCATTCCAGCAATTGAATATCTCATGAAACATTGCAGACTGGAGTCCCAAGAACTTGGACCAAGACTGCTGAGCTCCTGTATTCATGACTGAGTCCTTTTACTTGACACGTGAAGATAAGTCTGGGTGTATCTTGGTTGCCTGTGGTCTCTATTTTGGACTTCATCTGTGTTGGCATATATGTCTGGATCTTGGTGTCTTTTGAATATATCAGTATGACCAAGTCGTCCTCTTCATGTACTACGTGGTAAACCACATATTTGCTATATGTCTGTCTTATGTGGGGCTCTTTGAATCAGTTCTCTTGGTAATAAACCATGAACCAGAATAGAGTCTCGTATGTGGTGAACGTGTTATTTTCTGTCCTGTGCCTTCCAGACTGATGTGACAGCTAGAGTACACCGGCATCTGCTGCCTCCGCTAGTTTGCTATACTTTTTCCTCGAATCCACATGTACTTTTCTGTCGACCTGCTCCTAAAAATGTCCCTGATGTGTGCATTGATCTGATGTCTTTATGTGCTTTGATTTTGGTGTTGGGGGAACAGAATCCAACACACTATGCAGATTTCCCTACCTACTTAACCTACCAGTTAGCTGATTAAGATGTGCTTGAGCAGGGAAATCTGCAAACGGTGTTGGATTCTGTTCCTCCAGGACCGAAGTCGCGGAACGCTCTTAGACTTTGGGGTGAATCTACGTTCAACTATTATTTTTCCCGACAGATGGCGCTGTTTGTTAATTTTCCATCTTAGACTTATACGTTTCCAAATGTTTCTGAAACCTACCGCTTCGGTATAAATGATAATGAAACATCAAAATGTGCATTGTAAAAATATTTCTTAATTTAAATAAAATTTAAATGGTTTAGTGAAATACTCCGAGGCCACAATGCTTTTCTTGCCTGAGCGTTAACGTTATTCCAATGGGAACAAAAATGAATCCACTTAGTGTTTTGTATTCCCTGATTTCTCAGTCAAAGGACTATAATATGATACGTTGCAGTTCATTAGGTCTGCCCCGAAATTTTTTTATTAAGCACAAGTTATCGGGACGTAACTAACCTATTGAATTAGCCTATATGCTATAATTTTCACCTAATGCGCAGTTGAGGTATGCGCGCAAACACACACCCTAACTTCACGCGGTGTTCTTTATCCAAGCAAACGTCGGAATGCCATGGAAACTCGGACGGATATCCAAAGAGGCAAGACTTCATGGTTTTTGCTAAAAAGCCAGTGAAACCCTACATTAAGATTTTATTGGCTGTGCTGTCTGCAAATGTAGCTTTGATGCATCTACGGAGCGTGGCGGCTGTGTTTCCCTGCTTTCGTGAATTCCGTTTATCATGATGGAGGTTTTATTTTTGTGCTACGGGGAAAGTGAGTGAAGGGGAAGGAGGGATTCGCTACAGGGTGGTCCGCCATCTCCGTAGGCTGGGAGGGTGGACACATCAAGTACAGCTATTATGCTCAATTTTTCTATTATTTCGTTAATTATTTGACGCATTTATTAAATCATCAAAATACCCCATACCGTTTCTTAAAGTGTGATATTATAAGTAGGCCTAATTATTATAGGGCAACACAAGTTTCCTCGTAGGAAATAAACAAGATTCTGTGATTTTACAGTTAACTACCTTAGGATAGGATATAATGTTTCAAAATACTGGGTTACTGAATTGGTGCAAAAGAGATAAAGTGCTAATTCTTGCTTCAAATAACTCTATATTTGTCATCACTACAGATTAAGTGCTTTTTATATATATTACAGTAGGATTATAACATGGGAATTTATTACTTACATTCAGATCCTTAACCACTACACTAGTTACATTTAATTACTTAAGAAAAACTGCAATTTTAGCTGTTTATACAGCTGGACATTTTACTTGAAACATTGAGATTAAGTATCTGGTTTGGGAGCGAGACAGCAAAACATCTCCTGGGTCTAACACCAGGAACCATATGGTCACCCACCCAAAGCATTAACACTAGCTGCCACTCTGGAAAACGACTGAAATTCCAAAATCTGATCTCCTGCGTTGCTCTGTGGTTATTCTCCTCCCTGGGATCCATCAGCAGGCCTGCAAAAAGCTCACTAAATCAGTTACATGAAAGGCAGAAGAGCCAGGAGCTGAAGTCAAATTGATAGATGTCACCAAGGCAACCCCTGTCACTGGCTTTTGGGAAGAAGGTTAAATCTTCAGGAATCAGGAATCAGAGAGCGCCCCCACACACCCCGAGCCGCACGTCTCATGGAGACAGGCAGATAGGAAGGTAAGTCGTAAATGCAGGAGATGCTCTGCATCCGGAGGAAACCTCTAATCAAATGAAAATGGATTTTATTTAGTACATCGATTAAGTCTAATTAATTATTCATGGCAGTGACAGTATTAGACTTTTATTTTGTTAAGGGGCCTCTAAGTAACTGAGTAGCTTAAGATAACACTGGTGGTCAAGGTTGGAGGAGAGGATTTTATCAGACACTCGATTTTATTTATGGTTCGATTTGCGGGAATTTTGCTGATTTTCATTTGACAGACAAGGATGGACTGTAGGTATTTTCCAGTTTCACAAAAAAACTGCTGGAAAGGTACAGAAACAATTAAGTATGTTACATCTGGAGCTTGAACTGTGTAACCTTCCGGTTCCCCATACAAATTTTCTTGGAATTATCAGATGATTAGATGGGAAACGGTCCCAGAATTCCTGGCTCCAAACTGTGGCACACAATCTGCAACGACACATCCATCAGTGCTGCCAATCATTATCTAATACAGGGTCGCACACAGCATGGGTACCCTACCCCCACCACCCCCCGCGTTGTGGGGGGGGGGGGGGGGGGGACAGGCACCTGCACAGGCAGAGCAATACTGGATGTCAGTTATACATTTCTCAGTCAGATAATCACTAAGGTAATTAGGAGCTGGGAGTCACGCCTTCGGACTCAGCGGTGACACCACTCAGCCGATGCTGGGATTTGAACCAGCCACCTTCTGACCACAGATCAGGGGAGGACCATCCCTCACGGCACATGTACTCAGACTCATCTAAGAATTCTCCTTCCTCTTCAAGGTCCTGCATTGTCCTGGAAAACTTCCCAGAAAGAGCAGCTTCCTGACTGGTGTTCCCCGGCACACGGAGAACGTTGCGTAATTCAACAGGCTTTTAGCTGATTAATTCTGCCGTTATTTTCCATTAAACCTCCCCACAGAATAAACGTCCAAGATAAAATATGGCCTTAAATAAAAACATAGACCAAAGCACACCTCCACAGCTGTACCAACAGCGGCTGCCGGAGAGGCGCTGTAAAAATCACTCTGACATGCGAATGGCTCCAAACGGAAATTTCTAGTATTTTTCCATGCTGTAAATTCTAGTGGGCTCCACTGCGAGCAGGTTGCAGCATCAGGAAGCCAGGTTATGTGGGGCGTTACAAAGGGATCACAGGTTAAGGTCTAGTGTCTGCAGGTCAGTCGCTTCATCGAGGGGTAACAACCGACTGCACAGAGGTGACAGAGCCTCGACAGTCTGCCGGGCCGACACCCGGCAACGAAGCAACATCACAGCAGCCATGACAACGCAGGCTGCACGGAGCCACACGCCACCCACGCGCCAGTCTGTGTGCGACGGAACAGCTCTGGATGAAGCCAAACATACGAGTCATTTCTCAAAGGTGCATCTTGCAGAAAATAAACAGTTACAGCTGCTTTATCCGGACATCTGGATTATCAGCGCAGTAAATATCAGCCAGTCCAGCTTCTAACGTGAGCCGAGGTCTGATCTGTGACGCACCCTAGGCAGGAGAGACATTACCATAGAGCAAACGCAATCCAAAGCCGTGCGGTCACCGAGGACAGGGATACGGAACTGCTACCGCCCCCTAGCTGCAGCTGAAGGGTATCATTCAAATTGCAAGGAGTTCCACGTCTGGAACCTTCCAAGGCCATCTGGTCCATCGAGAAGAGCCAGTTAGGAAGAAGGGCTCCCCCTGAAGGCCTTTTCATTTGTACATGCAAACGATGTCTATTGTTAGATAAACTTGATTTCCAAGTGGATGTGAGCTACATATCCATGTGGGGTATGAGAAAACATCTGAAACGTCCCCTCTACCAACCCCCCCTCCACTGGAACACGGAGGAACAACTCTGCTGGAATCCACTGCCCAGTTATGCTAAATCCCACCGTGACAGAGAAAGTCGGGGAAACCGCTCTTAAAATCGCGATCTACATTTGAGCTGGATAAAGGGAAAGGCTGTAATTAACACAATTAGATCTTTATGAAGGGAATGGCAATTAACACAGAGATAAAAGGCTATTGTCTGCACTGGGCAATATTCCAGTCTTAATAGGAAAACGTTAAAAGCAATTGAAAGAAAACGTAGAACACTAACAGCAAAACCAGGAGCTCCGTCATTAACTTCTCCTTTCCCTACATCTGTAAGTCATCGCGGACAGATAAGAAAAAAAATCAAAACTGACATCAAATTGACTCGGTCTTGCTTCTCTGACTCAAGAAAACCCCAGAAATCCCCCCTTTGGCTGATACCGATGGACACATCTGGCCTGCATTTACTGTTGGTTACTCAACTAAAGCAGGACACAATAAGAAACAACAAGCGGTGCCAGGAAGCGGGACAGGAACCAACAACCTTCTGTATAAGTCTGCATCCTTAAACGCTATGATTCCCCAAGTGAACACTGAAATGACCGGCGACACACTGTCCATCACCTCCGCCCGGGGGGGGGAGGGGGTGCCCTCCCTGCTTCTATGTCACTCTGCTCCATCTAACATCTTGGCCGTTCGATCTACAGAGGGCAGGGAGGCACACTGCCATCACGGGACACGCTTGCGGCCCCAGAACAAAACGGCCCTTCTCTTCATGCTGGGGGTGCGTTATTAATTAATCACATCCACTCTTCAAGCTGAAAAGCAGGGGGAGGAGAAACACGGTGATAGAATGCACTAGGAGGAAAGCAAGGTAAGCCCGAGGGGGCCCGCGTCGGCCCCTGAGGGGCCCCACCGGGTAGGGGGCACTAGGCAGCCATTTTCGCTGATGCTTCCCAGAACACACCAAAGAAGCACAGCAGGTAAGCGCCCTGCGCACTCGGCGATCGCGATGCCACACCCCTGCCTGCAACTGGACCGCTCACTCTCACCCATCTTCCCAGAGACTGAGGTGATGTGAGCCACAGTTACTGCATGGGAGGCGAACGCTCAGTACTGCCATATTTAAAATCACGACTAAAATGGACAGGTAAACATGGGCGACATGTCAGGACCCGCTGGTCGCTCTGGAAACTGTAAACCAAGCCCCCCTCTCCCACCCCCACAGATTAAACTCTCAGCCCTCGCCCCCAGCTAAGGGGGCCCCGGGGGCAACGCCACTCGGACAGCTGGATGACGCTTAACGAACTCAAACTTCTACAATTAGCTGCTGCATTAAATGGTAATGAAGATGGGGTGTCTGCTTTTCAGGGAGGAAAAGGGGGATCCCCCCCCCCCCCCCCCCCCCCCGAAAAAGAGGTCAGAAATTGGATGGATAGATTTGATAATTATCAAATTATGTCGTTTCAAAACAATGATTTTAGGGAAATGATAATGAATAATGTCTAAGATGTCAGAAAGAAAAGCCAAATAGCCCAATTAGTAAGCAAGCTGACAAGCTGTGCTGCATGGCCAAGCAGAGTGAGTATATGCGGCCGGCGCTGAGCCGTGTGGCTCCTTTCAGAGCATGTGGCAGGAAGCGGTGCTGCATCAGCTCGGGCTCTACGGCACAGACAGGCTTCCTACTGC
Source organism: Mormyrus hasselquistii (assembly GCA_026779605.1). Classification (NCBI taxonomy): domain Eukaryota; kingdom Metazoa; phylum Chordata; class Actinopteri; order Osteoglossiformes; family Mormyridae; genus Mormyrus; species Mormyrus hasselquistii. Next base: position 27,409,364 of record JAODKE010000146.1, read on the forward strand.
AGGGAGCAAGCGACCCACACAGCAGCTGATTCACTCAATTACTGAGGAACAAAACAAGCTAAAACATTAATCAATAATAATTAAGTCCAATAAAAAACATCCAAGGTTCCCAGGAAGAGGCCCTGGGACCCTGCTGGGTCCGTATTCAGTATGTGATGGTATATACTGCAGATCAGGGGTGGCCCTCTCTGCAATGCATTCTTCAGTTCCAATCCAGATCAGAAAATGTATTGGAAAAAAACAGGGAACAGAATTGGAATTGAATTTCAGGGAGATTTAAATTCCAACTCCAGTTCCCTGATTTGGATTGAAACTAATAATATCAACTTTATTGATCCCCGTGGGGAAATTCTTTTTTACGCCTCCCTCAACTTGCTTTTTGTAGAGCAAGCTGTCTGTGAAGGGCAGCCACCTGTTGGGACGTCCAGGGAGCTGGAGGTTAAGGGTCTTGCTCAAGGACCCGCATACACGCTGAGGCTGGGTTTGAACCTGCGACCTTGTGATTACAGGCACGCAGAACGGCCCCACCCCTGCTGCATATTCATCCAGTCATCTTCAAACACTTACCCTGGTAAAGCGCATAGGGGAACTGGAGCCCACCCAAGGCAGCACAGGGCACATGGCTGGGGTACAGCCTGCATGGCATGGCCCGGATAGACACACACTCACATGTAATCACACACTATGGGCAATTTAGCGACGCAGTTTGTATAACTGCACGTCTTTGTACGGTAGGAGGAAAATGGAGTAACCATATGAGACACCTGAAGCGCCGGAAGGAAATGCAGCATCATACTCGAATATATAATGCGGTATTATTTACTGCCCGGTACACACATAAATACAGAAATTATCTGTCTATTGCAGTGTTATTTGGGCATTTCAGACAGAGCCTGAATCTCCAGTTTCTTCTAAACCTTTTCATAGCAAAATCATTTTCAAATGTTTCCCAAAAGCAGAGTGACACAGTTGATTTATGAGCTAATCAATCTCATTTGAAAATGATCAGTAGCTGGAGATGAGCCACTGGTGTGGTGACAAGCTGCGGGATGATGTGCTTTTAGAAATAAGCTACTGAAATTTTGCACTGACACCTAAATTTAGGTTTACATTTAGGACATGTCCTGGAAAATTAGTGAGTTTGATATATATATATATATATATATATATATATATATATATATATATATATATA
>JAODKE010000146.1:27410658-27421912 GCA_026779605.1 Mormyrus hasselquistii
GCCCCAAACTGGGGCCCAAAATCTGAAACCACCCATCCCTCCGGGCTGCCAACCATTTTTTAAAACAGGGTCGCCCACAGCAGGGGGCCCCCCCCCCCCCCCCCCCCCCCAGGCAGCAGAGGCATACAGGGCAGGGGAACATCTTGGCTAAAACGACAGTCCATCACAGGGCTCTGATGAACTGATCTAAAGGAAATAAAGATACACGTTTAAATTTATTTTTTATCACTGTATCACTTCCACATTCAGTCGGCCTTCCCTTTCCTTGCGGAATAGTTTCCAGGACCCCCCAGTGGATACTAAAATTCAGGGATACTCTAGTATAACCTCATATAACCTCCATACTCTATATCTTCCCTTATACTATAAATCACCTCTACCTAATACAATGCAAATAGTTTTTATGCTGTATTGCGCTGTAATATGCTATATTGTTTAGGGGATAATGATATGAAAAAAGCCAGTATATGTTCAGTACAGATGCAAACATCATAATACAAAAAATATCATTTTAAATGGGGAGAATATAAATTCCTTCTCTATTCCTCTCAAAATTTGCATCCATCAGTCTCTCTTTCACACACACAGATACACACTAACTGTGTTAACAATCATCACATTTTTTGAACTTTCTGGATTTTTGGAACTATTTTCGGCCCATGGTTGGTTGAATTTGTGGATGTGGAGGGCCAACTGTAATATGTAACCTGTAAGCTGTAGGCTGCCCTGAAGATTGTCCTATCAATCGTCTATTCACGTCTATTCAATTTGCATTAATACTGCGATTAATACATTTAACATTATAATGCCACAGTGCCATGGTGTTATAAGAGTGAAACTAATTTAAATACATGCTGTGTAAATGACCTGGTGGTTTCACACTGTAGTGATTCTGGTAGTTTCACACTGTAGTGATTCTGGTGGTCTGTCATTTCAATTCCTTTGACCATTAATCGCAGATACCGTATAGCCTGTTCATCCTTTTATAATCTGATCAAAATCACGAATATATTTCTTTATTTATATATTGTCAAAGGACACAGCTGTTCTTTTTTTATCGGCAGCAAGCCTTTTCCGGCATCTGCTGAAACAACTCGGCAGAGAAAACCTCTGAAGATGCTGCTCACGGATATCGTGACCTTAGCCTTGACTCAAATTAGCCCTGCACTTTTTGTGTTTACTTAAGCAACTTTAGCTAAAATGTGATCAATACTAGGACTAGGGTGGTCATCTCCTGGGTTGTATGAGGGGTATATGGGCTGGGAAATTTATTGTCCCCCCACTTAGAAAAATTTACGGTGGGGGGCCCCAAAGTGCAAAGCTGATTTTTAATCCCTATCCACCACTGACCACTGTAACAACATCAACAGTCAATCAAATTGTTAAACACATAACCATAGGAGCAAATGTTATGGATTCAGGTTTTAAGTCATTCATGCCTCACTGGTTAGATGACAAATAAACAAAAAAATTATTACATTCCACCCTATTATATCTTAAATTACTTAATGGTGTTTTTGAATGGCCCTAATGAAATATAGCAACCGAAACTGAGGTGAACTGCAATTTAAAAGATATAGTTCACATTTAATAACCTAAGTGAAGTTCTGTGTCACATTTTCAGATAATGTGGTGGTAATTTATTAATTGAGCCTGCCAAGGTAGAAGAAAGACCATAAAATTTTCAATACTCAATTTGTTCTTTTGTTTACAAAATTTAATTCAGCAGGGTCAGATTCTGATGACTAGAAAGCCTGTGTTCTGTGGAATTTTACTGTGTCTCTTGCTAAAAATAAGAAGTTGATTGAAAGTTCTATGTAATAGCGCAGAACCGAGTTTATTTGTTACACTCAAGCCTAGTGATGTAGAGCTGAAATTTTAAACACCCTTTACATGGAACTCGAATCTGTGACAGCGATCGGTTAAGTGGGTTAGGAGTGAGTAAACTGGGCTGGTTATCACACCCCACCTGGAGCTTCCTGACCGTTCAAAAGCTCGGACAACATGCATGTCCCCAGTGGGACTGGTTCCGGTGCCTCATCTCAGCCACAGCATCGAAATCTCCAAGTCGCCTGTCTTTAGGCCTCAGAATTCACAGCTACCTAGACTAGACTCCTTCAGCATTGACATGGAGATGGACTGTGATTCCTCTGCTGTGTGTTTAGTATGTCTAATTTTAAATGTTCCTTCCGGGAAATATGTTTTGTGCATGTGAATAACACAAGCACACATACAAAAGCGAGGGGTATAGCAACTCAGGACATGTGAACTCCCCAACTCAAGTTAAATATTTTTGGGTTTGTTCATCTCCCTTATAAATAGGTCCATTTAAATGATTAAGTTGGGTCCTCTGTAAGAGGCCTATAAAACTCAATAACATATAACTCTGTGGTAACCTGTTTAGCTGTGTATTATTTAATTATATGTTATTTACTGTAATAAGTAGACTTGATCTGGAGTATGCGAATACTTGTCTGCTGAGTTATTCACAGCTGTCACGTGGGAAGGTATCCATAGATCAATCTTAATGGTTAACTGGTTTCTGTAGCCGTTGGTATTCATTCAATAAAATTATGATTCACTGTATTTTTAGACACTATGACTTTTGTCATTAAAACACTCACACAAATTTTTATGGGATCGATATATTTTTTTGTCATCGCTTACAAATAATATCTGATCTTAAATGCGTACAATATTACATAATGCTTCGTATTTCGAGAGAACAAATAAATATATTGCACTTTTAAAAATCAACAACAAAAAACCCAAACAACGTTCTTCTTTAGGGTACATTATATGGCAAAAAAACTGACTAAAATGAAAATATGTTTCTTGGTACATCTGTGCGCACATATTCTTTTCCCTCAGCAAACACGCAATCTAAGTTCCCTCAATTCTTATGATGTATTCAAAAAAATGCTCTTCTTTTAGGCACTGAGATAATGTTTACCTTGAAGTAAATTTATTTGTTTTGGTTAAATTGGTTGGTTAAATTGCTTAAATGTTGATGTCACAATCAATTAATGATTCATTTTGTGTCAGTTCCCTGGCAGATGTGCAAAGTAACACATTATTTTCCATTCCTGTAATGAATATAATAACAGACAAAACGTATTGGCTTTTGTGCAGGATCATAGCTGATCCATTACAGCAACGCTGGTGGATCTGTAGAATACTGTCTGCTGAAAGTACAGTGGGGCTTTTCGTCTGTCTTGCCTGTCGCCCCTTCCTCATCTGTGCACAATCCGTCTTGTTTGCTTCTTAGTCCATTACGCCTTTTAGGATTCACTGTGAATTGGTTATTGAATTCTGACAAATTAGACTCAGTGAGACAGGACTTACTCTGCAATGAGTCACCGCACACGTTGAAGAGGACAGGGCCGCTCATTCTTTACAGGTGTGGACCTGTTCCAGGGCAGGCTGTCCACACACTAGCTACAACGGTTGTAAATTACGAGCAAATTAGCGGATTGTGTAGAGCTGAATGGGGAGCTTCGGGACTTAAACAAATGTACTGTTCTGAAAAACATACAGGTCCCTGTAATTTTGATTCTTCTCCTCACAGAGCTGCCATATTATGTAAAATCACTGGTCACTGGTCATTTCATTATCTGATACAAGGAGGATAGTAACTAGCTTTATTAAAATATATAAATCAGTTGTTTCTTGCATTTCCTTCTTCGGTGTTATGCTGTAAGTCACTGTTTAAGGCAGTGATCTTTTTTTATAGTAAAGTCATCTATTCATCTACCAACTGCTTATCCTAAACTGGGTGGCAGGGGAACTTTAAGCCCATCCCAGGCAGCACAGGACACAAGGCTGGGGTACATCCTGCATCGGATGCCAGTCCATCACTGGGCACATTCATGCACGCACTGCAGTTAATGTAGAGTCACCAATTCGCCTAATTGCAGGTCTATGGACTATGTGAGGAAACCCACATGACATGTGGAGGACATGCAAACTCCACACGCACGCACACACACACACACACACACACACACACATACACACAGCGAGGGTGGATCTCAAACCCCTAACCCAGGAGGTGTGAGGCATCAGTACGGCAGAGCAAACAAGTATGCACCCATAAATAAACTACACTTCCCAGATGTCTGCATCCAAAAAATGGCCAACTACGCACCAATCCCTGGGTTATAGAGGTAAGCAAAAATTGATATATCTCCAACAGAAAAAAATCCTAAAGGGAAATTACCAGTATATTCTTGTATTTACTTAAACACGGACAATGGAGAGTGAAAAATGAAGAACATATGACCGATACATCCATTTCCACAATTTGTCTGAGGAGGGATGTCTCGACTGTATCTGTTGCCCTTTAATCTCACATCACTGTGATTGGTCTGGTGTGAAGGTGGGGGCGGGTTGGTCTTCGGGACTCCGCTGTCATTGGAGCAGCTAGCAGTGACGGTGGAGGCTGCAATCACTACGCAGAATGTTTCACCCAAAGCAGACGAAAGCTCCAAGTACATATAAAGGGTGGAAACAATTCTTACTCTTCCTGTAAGTGGTTTGCTCCTAAGCTTGTTTGAAAGATATCAGGACATGGAAATCATGCTATACATAACAAGCTGAACAAAAGCTAGAAAAATTATTTAATTTCTGGTGAAAGTCGAGGCCAAACCACAAAGTCAGAGCATTGAATTGTATTGCCTTGTTCTCATAGTCAGTCTGTCACATACATATACGGATTCTCATCCCCAGGATTTTTTCATAACTTTTCCACACCTTAAGCAGGACTCTGCCTGCCTTGCAGAATATGTGTTTTGTGTTTATGTAAGCCTGTTGCTGGCTCCGCGGAGTCTGGCCACAGAGTTTGCAGATTGTCCCTCTGAGGTCGCCGTGCCACATGTGCCAGTGTCCGTTGTGGGTGTGTCTTAGTCACATCATGTGACATACTCCTTGTGTCATCATTTCCTAGCCAGTAGCTCTTCTCCATGCATGACTGCAGTAAAGCCAAGCAGAGCAAACACCAGCCCCAGCTCGTGAGATGCTCAACAAATTCCTGTCCCAAAAACTCTGTCCAGAAAACTTTGGCAAAAGGACTATGAGCTCATCCTCACCAAGCAAGGAGAAGGCGAGGTATGCCAGTTATGGTCTTTGTACAAATATTTTCTACAGATCTCCAACCCGTAGAAAGTCCACATTCTTCTGGATTCTTCTCCAGAGCAGCCGACTATGCCGGAGGCTCCAGGTCGTTCACTGGACTTTAACATGGTGTCTTATTTACATTGAGGAGGAACTTGACGAAGATATAGAGAAGGAGGGCATGGGAGGTTGCCTGTTGATGGGGGTTGGATACTGGATCGTGTAGGGGCCGGATCTGGTCTCTGTGGGGGACGGCAGGAGTCATACAAAGGGTGTCATGACCGTGGAGGAATGCCGCAGTCCCTGGATGGCGGCATAGGGCCCCTGCTGGAAATAGTGATGGTACCGCGGCATGTGGAAGGAGGGGAAACTGGGCCCACTGCCCGGCATGCTGCTGAGGGCAGAGGGGGTGAGGGGCACGCCCAGCCGTCCGTACGGGGGCAATGAGCCCTGGATGGGGTGGGGCAGCGGGCTGGCCAGCGAGGCAGCGTTGCCCCCAATGGCGGACAGGGACTGAGGGTGCTGGAAGCTGGAGAAGCCGGAGGTGCTGGTCACCCAGGAGCTTAGCGACAGGTTATCTGAGGCTGTGAAGGCGGAGCCTGAGCCAGGATGGAAGGTGGGGTAAAATTGGAGGGGAGGGGGTAAAAGAGAATAAAAAACTGGGTGAGATTATTGCTCCCAGCTGATGGAAAAAGCATTCAGAATGAATGGGAAAAGTATAGCGTTTTATTCAGGCCTAATTTACTGTCTGTCCCTTCAGTGTCACAAACACCGCTCACTGCCTGCACTCGCCACAGTGTGGCGCTGTTTCTTACCCCGACTGTGAGAGGCGTGTCCATCTTCCCCAAGGCCTTCCTCTTCCCCGGTGTAAGTCCGGATTGGCGACCGTGCGTATGAGTGCTTGTGGATCAAACTCTCCACACTTTCCCTACAACAGAAAGCCAAACACATGTTCTGTGAACATACAGGTAGCACAACGGCCATCTTCATCTTTCAGCTTATAAGATAAGGGCTGCGACTGAACTCTGAAGCAGCCACTAATGGCTTGAATGAAGCTGCTGTCTTCAGCTAATTCTGTTTAATTTTCACTGGATGCTTCACACAGGTGTCTAGCCTCCGTTCATATGCTCCGCCCACATGTGGTCTGCACGACAGCAAGCCCCCACTTCCCCTCATGTAACTGCATCAGCTCCGCCCCCACAGTCTCCCCACAGATGCCCCTCCCCGCCTGTAAATTTCCTAGGTCTCGTGGTTCTGCACCATCAAAGACATAGATTCACATTAGCTTCGCAATCAGGTTAGCAAAGTGCAATATCTGTCAGCATGCAATATGAATATGTGTGTGTTTATCTCCGATCTGATCCCTGGAAGGACCTCTCTGCATGGCAAATAGAAGCTGTTTTCAATCAGTTACTCAGACCAATTGAATTACATCATGTTTTAGTGCAGTAACCGACTCCAGCCTAATGTGATTTCTGCAGGTCTCTAAAGATCAATTGATCAGATCTAATTCGTAACCCCTTAAGAGGAGGACTTAGTGTTTGGTTTCGTTTAACGGGCTGGATTTGGATTTCGGTGTCAGGAGGGATGGTGTGGTTTAATCAAAGCCGCTAATTTAAAGAACTGGGCCAAGACTGACCAGTTTCGAGATGACTGGTGTGCATGTGTGTTTGTTTGTTAAAATTTTTGGTGTTTTAAAAATGAGATAGAACTGTTTTAAAAGGATAATGACAGTGTTTCGTTTAATGAAAAAAGCACTATAATTTGGATATTTTGATTGTAACATTAAGTCTTGTTCGCAGGTGATGGATTCATGTTTTAGAAGGGAAAAACATTCTCTATAGACACTGTAAGTATTTAAGTATAAATAAATTCTCAGTTTTCACTATGATATATACAGTAAATGTTAAGTGTCTAACGATCTACGGATCTCGACGCTAGTCCCTCTGATTAGTATCCCAATTAGAAACAAATAACAGGCAAACGGGCTCTTCCAAGATACTCAAGAAGCTCTGCGCTGCTGAGAAGCTCTTTCTCAAGACAGCGGCCTGTCCCATCCGCTGCGGAACAGAAATGAACAAAGCAAAGTATTATGGGAGATACCTTTCAATGTCGGTCAACCTGGAGGAGTCTCTGAAGCCTTTAGCAAACGGGTTGCTATCGATCTTCAGCTTGGTGATCTGCAACACAGCCAGTGGAGCATCCAGTTCAAGACCCACCGTCATCGACGTCATCGAGAACTCAGGCACAAGTTATACACACCTATTTGCAGCATAGCTGTACAATTTTTTGTTCATTTCTTGGCAAACTAACTAAGCTGACTACCAAAAATGATGTGTATATATTAATATTATTCTTTGTTAAATACCCATCTATCAGTCAATACACAGAACTATAAATGTCATTTGGGATCTGCTTGATGTGTGACTCACCAGCTGGTTTTGGTAGGCAGTAACTGCAGTGAAGACGGTCTCCGTGAACACGAAGGTGCGGAACTCCTCAGATTTTAGGTTGAGCAGTGAGGCAGTGTGTTCCTTCTTCTTAATGATATGCACTCTGGGCTGGTACTTGTGCATGGAGTTGAGAATGATCTGTGGAGAGAAGACAGAATTTAGCAGGATGCTGCGACACCCCCTCCCTGTGCTTGGTTGGACCTCACGTCCATGTACTGGCTGGCGATTTGAAAATCCCCCATCCAAGATGGCCGACTCAGCCAAAACCAAAGGGTAGGTCAAGCATAAAGGAAATTGCTTTTTATTTTCTCTTATCATTCCAAATAAAATGTGTCACTGTTCATGACCTAGAGAAAAGTTTTCTTATTTAAAATGATGGGAATCAAATTCAAAAGTGTTACGCTTCATGACCCAAATATATGTTTTCATGTTTAAAATTATGGGAACCAAATCAAGAGACCCCTGTGACCCTGAATGGCACAAGCAGGTACAGAAAATGGATGGGTGGCAATTAATAGACCTTTAACACTCTTCTCAGTGTCACTTTTTAGCATAATGCTTACAGCGGCTCTGGTGAAAGCATTACATAGTAGTCACTGTTATTCTCGCCAGTAAGAAGTCAACAGCATAGCAAATTCTGATGGACGTTTTGATCCAAATACAGTTTTTCTCATGGACAGGGCAGATCTATTTAAAAATGCAGCTCAATGTATTTTGTATTTTTCTCAATCAAAACACTTTACAACAAACACAGACGAGTCTTGTGACAGACACGTTTGTACAGACTGGTTCCCTGCGTCCAAACACACAACCTTTTATAATTTTGAATCCAGCCAGTAAGGACTACCAGTGTGTGTAAGGATTGGAAACGTTAGCAACCTCCCCAAATAGAATATGAAATTTGAAATGGCCCAAATGTGTAACGGCCCAGGAAGGGAAATGACAGTGGGCTAACAGACCACAAACACCTTATTTCAAACACATACATTATATGTAATTATATGTAATTATTAGACAAAGAAATAAAAGCAATTAGACAAAAAACACTCAACTTTCAAGGGCAACATTGAAAAATGACTGACATGACCACATAAAATGCAATTGTTATGGTTTAGGGAACACAGAAATTACATAAATATATTTCAGATGATAAAAACATTAAACGTTTATAATATATGTATAAAACCAATAAAAAGTAAGACAAAGAATCAAAATGAAGCTCCAGCTGGTAAGCTTCAGACCTTTAAAATGATCTGAGAAGCAAAGAGTCTGTATCGTTTTCTAAATTATGCAGTAAAATTATATATTACAGTAAAATGCGAATTTAGCTATATATTTTTTCCTTGACCCTTCACCATTACCAAGCAATTTTTTAAGTATTTAAATTCAGAATGTGTTTCAACTGCATCATTTTCCTGTCGGCACCGCGCTTCACTTTTTTTCCCGTCTTCCGTTTCTGTAGCCGCAATAGTCGCAGAAGGTGAAACGCGAATGAAACGCTAAGCGAAAGAGAGACGTACGTGGCCGTGCTGGTCGAGCTCGTTGTTGGTCAGTTTGACCTTCTCGAAGGAGATCATTTGCTTCAGTAGCTGCTCGCCGGTGAATGGGGAGTCGGGATGCACGTACAGTCTACAGAAAGGAAGAAAACACTGGGCTAATTGACGTGCGAACGTGACTGCGTGCGCCTTTAATTCTGGTAGGCCTATGAGCCTGGTCGCCTTAGAAAATCTAATGTGAAACAAAATTACTGCTAATCAATTTAAGAAACAGTCCCCTTTCGATACACTCTCGTTGCTTTACTTTAGGGACCACGCATATGGCAGACAAATCCCACAACTATATATTTGTTTTTTAAGATCTAGAAAAAAATACATTAAACATTTTTTTTATTATTATTTATCTTTAGCTCCCTCAGACAGCGATCACAAAACCAAATGCCGACTATATTTTCTCATCGTTTTGGATTTTTGTTTCCATTATGTGGGGGAAGCATGTATACAACTGATCTGTGGTTCATTTTGCAAATTCCACCCAAAGATATAAACCGACCGCAGTCTAATAACTGGCGATAACAGCGCCGGTTGTTATCAGCCGTTGGATTCACATTAAACGGAACATTATCATTATTTGGGTCGAGGATCCAAATTAACTGCGTCAACGAAACAGGACATGAAATACGTCACTCGCCGCCATTTATCAGCAATGAAAGAGACTAAACTGCTGAAATCCAACAAAGCAGATAAAATAAAAAATGTGTGCTAAAAACCACGCACCTTGCCGGCAGCGGGGGGTCCGCTTTCCCCGCCACGAGCCACGACGACCTGTGGTAGGCATATCGGTATCTCTTATTGTCCACGGGTACAATGTCCATCAGCACTATGTATTTGGCGTCCGGCTCCACTCCAGAGAAGGATACTCTGATGGTTGGGAACATTCTTCTGTTGGAAAAAGAAAACGGGAAAACCGTGTGAGAAGAAAACATCTGGAAGATTTTCTCTCTGTGAAAATATGATCACCACCGCAAAGCAAAGAACCAGGAACTGTAACTTCCTAGGGCTATAACGGACTCCAAGCACTAAGTCATAAACACTTCTAAAAATAACTCATTTATTTTGAAAAAGGAAAACTAATTAGCTAATTGCATAATTTATTAATGACGTGTTCTTTTCAATTTAATCCTTTTACAATAACACTATACTTGCACTAACATATAAAAGGCCATACCTCCGCAATGTTTGCATAAAATAGAAATTTGTCCTCAAGTGCATCATATACCATAATTGCAAAAGAATGCAGTTGCTCTTCAGAAACTGTCAGGATTAAACATCTACAATTACGCACAATCTAAACATCTATAGTTATAAACAATAAGATAGCGGTTAAAATTATCCGGAGAAAAAAACAATTATTTTTACATAATAGTTTATATATGTAAAATGCACTTTAAAATATCAATGCTTAAAAAATCTCATAATATCATTGCCATTTTAATCGACGAGTTCAGACACTGTCAAATTAAGTGTACTTCTTTAAATCTATACCGCATTGTATGAAATTCGAAAACAAGTAGGCCTAAGTGAAAAATTTCATTCAAAACAATCAGAAAAATATTTTTAATTTGCGAAAATATTTTATGCAAGCAATAGACTTAACATTTGTAATCACAATTTGTTCCACGAGGACAAAGATTCAATAAAGAGACCAATCGCATGGTATGAAAAGCTTATATTTTACGTATAGTATATTCCGTATTAATGTTTTTTTTTTTTTAAAGACCAAACAATTTAACAATTAAGATTTCGTTTTCCCTGTATTAAAATAGCCTACCTTCCAGATTTAGTGATGATCATTTCTGTGCCGAGATCGTGGAACTTGTCCCAAAGCTCCTTGGTTTCCAGGCTGCAGGAGATCTTTGCCATCTCCTCACTGGGGACGCTCGGGGTGGTGGGGATGAGCGGTTCCGTGCAGATCACGGGCGAACTACCGCCGAACTCTCCGGCCGCCTCCAGGGCGGACAGGTCCCCCACGGACTGACTGCAGGACGACTTCTCTACGAATTGTTCTGAAAGAATGTTACCACATTTAACACCTTCCTTTCACAATACACTTTTCTGATAAAAAAGGAAGGTTTTTATGTAGCCTAAGAGCTAAAATTCTATAGATGCTTGTAAAAATACACAATTTGCTTT
>JAODKE010000146.1:27422012-27436735 GCA_026779605.1 Mormyrus hasselquistii
GATAAAAAAGGAAGGTTTTTATGTAGCCTAAGAGCTAAAATTCTATAGATGCTTGTAAAAATACACAATTTGCTTTAATTTCCTAATTTCTTATTCATATTGTTCGTACATTTATAATTACATTATTATTATTACGATTATTATTATTGTTATTATTATTATTATTATTATTAGGTCCTATTGGTAGTAGTGGGGTAGTTATTGCTTTTTTGTGGTACAGCTTATTTTTAACATTTCTTGAATTTTGCTTGTGATAAATTAGTACACTTTGAAACCAAAGACATTTCTCATTGCAATCGACCAGCGGAAATTCATTAAGATTTATAATTAACAGACTACAGTAAAGGGGATGCAGCAGCACCAGTTACAGCCTACAAAACCGAGCCATTTACGATAAGTTTAGCTTGACAAAGATGCACGTCGTACTCAGACCCTGTAAACTAATTCTCAATAATCACTGCTCCACCTCAAAGGCAACTGTTTCAGACCATGGCCGTCATAAGACCTTCATCGTATACTTTAGGCCATGACACCGATGACACTAACGTTGATATTTGCGTTGATGTCCGAAATCATTCGCGTTAATTCCCTTCCGGTTTTTTTTATTAAAATGTGCGCTTGGTGCGCATGTTTATGATATTGTTGGGATTTAGACCAAATATAAATTCAAGCTGTGTACTTCTTGATCTTAATATGCATATTTGCAAAGGGTAAAAATAAATGATGCTACTTTTGTTCTCACACTGTATTCCACGTTCTGTAAAGAAGGTTTTTCTGTTATTCCCCCGTGTGTTGTACTTTTCAGAAGGCCTCTGTCTATAAGGTCGCAACCTTATTTTTTCTGCACTTGAAAGCTCCAAGATTTCAGACGACAACGTCCAAGAAACACGACGATTACATGCTTGTTTTTGGAAAGGACCCCCATTCATTTTCATATCTTGGCGCCGACAGCCCTCGCTGAATGTTTCAAATGACAGCTTCTCTATAGGGCAACCCGAAGAGGGCTTCAGAGACAAATGCGAATAGACAAATTATATGTGCGCTTCGAAAGCCGATATTGTTTTGCCTTCCATATGCGAATAACAGGTTATTTTTATTCAGATACATTATTTTATAATTTGTTTTACGTTGGGTTAATAGGATAAGCATGTTATGTTGGGTTAATAGGATAAATGAATTTATTAAAATCTCCGACAATAAAGTGAAATTGAAATTAAGGTGCGCTGAAAAGCGACGAGTAGGCCTATATCAAAAGAAGAAATCTGCCTCTCCTTTCGCAGTGCTATTTACAATACCCACTTAGATGAGGAAAAAAGTGTAAAATCTTCACATAAATGAATCATATAATTATTTTATTTTTCGAAGTGGCAAAGTTTAAATTGATTCCGCTAACACATTTTAACATGTAATTTTCATTCGGTGATCATCTTTGTCCAAAAAGACAAATGCAGGAGTCTTAAGTCAACTCACCCAAAGGTTTGATAGTGTTTTCCTCCGTGTCCTTGTCCTTAGTTTTCCCACTTGACATAAGAGCGGCGATAGAGAAGGCATTGGCCCTGGAGGAAAGCTGAGGTTTGGTCGAAGACGTGTACTCCATGGCGGGACGGCTCGCTGCAGTCGCCGGAGAAAGTTGTGTATTTGCCAAGCAGCTTCTCACCAAAGATGCTCTAGGGTGCCGAGAGTTCGGCGTGCCAACTCAAGCTCCCCTTGTTAAAAACCGAAACAAAGCTGACACAAAGGTAAAGTCTTTCAGAGCCGTTTAAAGCTGACCTATGCGGCTGGGCGAGATCATAGCGCGAAACGTTTCCTCGTCAACGCGTCCAGTTTAGTGGGATCTTTAACATTGCAATGACCGGACACTTGCGCTCTCCTTAATTTCGGTTCTCCCTCGATCGCTATCGGCGGTAGCCAATCGGCGTGCTGCCCTCGACGTCATCGTTATGCCGTCCTGTGAACTAAATAGCAGGCAAAGAGCCTATTAAAAACAGCTTTCAGTCCAATTTCAACAATTAGGCAAAGCCTGAGGGGACTCTGATTGGACCTTTTACGCACCACTGATAACAAATAACTATTACTCACTCTGAGTGGTTTAACTTACAATGATAAAGCTAATTTGTACATGCTAGTATTATAGAATAGTAAGGCTGTTCATGCGTTTATGTTCTTTTTTGCTCTGCGTTAATTATGGTGGAATAATGTTAGTTTGCACAGTCAAAATATCAACTTAAAATGATCTTTTCGGACCATTGCAGCAATTTTCCCCGCGTGAAACAAGGTACAAATCAAGGACGTGCGCATAATGTGTATTAAACATTATTAATTTATTAAAACACCTTAGTATTACTATGAATCAATGATCTGAGAGACATTTACGAATGACAATTGCGAGCAGGGATCGTCAACCCATCCGTGGTAGTGGCAGGACTCGTCTGTTTAAAAAATAAAACAATAATAACTTACAAAAACTATGTAGACTACATTTTAAAATATTTTATATCGTAAATATATCGCATTTTGAGCACAAAGTCCGTCAGAATATGCCATGGTATTGACTGCTGGTTAATAGTAATACGTATGACCAGCTACAGACAGGGGTTAATGACACATAATTAATATAAGCATTTAAATAAACGTATTATTATTATTATTATTATTATTATTATCCGTCAATTTGAATTTGTGGCCCAGTAACGTGATCGGCTTCAATAACACGTTATTTATGACTGGTTTATTGTGGGTTCTGTGAGGGTTCAGTGCCCGACAACGTAACTGCGGCGGCGTGTTCCGCGTTACGGACAGCCTAGAACAAATATGACTGTTACAGTTATTAGTCCTAAACGACAACAATCCTCGCAGCAGTAATAATATCAATAATAAACGCAATTAAAGGTAATACTTCATTTAATATTGTACTCATTAAACGTGGAGAAATGGGTAGGCGCATATGTTTGTCATCAGATCCCCGTTGTCATTTCATCCTACGATAACGACACAAATCCTTCTAGTCGTCATCTCAGTTCGACGTGTTTCACTCATTTTCTTGGACCCCACAGTCTGCGAACTCGGGGACGTGCAAATGTGCGTACAAATAATGTCAATGCTGCCCAAGTCGATTGATATTATGTGGAATGTTTTTAAATAAAGTTGATTGCAAAAAAAGAATGCTCACTGCATAAAATAATAATAATAATAATAATAATAATAATAATAATAATAATAATAATAACACCAACAACAGTCCACCAATTAGGAGGGTTGGTCAGTATTAATGAAACGTAACGCCCACGTTAAAACTACGGCATGATCACATCTGTTGCATATTTTAATATGTACTTTTATTTCGTTGGTTTGTTTTAATTTTAAAACCTTAAACATGAACATGTGTCTTGTTTGTTCGTTCCTTCGCGATTTATAGCTGCCAAACTCGCCTATAAATCCAATTTCAGAAAGCACGGTTCCCACCTTGTCGCACTGACTGCCGCACGTCTTATGTATATAAATATATATTTTCAAAGCGCTGACACCGTGGTTTCTCGGGCAACGAATCACCTTTCAGCCTCAATGTCACTCAGCCAGAGAAATGGACGCTTATATAAACAAGAACCCGAGATCTACAGCTTTTTAAACCTATTAGGTGACTTCGAAATGCAAATCCCGTGCTGCAGATATATAATAAGAGACCTGGGTTGACAAATTAGATTACCTTTCAATTGCCGGTGGATAATGTGCTAAAAGCTTTGCCACTTAGTGTAACTCCTTACTGAAAATTATTCACACATTGGGGGCTACTGTTCTTGCGGCTGAATGCACTTCTTAAAGATACAGCCAACCCTGAAACGGAGGTCATTGTCAACAGAATAGTTTGGCAGCTTGTAATTCAAGCGAGTCAGGCCCGCAATATTCGATAGCCTGGAACCAATAATAACCGCATATGACAAATATAGGAGGATGTTTCCCAGCGAAATTAAATTTCATTGATTTCGGTAATACAAGGCACAGGAGCCGCAGTTCACCCCGTTTTAAGTTTAAAAGAGTGTTGTGCAGTGCTGTCTATTTATTTAATAATTCGTTTTCCTTTGCGTTTCTGTGATTCAATGAACAACTTCAGCAATAGCCTTTTATTTTACAGTGGAATAATCAGTGACACGAGAGCGTTTTAAAAACACGGGCTATGCATGAAAATACATAAAACTGTGCTTTTGGTACGCAAAACTTAACATAAAACGTGGACAAAGGTAAGTTTCATGTCACATTTTTGCATGCTATTTTATTACCAAATCCATTGTCCACACAGCTGTTTGGAACTTTATGACAGTTAGGCCCGCATGTGAGGAAAATACATAAATCCAAAAACTACTACAAGACTAAATTTTAAATATTAAATAAAAGATTAATTAATACCATCTAATAATAAGATATTTCTGTCATTTACACCATTGATTCCCCCAGATCTAACACCATTCTCTTACACGTTAGAAGTACCGATTTCTGACCAAATTCTTCTTTGTTACACTTTGAGCTGTAAGTGAATACCGTAGTACGAATAGGCTTACGTGTTTATCACCATACACATCCAGACTTAATTCTTTATGTGGGGTCTTTGCTCACTTAAATCCAAATTAACCTACACAAGCACGAGCACATTTCATAATGAAATATCACCCCCTGACAGGCTTTACGTTTTGACCTCCTGTATATATGGGATAATAATTGCGTCAATTTGAAATGATTTTACATTTGCTCCACTTCATTTTAATTACTTTAATTAGGAACAAACAACCTGCCATCATTGAAAGATGGCTCGGCCTGGACATAAAGGCGCGATTAAAAATGTTTCATCATGGTAACTAAGATCTCCATGTATTTTGCTCAGTATTTTGTATAATAAATAACATAACTACTACGAATACATCTGAACAATCAGCAGAACAAACCAACAAAACAAAAAGCATTACTTAATTGAAAATGACAGAACAGTAAGTATCACATTTTAAAATCTGGTTGTCATCAAATTAATATTTTAAGTTAATGGTGTTATTTAACTAGAAATAGCCCAAGGACCGGAGGATTCGCTTCACTTGAAATATGATAACTAAACATTTCTTAATTTTATGTTCTACTAAACTCCAAAGAACATGTTTTATCAGTGTTTATAATAAAGCCGAAACGTAATTATTAGTTGTACATTAACTGTTCATTTACTTGGATAATATATAGAAGCGGTAACAACTGAGTTAACTTAAGCCATTGACTATTTATTTCTGTCGATCTATACAGATCACTTCTAGGAATTAATGTGCCGTTTCAGACAATGTTTCAGGATTCTGGATCCAGTGTTTAAAATACTATGCATGCATCATATTCATGTCTTTTCTTAAAAGTTAAATATCGAACATGAAAGATCTTTATTTAAATATTCGTTTTAGCATAGGTGGTGACTTAAGTTTAGTGCATTATATTTTGTTTTCCAAAATTCTTAATTTTATTGTTTTTACAATTTGGCCCTGAAATACGTTTTGTCTTCGGTTATTTCATAAATGCTCTTAATTCTATCCCATGAATTACTCTTAACCGTCTCACTAGTGAAAACGACGGACGTGTACACTTGGCCTATAGCTAAACCTCTATACATTTGAAAATTGTAATTAATTGTAATACTGTACTTTTTACTGATATTAAGTAAAGTAAATTTAGGGCCCAACCTTCTTTTAAGGTTTGATTTTGGTACTTTTGCCTGTTGAAGGATGAGTAGCCTACAGTAATGTTTAAAAGCTACGGCTTTTTATCGGTCCGGGGTTTTTATGTAGACCTACTTTTCCTTGTACAAGAGACAGTGATGTCGGGGCGGAAGCAACCAAAAGATACCCTGGTCTGTTAGCGCTCCAGCTCTCTAGACTGTCTTTCACATAAAGGCGCCGCGGTGTTTTTACAGTGTCCGACGACTGATAGCCCCCTAAATGTCATCGGTATAGGAAAACAAAACAAGAAATCTAGGGACGGTGCGAAATGCTTAAGAGGGCGTTTTCCTAGTCTTGGTGTTTTTAAAAGAGAGAAAGCTTACGTCTGAACGATATTTCCACAGAAGAAAGAAAAGAGATGAAGAGGGAAACAGTGCAGTGATTGAATTGTACGCCGCACTAATGCTGCCGTAATGAAATGATTGCTGCCTTTTTGCCCGACACACAATCTGATTCGGCCTCCGCCCACCAGAGATCTCGGACAGCGCTAGACCTCTGGACCTTCTTCTAATGTAATCCAAAAATCAACGATAATTTCACAATTAATGCTCGCAATTTGCCCTAATGCTCATATAAATCGTGTTACGCGTAGCTGTACGTCGTGGCATTCTCTAAATGTATTATGGCTATGTTTATCATTTATCAGTTATAGCAGGCCTACTAACACTCTCTGAATGCTCAAAGCCTATATCGTAATACACATATTATAATCACAATAAAAACACGTTTCAAACATATTAACCTGTACAAGATGTATTTATATATTTACATATATGATCAGCCAGTTACAATCCTACCGTAATTAGTTGTAATAAAACTGGCTAACTTACAGGGTTATATAATCAAGAAATGTATCCGGATGTCTAGGTAATTAATTATGCTATGGGGGCTGCAATTCAAAGCCGTGGAACTAAGTACAAACGTAATCAAATGAAATTCATGAAGTTATTGAAACATCCGGCAATAACATTGTACTGATAAAATGGCAACTTGAGGTGACGTTTTCTTGTGAAGTAAACCTAGTCAGCTGCAGTCACACTAAACAGAAAATATATCCAGACATTACATATACGGGTTTTAATTGGATTCAGGGTAACAAATGCTTCTGGAGAATATGAATACTTTAAATTTGCAGGGTTTTGGGGAAAGATGAACTTTTGGCTACTTTATATACATATAAATGCTAATTACTCATTAGCTGACAGGGGAAAGATAATGCAAATGACATCACCCAACAACCCTATTTGCTCACGGTCAACCAGCCCTGGGATGGATGGAGATTTTGAATGGGGCCTCCAGCTCTGGTGATGAATGATTCTTGGATCAGGGCTCCCTGTTCTGTTTTAAGCCAGACAGCACACAGCGCCCCCAAAAGGCCCATCTGGAACACTACTCAACCCCAATTGAATAGCGATTGTTCTTTGTTTCAATTATTATACAGCTTCATGGCAGATAGTGTTATCCATTGAGCTAATTACAGGTTTAGCACTTTATTATATCAGATCAGGCAAATCACCTTGGTAATTGTTTCCATCAGATTTTCTAGCATTCCTCTGGATAATCCTGCTTATTCAGTCCCAGGTCCATCGAGAGTGTTACAGGGACCATTCTGCACTAGGGCATGACCAACATCCTGGAATGTGCTTAGATAGACCCTTCATTTACCTAACCACTCAACCAATCATTATTCTCTAAGGCACAACCCGACTTGATTATAATATATAATGGATGCATACTTTGTCAAACGGTGATGCAGGACTATATGAAGAAGTCTCTGGCTGCTAAATATGACACATGCATAACGGTAGCTGCAGAAAATGAGTAGAACATCACTTGTTTCCTTATTATATATATTTCTATTGTTGATGAATATGGCTGGTCGGTGACCTTGAAATGGTCAGTCATGGCTATTTCAGACAGAGGTGTGTATGTGTGTGGTGGCTTTAGCAACCCACAAAGTCCCCGCTGTGTCAGAATGAACAAGGAAAAGCTTCCAGGGAACAATCTGCTTGTCCTTCCTGCCACCTAGACACGAATATTGAATATTCTTCTGGTTGAACAAATGTATGAGCTCTAAAGGGAATGTTGGACTTGATGTGCTGTGCGAATGATCGAACAGTCCCGGTGGTTTAAGAAGTGTCCAAATGTGGTTTACAGGCATTCAGGAGGACTGCCTGGGCCTACTCCCAGGGGCGGGGGGCAAGTGCGATAGACAGGGAGGTAAACGCTTTTCACAGTGTGGCACTGGCTGGCCTCAAGGTTTTAGCAAAGACGTGGCTGCGATAAAAGCCTCAGGTTGCAGCTGTTAGGAAAGGGAGCATTTCTGTGTCGGCCTCCAGCCCGATGACATCTTATTAAGAATTAGTTTTGCCCCCTGCGACATGCCCTAGGTAGGCTTTCCTACCAGCCATGGCGACTTGAAATTGCCAAGCCAGTGATTTTGTCCTTTAGTGAAAGTCACTGCCTTCTTGTAACTTTGACTTCTGGTTCATTGTTCCAAATTTTTCCTCAACAACTTTTCAGAATTCTGCAGTTAGCGCATGATATCCCAACCCGCACAGGCGATTCGCATTAATTCTCCCTTATAGTTCCTGGACTGTCTGTGGGTCCCCGAGGATCAGATTGGGAAAGACTGGATCAGAGCAGGTTGCCTTTGAGACACACCGTCAAATGAATTCATGTGGATATTGGGGTCTGAGCCTACAGCTTCTGCCCCCTCCAACCCATAAATACATGGCTTTATATGGAATGGGACATGCCAGCAAATCTCCCCCCCCCTAAAACTCTAAAATACGCTCTTTAAGATGAACCTGACAGAAATGTGTGTTGCATCTGAGCTTTTTATACATCCATCTTCAGCGGCTTGTCCTTGGAAGGGTGGGGTGGGGTCTTAGGACCTACCCCAGGCAGTGGGGACACACCCTGGACGGGACGGCTGTCCTTTACAGGACACACGTATGCATACAAACGCATAATCTTACAGTACTGACAGTTAGGAGAAAACTAAACCACACTGATTAGCCTAACTACATATACTGCCCGGCCAAAAAAAGAGTTGCCATTTGAATTTATCGGTGGACCACCATTAGCTTTGATCATGGCGTACATTCGCCAAGGCATTGTTTCCACGGACGTATGCTACATCTCATCATTGATTTTCATCCGGATTTGCATTCATTTCTCACCGAGATTTTGTATTGATGAGTGAAGTCGAAGCACTTCTGTATAATCTTCTTCAGCACATTCCAAAGAATTTCGCTGGGGTTAAGGTCAAGACTCTGTGGTGGCCAAATCATGTGTGAAAATGATTCCTCGTGCTCCCTGAACCACTCTTTGCCAGTTCGAGCTCGATGAATCTTGGCATTATTATCCTGGGATATGCCCAAGCTGTTAGGGCAGGAAAAACCCACTGATGACGGATGGAGGTGTAACATGGCCATTCAGTAGATTCAGGTACTCAGCTGACTTCACTTTATTGCTGCATAACGTTGCTGGTCTGTAATAATGATCCAGTCATCGGCTCTTAAGTATTTGCTGATATAAATTCAAATGGCGACTTTTTTTCACCGTGTGAGTCAACGTGAACTGCTTGGGCTGAAAAGGTGACCTTGTTTATCTGAGGCTACTGCAGAAATGGTTTATTTGCTGTTCAGCCACAAGCTGCACATTCTGAGGTTGCAGTGGAGTGTTAACAGTCAGGGAAGAGCAGAGAAGCGAGAGTGTCTCATGTGCAAAGAGCACTGTTAATACCCTGGACTTTACCCCCCTGGAGTCCCCCCCCCACCCCCACCCCTCCTTTACTTACTGGACAGTGAAAATTGCACCAAGAAAGCATTAGCGCACATGTCTGTGAAGCCCACTCTGTCCCAGCTTGTGGGGTGGCAGGTGTCACCAGCTGAGGGAGGGGGGGCCTGTCAGGATGCCGTTATTCAAGCCTGATATTATTACTCTGGCAGAAAGGACAGGCCGGGTATGATACGTGTGTAATCCGGCACGTTCAATACGCCAAGGAACCACTGTGCATGGAGCCTCTCTGGGAACTAGACTACAGTCACAGTGCATGTTGATGCCTGAGTAGGGACAGGTGTCATTCTGTATCTTGAACTGGGAATTTTGGAAAGAGCTAGGGCAGGAATAAGACCCACAAACTGGGAAATGTGAGGCCGCAGTGTCACCCAGTGAGCGACTCTCTCCTCCAGAGTGTTTTCAACCTCTGCTTCAGGGTGGACAGATGCCTACATCCATTTTAACCCAGATCCACCTTCCTTGGTGAATCTTGTCTGAGTGGAATAACTGAGCAGGAATGGATTGGGCTGGAGATGATAAGGGCCTTTAACCTTTGGAAAAAAAATCGATGGATTTAAGCCTCATGACAATGGTGTGTCTACCAGTGTGACCAAGATGCCGCTGTCCTGATATAAAAACGAGATAAAGCGAGAATCACATGAGAGTCTTACTCAGGGGTGCATTTCTCGAAACCATCGTTGCTAACTACGTTAGCAACTTCCGTCGTTCGAACTATGTAAGTACGACGCAGGTGTTTCTCGAATCCATAGTTCAAACTTCATAGGTAACGATAGTGTGGACTTACGTAGTACGATGCATTTGTTAAACGACACAGGTGTTTCCCGAAACCATAGTTCGAACGAACGTTCGCAAACACTGTCGTTAAGTTGTGTAGTTCGAACTACAGAAGCGTAGTTCCATGTAAATTCGTCAGCAAAGGTGGAAAATGCAGTTTAATAAGGGTATAGTCACCGTGTAAGTAAGAAATTTAATAATCTGTAATACCCAATAAGGAATAAATTAGCTCTACAATCACATGTAATCTGAAGTTGTCTGAAAATGTAGTTTGAAACGTAATTGTTGTGTGGGTCTCTGGTCATATGTACGGTAACTGTCTAGTGAGCAATAGGGACAAATCTCAGACTGCAAAGTATTGATTAGCACAGGGGTGATTAATTTTTAATTTTAGGCATGCAGCTTTTTGCTGCAACTCCGTGCTTAGAGTAGAACGTAGAGGACCTATTGACTTAAGAGTTTGCACAACTGGGTTTGAGCAACTAATCGAATGGTTATCCCAAAAAAACCTGCAAACACACCAGCCCTTTCTGGATAAGATTACCCACCCCTGTAGTGGCATATGCAGTCAGTGTGTATTGCTTGGTGAAGGATGTTGTGTACCCTGTGGTCATTGTGCCATTTGGTACACTTCGCCATATATAGTAAAACAGAGAGAGAGAAAAAAACATTAATAAAATAAAAAGAAAATAAAACCCAAAAATAATAATAATAAATCATTATCCCTTGTACGTGTGCATGTGTGTATTTGTAGCCCTTTGCAGACCATTGGGTGTTGTGCAGTTTCTTCATTACAAACATAGCTTCAGAGGGACAATAGTCGCCTTTCTATAGAGTACAGCCCTTTGATGAAGTACTCCTTATTCACTGACAGCTGTCACTGCCATAATGGAAGAGTAGAATGACACTACAGCGGTCAAATACGAATCCATGCCTTTGTACTCGGGAAATGACTTCTGTGATGTTTGGATATTACACGCATCTGTCTATTCCAGTTAGCCACTAACATTCTGTAAGTGACAACGTTGCACCAGGACTTTGTAAGTGTTCGTAGTGTGATTGAAACGCAATGAACTGCAATCAGCGTCATTACAAATGGAGCATCTTTCATAAAATGTATATACACAGTTTGTGAGTTTTTGTACGCGACCGGCTGTGAAAGTAGTTTGTTGGTTGTTGCGCACAACTTGCCGTGAGTCTGATCAATCAGCGGTAGAACCATTGTAGTTCAAACTACGGTAGGTTCGCCGTGAGTCTGACCAATCAGCGCTGGAACCACTGTAGTTCCAACTACGGAAGTCCTAACTAACTAACGTGGTTCGAACTACTGCGGTATGATGGTTTCGAGAAACAGTCATTGTTCAGATGTTGGTTAGTTTGAACTATCATAGTACGATGCATCGTTGATGCTAACTTCTGTCGTTGTTTGAGAAACGCACCCCAGACTGGCTAATGAAGCCTCATATCTCACATTAAGGGTCGTTACTCTTTATACACTGAAGTGTCATAGTTATAACACAGCTAGTTAAGTTTTATGGCTTTGGGTCGTTGGAAAGCAGACAGTCATTCATGCTTTACAGGACTCGTTTAAATATGTCCCAGCGAATAAAATGTTTATGTGAACATTTTATGAGCTGCTCTTAGTGAGTGATTATGCAGAGTGGTTTATATGATGCAATGGCTTAGAGGGTGACTCTGTGACATGTGTGGAGATGAGGGCTTCTTCTAGCTGCGTGGTTATGGGCCCCATTTTGTGTGTGTGTGTGTGTGTGTGCGTGCGCGTGTGCATGTGTGTGTGTGCCTCAGATGGACTGGCATCCCATCTAAGGTGTTTTCTTCCCCATGCTCAGACCACCTCGATCATCTAGAGGGTAAGAGGTCATGGAAGATGCATGGAAGGAATTAACACATCACCACACCGTGTTACTCCATTGTGGCTTAAACATTTGAGCTGAATTGCTTGTACTTTAGTTTTATTTTAGCCCATCTGCACTTCTCATCTGTCCTTCTCAGAGCAGACTTGAAACATCCAGAAACCTCCAGAAACGTCTACCTTAAAACTCCAGCAGCTACCTGTCCAGTGGCCTCAGCGACTGTCGGTATGGTCTGCAGCAGGACGCTTTGTGTATCTCTGTCTCTGTCTATGTCTGTCTGTCTATGTCTGTGTCTCTGTGTCTATGTCTGTCTGTCTGTCTGTCTATGTTTGTGTCTGTGTCTCTGTGTCTGTGTGTCTATGTCTGTGTCTCTGCGTCTGTGTGTCTATGTCTGTGTCTGTGTGTCTATGTCTGTGTCTGTGTGTCTGTGTCTCTGTCTCTCTGTCTATGTCTATGTCTGTGTCTGTGTGTCTGTGTCTCTGTCTCTCTGTCTATGTCTGTGTCTGTGTGTCTGTGTGTCTGTGTCTCTGTCTATGTCTGTGTCTCTGTGTCTGTGTCTTGTCTGTTCTTGCTACCATAAGTCCGCTTTTTGACAACATCAGAAGATACATGTTTGCTTATTTTGGGCAAATTACAAACGAGGTACAAAAGGTAAATGGTAAGAATTCAATGAAGAGCCACAAACACAACAAAGCCCTTCTCATTTAGGTCACAGTCTGTCAAAGTGAACAGAGAGGCCTGCAGTCTGTGTTGAAGAGGAGCTGAGAGCCTTGCGGTCAGAGGTCACAGGTCAGGCGGCTATAGCAGATAACGAAGCGAGAGGGACAGGCTGATGGAGGAGCGGGCGGAGTACTCGCTTTACCAGGCCAGCCTGGAGACTGCTGTTGAACCCTTGAACAAGCACTTAGCCTAATCATAGTTATGTGCAAATATCCCATATAAATTAGGTGGCTAATTAGGATGTTTATTTCTGCAATATTCTTCATTATTAGCTTTATCTTCACCGATCCCGGGGTACACTCACAATTCACAGCTATGGGCAACTCAGTAACTCCAATTAACCTCAGCCTGTTTTTTGACTGGGGGAGGGGGCAGCGGGAAACCAGAATACTCACAGGAAACTCCATGACGACACGGGGAGAACATGCAAACTCCACACACATGGAACCCTGGTGGAGGCCTGAACCCGGGTCCCAGAGGTGCGAGGCGACCATGCTAACCTATTTGTACTGAGATTACCGCAATTTTTAAATTAAGTTTAGCTGGGAAAGCAGTCTGAGCGGTTACATTTAAAAGGACACAGCCCAGCTTAAGCTGCCAAAACATACCAAAGTGACGCTAAGGTCGTCCTTCCCATGGACCAGCGTACCTCTGATAGGTATTAAAGCGGCAGGGAAGCCTCTTCCCTCATTACCGCCAATGCTCACTATGTCCCTCATTACCGCCGATGCTCACGCCCTGCAGGAAGAGCTCAAGCAGCCTCATGGAGGTTAGCCTGGCCGTGTGAGACTCCTGCTCCTCCCGTCATGTGCCGTGACCTCTGACCCCCGAGACATTCCACAGTCATGCTGCCTCCCTACAAGGCGCCCATCTTGGCTGGCCAGGCGCGTGGGCATCCAAACCCCCCCCCCAGAAAGGCTACCTGCAGACCCAACAATATACCTGAAATTATGGCTAATGGGCCATAATTATGAGCCTCTGGGTGTAACTGCCCGACCCAGGGCCCTCGCTCCTGCCTTTGGGTTCACCAGCTGAACATAGTGTGACATCATACCCCTCATCCTAGCAGCAGTGAGGTGGCTATGGCGAGCGTGTCCCAGCGTCCCCTCTCTGATCATCTGTCATCTTATCATCGTCACGCAGAATCTCGGCACTGACGTCCCGGCCGTATAACATTTGGGGGAAGTAAAGCGCTTTCAGGTTCGGGTGGGATGTAAGATACGGAAGGCGTCGTGCCGATGAAAGTTTGCGTGAGTGAGTGTGTGCGTGCTGTGGCGGGTGGGAGGTGGGGGGGATATTAGAAAAATCTGTCCTCTAAACCCCTTAAGTCCTGACTGCACCCCCCCACCGAGAGTGACGGAAGATCAGAGTCAGGCCATCCAGCTCAGGATACATTAGCAGCCTTAACTCCAGATTACAGTAGGAAATGGCCTCCTAACCTGTGGGGGCTGATCATTCCCGACGGGCTGTCACTGCCCCCCCCCAGATACGGACTTTTTTTTATACCAACCTCCCCATTTCTTATCCAGTAATGTAATGAAATCAGCATGACAGCACACAATGACATTCTACAGAGTGCTGCGTCGTTATTGGCTTGTAATCCCTCCTTTTGTCCAATTACGCCGGACAGGAAGTGCATTACACGATAGTTTTTCGATGAGGCCCCATGAAGTTATGGCCTCGACGTCCTCACGGCGTAACCCCCCCCCCCCCCCCCCCCACACCACACACACAACCAAGGACAACAACCCCCACAGGGGGGGCCCCCCCCGAACCCCCTATTCTCGTTCGCGGTGGTGTTCTGTTGTTT
>JAODKE010000146.1:27437502-27452214 GCA_026779605.1 Mormyrus hasselquistii
CTCCCACCCCCATAATGGGCAACACAGCCCTCTGTGGCTCTGGGACTGATAGGCATGTGGGAGCCATACAGCACATTGGTGGTTGCCAAGGGATAAGGAAGGATTTAGGTGAGAAGGAGGCGTGAGATCATGGGGGGGGGTGTCCCCTCGGGAAGTGGCGGCGGCTGGGAGTGGCCGAGCGTGGGTGGGACATCGGGTCCCACGAAGCCGGCATGGAGCGGAATTCCGCAGCCCCAGGCTTTGGGACCCCCCGTGGCCCCCGGGCCACTCCATGGCAGCGATGGGGCTGTTGTTCTTCCTGATAGAATCGCTGTTATCAGCAGCTCAGTGAAGCTGCCAGACAGAACATTTGCCAAATCTTGCTGATGGCAGGATCCGGAACGGAGAACAGCATGATAAAGACACATTAGACGGGGGACGGCGGCGCACGCTGAAGCCGCGGCAGTCAATAAGCGCCCAACTGCACGATCACGGGCTGTAAATGCTCAGAACGACCGTAGAGATGATTTTATTTTGGGTTTAGTGGAGATGCTTGATTTAAAATATATTTAAAATAGTTCGATTAGTAATGAAGTCCAGGGTGTCAAAGGTCTTATGTCCTGTGTTTCACTGGGATGTATCTGGGCTCTGCATAGCCCTGTATTAATGTCAGGTATAATGAGAGCGTTATTCATGCCGAAGGGAGTAGGCTGAAGGGAGTAGGATGCTAATGCACCTGATCCGCTTTATCGAAGAGCAGACTTTTGAATGTTGACCATAGGATGGTTGTGGATCATTCTAGAAGTCAAGATACTGGCACTGTTGTTTGTTGTAAGACTGGTGCAATTATACCATTATATAGTATATTTCCCACGAATTAACTTAGACTCCATACTGTGATGCACAATATTTTGCACATGGACCGCTATGCCGTCAGAGTCGGAGATTGAACAAAGTGATGTCACTATTTATGGGTCAGTGATGTCGACTGGTGATACTGGTGAGTGGCGTAGAAGCACAGTGACTTTTTTGGTCCATCCAATTGGCTGTGGGTGCAGACAGCTCCTGACGGACTCGTCGTTAACGGGAATCATGGAATCCTCAGCACAACGAGCGTGTTCCCGCCGGTGAGGCAATCGAGGGGGACGGGCACCGAGCGGATCCCCTGCTGTCGACCTTAATTGGATTTGACAGCGCCTGGTGAAGTCAGAGTTTTTTGACGCCTGCTCTGACAGAGCTCTGATTAGGAGACATGGCTTGTGTCGTGGGGGTGAGCTGTAAACCCAGGTCGCTGAGAAACCAGGCTGACCTCTTTCACAACTTTTGTTTTATTATTCCAATACTGATTGAAACGAATTAAAATTGATAACTGTATTAAAACACCTCGGAACAATTTTCTGCATTGTCTAATTAAATTTAGGTTCCATGAAACACACTTTCCATGAAAGCCATATCTATAAGAATCTATGAATACATTCAAAACACATTATAATGCATTCATAAGGCTATAAATATTTGTAAAAAAGGTGGCATGGTGGTGCAGTGGTTAGCACTGTTACCTCACAGCAAGAAGGTCCTGGGTTTGATGCCTGGGGTCACCCAGTGTGCCTTTCTGTGTGGAGTTTGCATGTTCTCCCCGTGCATGTGTGGGTTTCCTCCAGGTGCTCTGGTTTTCTCCCACAGTCCAAAGACATGCAGATTAGGTCAACTGGCTACTCTAAATTGTCCATAGGTGTGAATGTGAGTGTGTTTGTCTGTGTTGGCCCTGTGGTGGACTGGCGACCTGCCCAGGGTGTACCCTCTACCCTGCCTCTCGCCTGAAGATGTTGGGATTGGCTCCAGCTTCCCCGTGACCCGAAATAGAGAAAGCGGTATAGATAATGGATGGATGGATATTTATAAAAATGCATAACGCATAGCTATGTTTATTATGTATTGTGAATGCTTTAAGAAGCTCGCATCCATACCACACTATAGATACCTTCATAATGCAGCATTGGAGCTTATGGAATATTATAATCATCACTATAATGGCCTTATGACCATCAATAGAAAAGGCTGCAATGCTTTATTAATTCTTATACTGAACATTATAATGTATTATGAAGGTATCTATAGTGCATTATAGACGAGAGCTTCATTGGAGCTTATGAAGTATTATGATCAGCACTATAATGTAAACTTACGACTGTCAGTAGAAGATGCTGTAATACTTTATTAATTCTTATACTGATCATTATAATGCATTATGAAGTTGCTGTAATTACTTCTGGTTTTAAACAGTGACTAACCCCCACCCCCTGAAATTGAGACTACATATACAAATTAAACATGCAGACTCCACCCACACTCAGCAGTCTTTAGGGCCGGAGCCCTGTGTGTAAGGCTCAGGCCCCCAGGACTGGAGTCTGAGACCCCTGCTTTAGGGTGTAGGTCTGACCAGAATATCGACTGGACCTAGAGTGCCAGTAAAGCACAATCACCCATCGTTTCGATCCTCAAATATCCAAACATGCACGTATATCTTTAAATCCCATTGTATACAGGCTGTGTGTCTGACTATGGTCTAAAATGGTGGAGATCTTTTCAGTCAATGCCACAGTCTCACAGCCCCTCCCATGAGCAGAGAAAGGAACCCGGGATTGTGGGTAATGGCCACTGAACCCGGGATTGTGGGTAATGGCCACTGAACCCAGGATTGTGGGTAATGGCCACTGAACCCGGGATTGTGGGTAATGGCCACTGAACCCGGGATTGTGGGTAATGGCCACTGAACCCGGGATTGTGGGTAATGGCTGCCAAACCAAGAGCTGCAGATTCAGGCCCCGGGATGAATAACGGATGATTAGCAGCAGGTGTTTGGGTGCTAAGGCTCTCTACACCCTGCTGACAGATAGTATCACATGGGAGCGGTGTCCTGGTTTTGGGGCCTGGGGGGCAGGTCATACTGAGAAAGCAAAGGGCAGCAGAATGCTTTGATAACCACTCAGAAGTTGAGGTTCCCCGGCCCCCGTGCTCCCCTGCTTCACAGCGCCACGGGGGTTGGATCTGTCTGGCCACTTTGATGGGCGGCTGCCATGTTTGTCCGTGACCCTATCGCTGCTCTCGGCACAGAGACACTGAGCAGAACGCCGCCATCCCGGGCCCCCGTGGGCTGATAGCAAGGCTAACGGCAGAGCCGAACACACAGCAGGGAGCCTGCCTCGGCACCGCGGTATGGACTGGGAAGGCTGGGAGGACTGGGGCATTGTTAGGGCGTGTGGGTGACGGGGAGGGAGGGAAAAAGAGGGGAAGGGGAAGAGAAGGATTGAGGGAAAGATGAGAAAAGAGGGAAGCAGAGGAGGAGAGGGAGGGATGGGGTAAGAGGGGGGCGGATAAAGAGGAAGAAGAGGGACAGAAGGAAAGGGGGAGAGAGAAAGACAAGAGATGAGAGGAGAGGAAGAACGACAGTACAGAAAGAGTGAAAAAGAATCGGTACACCTGAGATGGAGAGAAGGATAGAGAGAGAAAATGAGGAAAGGAAGGAGGGAGAGTAGCAGGGAGTCTGGATGGAGGACTGTGCTGATAAGGACATGAGGATGCCAGAGAGGGGGTGAAGGGAGAAATGTCTGCCCCCCCCCCCCAAGTGTGCACAGAGAGACCGTGTGTGTGTACAAGTGTGTGTATGTTTGCACACTGTATGCCTGTCTGCTGGCTCCTCTACATGCTGTGTGTCTCTGAATGCTCTGGGGCCATCGGTGTGACTGTTCTGTATCTGTGTGTGTGTGAAAACTAGGAGTGTTTGTATGTTTTTTGTGTGTGTGTGTGGTGTGTTTGTGTATTTGTGCATGTGTCTCGCATGTCAGCCCCCAACCCCCCTCCCCCCCAAAAAGAAACATTAAAAACCCATCATCACATAGGCCTTAGACAGGGATGTGGATTTAAAATCGCAAACTGATTTTACACAAGGTCAAGTCACATCCCCAGGTGCTGTGATCAGAAATTATGAAAACTTGATACACGCATCATCACCAAGGGATACTTTCATATACATTTACAATAAACTAGGTTCATCTTTTGAAAAAGGTATGTGTCACAGTAAATGTTAATATTTCAAACAAACAGTTTGTCAGAGAAGCGAAACTGCAGGCATCAGCCCCTGGCATCCATGTGAGACTTTCAGCCAATCACGGTTTTCACTGAGTTGGCCAATCAGAACCCTAGACTATGGCCCCAGACATCTCATGTTATCTCTTGCTCAGGGCTACTCTGCTGGGTCCCTCGGCGGACGGGGGGCCCACGGGTGCATTTTCATTTTCCAAATTTGTCTTCATTTGTAGATAAGTGGCGGTTGAGACTAGTGACTGCGCTGAGTAGGGGTGCTGGGCCTCGTACTGCTGATTAGTGAAGCTTTTTTCTTAGGGTGTTTAGCCAGACTGTCAGCCTGCAGAGTGGGAGTCGTGACGACAGTAAGTCTCTGCCTAGAAACTCCCCAACACACACACACACACACATGTCAGGTAAACATATCTTTATGGGGCCCGCTCATTCACTTCTATGGAAAAAATGCTAATGCTAACTGTGACAACCTTAACCCCTACCCAGCCCTAACCATAACCACAAGTAACCAAGCAAAATACAAGAGTTTTGTGTGTTTTTAGTTTTTCAGTTCAGTTACAGATTTTTATTAAATTGAGTTTTTGCTTATGGGGACTGGGACAAATGGATGGATATTCATCACGTTGTGGGGAAATTGTGGCCCCATAAGGTAAGATATACCCGCTCACAGACACACACACACACACATACTCACACACACACACAGACTGACTGACTGACTGACTGACTCACTCACTCACTCACTCACTAACTAACTAACTCACTAACTCACTATAAAAACCAGTCATAGTATGTTGCAGGTTCTTCATAGGTAGAGACAGGTTGAAAAGTCTCCACTCTGCCACAGTTGTTCTCACACGGTTTTCATGTCTGTGTATAAGCAGGGAGTGATGCATCTTTCCAGCAAAGTATCTCAGGAGACCTTGAATTCAGCCAACTGAAGATGCAGATGCCAGAGAATTAATATACACTGATATAAAATTACCATTATAGTATCCAAAGGGGGGACCATAACCTCAAGTCTTTTCGAGTCATAGTGTCCAAGTCAGGTCCAAGTCTCAAGTCATTTGCCTTCAAGTTTAAGTCGAGTCCAAGTCTTTTCATCGGTTTTGCTGCGTCGAGTTACAAGTCAGCAGATTTGTGACTTAACCATATTTAGCATCTTTTTTAAAGGACAATATTGCCAAGTATTGAATGTTGCATTGATGGTGCCATTTATACATTAACTCTCACTTAGCTTTCTTCTAGTCATGCAAAGGCAATTCAATTATTTATACAGTACATTTAAAAACGATGGGAGTTGGACCCAAAGTGCTTTGCAGTTGAGAAAGAATAAATTAACAAATATTACATACATAGTAAAATATATAAATAAAATGACATGAATAACATAGTAAAATATAAAATATATAAATAGCATAAAAATGTGCATACGAGAAATAAGAAAATTAAAAGTAAGGAAAAGTAAAACAGCAAGCAATAGAAAAAATAAGTGGGTGATTAAAATAAATTAAAAGAGTTATTAAAATGGAATTGAAAGTAACTTAATGGTGGACTTGATAAAACACCAGGAACCTCAAACTGAGCTAGAGAAAAAAAGTGGGTAATATAGATTTAAACTCATCAATAGAAAAGCAGGACATAATGTTGGATGTGAGACTAATCCAAAATGTAATCACATAATCAGAGATTTTCAGTCATTGGTACTTTTGACATACACTGACGTAAACATAATCATTGACGCAACATCTGAGTCCACAGAAATTCTCATTGCTTTTTACAGGGGCACAAAAAGCTCCAAATAGAAACATTTGTACTTTTGACATACACAGGTGCAAACAACGACCACTCTGACTGGATGGAAATAATCCAATCCGATGAGGGCGTCAACTATCAACGTGACAGCACCATAGAGGGCAATCAAGGCAGTACCATAGAAGGCAATCAAGGCAGTACCATAGAGGGCAATCAAGGCAGTACCATAGAGGGCAATCAAGGCAGTACCATAGAAAGCAATCAAGGCAGTACCATAGAGGGCAATCAAGGCAGTCTTCGGCATGCAGCATTTGCAGCAGCCTCTTTTGGAGGCCGCAGAATTTCATTGTTTGACAGGTGCCCAGAAGACTCGAAACTGAAAAATTTACCTGGACTGGAATGGACTCCCAGGCTGAATGTTTCCGTCTTGCTCCCGTCATGCACACATTCGGACGATGTCGTTTCAAATGAGTTTGCATATTGGGTTTTGTTTCCAGCAACATATCCCAGTTCGACCTGACAGACAGCTTTGGCCTTATCAGCTACTCTTTCTCCAGTGTTGATTTTTTAAGAAAGCAAAATGTTTCCAAACTGCAGATTATGAGTGACTATGACCAGCTTTAGCTATAACCAATTCAAAGCCACAATTAGCATAATGTTTTCCGTGTTGAACATCTTGGCCTACTTGAATTTTGGCTTCACCCATGTGAAGAAATGTATTAATTCATTTCATTGTGAATTCCAAACCACAAATGACATTAGCGAACGGCACACACTGAATACATGTACCGATCCAGCCCTGCCCCGAAGTACGGATCACCCTGAGTCACCCCACACTACCCCAGTCCCAATTCCATCCCTCCCCTCACTGACAAGTGCAGCAGCGAGCTTGAATAACATTCAGAAGAACATCCTAGTTGTAATCTGGACATTTTGATTTCAGGGGACTAAACAAATTTCTCATTTAAATGAAGGACCCAGTGGGTGAGGTCAGACAGACGCACATGGATATTGGTTCATCGTCCCAGTGGACACGTTTCATTCAATTCTATATCTTCAGACAGATTTTTAATGTCTTTGTTCTGTTTTATCTGAAAAGAATTTTCAGGAATAATGTTTACTAAAAAAAGCTGACATTTGTAAATGGTAGTTACATATGGCAAAGATTTAAACCAAATAACTGGGTCATACTGTTATTAGGTAAATAAATAAGCCCTGATCAGCCCGAATAGTCTTTGGTGTTTTTAATATGCCCCTGCAGTGACTTCAGTCAGTTTGACTCAAATTTAAACACAAAAAAGAGACGTAAACAAATGAAAGAAGCCTTAGATATAAAGCAGCTCATGAAAGCAAACTTTCAGCACGATGGGACACACAAGCTGACCTAATCCCATGCCTGGGGGGGGGAGGGGGGGTCACTGTATGTGTGTCTGTGTGCTTGCGCAGGTCACGATGCTCTTTGCGGTCCAGTCTCCACAGCAGTCACTTGATGACGTGTTTGGGAACCTGGAACAGGAGCAGATTTCTTATCCTGATAATGCCTGGCTGCCCTGCATCACTTCCCCGCTGGTTAACAAGCTCCTGTCAACTGGGTGTGTTAAGCGGCTGTTTCATTAACTCGATTCAGCATGTGTGCTGCTGCTGTGCCTGGTACCAGTGCCGGTACCATGGGCCGGGAATGACAAGTTTACTGGGGACTGAGCTTTCTGTTTCAGGACTTTATTGGATCCAGGGTGGTCAATGGATGGACTCAGCTTTGAAGTGAACCTCAGAAATACAGGAGCCATTTTGCTGGCCAGAATGGAAGGTAATCAAACCTGGATGTGAAGGGCAGAAGAGAGGGGGGGCTGCCACCACGAGCGTGATGGAGCTTAACTGGGGGTGACAAACCCAGAATACATAGATGTTCAATCAGGAACCAGCAGCGGGTCGGATAAGGCATACAGGGAAGCCAGGTCACATGACTGCATCTCTCAAGGTCATAGGCCACGGCCCTCTTTCCATTTGACCATCTACAGTACTACATACACAAGAACTGAACACTGTACTTGTATTTGAACACTGTATTTTTCTTATTTGATTGGTGCTTCCTTATATACATTTCATAAATGCCATTTTCAGAAAGCAGCTTACAAATTGACCCACTGACACCAGCGAGGTAATCAATGAAGGAAGATGAAGCACCTCACCAAAGGGTACAACAGCAAAGTGCTAACCAGCTTCTAAAACCCTTTGCCGAGTTTCCTAACCACTATATAGCTTGCGGACCTGTTAAATATACTGTAACTCCCCCTTCAGCACCATCAGTCACCTCTAGGGGGCTGTCAGAGTCCTGGCTGCACTCCTCTGTCTGGCAAACAGGAAGCTTTGCCTTTGTGTCCTTTGACACAGCTTCTCATTTCATGACGAATATTGAATCTAGCTATATAATTGCTGCCTTAAAATAATAGCGCTGATAACAGCACTAACACCATAGTGGGAGTGTAGCCAAAGATATAAATACATCCATTTTAAAGTGTGCTACTGATGTTAGCTATGACTGTGTGTGTAAGGAGATGAATGGAATAATAAAATAATTTATACAGACTTGTTTACTTATGTACTGAATGTCCCTCAAAATGAGCGCTGACCCCCTTTGAGTCAGTCTGCTTGTTAGGACATCTGGCCATGTGACTCGCTAATTAGGTCATTACAAGACCTCTCTGCTGGTGGCTATAGAAAGCCAGTGGACTCCTCTCGGGACTCAAGAGATGATACACTGATTAGATCTCAGCCAGCTTTGTAGTTAGTGTCCCGCGCCACCTTGGCTGGGCTGATCCCAGGACAGTCTCCAAGCAGGCTAAACTTATCTGTCCACAATGCAATAAACAACTAGGGCTTAAGCCCAACTTAGATAAGACATTAAAAATAATCTGACTCGTGTCCATCTCGGGGGCTGCAAACTCCTCTTTCTTGTGTCCCTTTCCCTCTCTTTTTTCCTCCCACACTCATTCACTTGACCTGCCCCCCTCCTCCTTCCGTAACCCCCCCAGGATTCCTCTCTGCACCGGGACACGTAACACTGAACCAAAATGAAGTGCTGACGTGAGAATTGTCCTCTGTTATGTCTTCCTTTAAGACGTTTCCCTTGAATTGTTTGTCATATTTGTTTAGAGTTTTATCTTTTCATGCAGGCAGCTGAGCTTGCCTTTTTAGACGAACAGGCAATAAAACATCGTCCAGTTCTACTCCTCTTAACTTGAATTCATCTAAAATGTATGGCTAAATAAACGGTCAGATATTGAATGAAAAAAACTGTCATTCATTGTATTCCAGAGGACAGTACCCAAGACAGGGACCACCCCGTATGGGACACCAGTTAGTTGTATGGCACACATATACAGTCACCATGGTTAATTCAGACACCAGTTTACTGAACTTCATGGTGTGAACCTACTGTTTTCTTCATGCAAAATGTTTACGACATGACTGTATGAATAATCATGCGCTCTGACTGCTCTGTAAAGTGTTGATGTGTTGAACGTTAATGAAATCTCAGCGAATATGACCGATTTCCCTGCCCGTCGTTTGCTTCCGACAGCAACGCGCCCGGCGTGACGCCATGCACACGCTGCATACTTCATGTCAACGGAGACGCCGAGTGACTGGAGGAGCAGGAATGCCGTTGTCTTTCGGAATGCTGCAGTTAATAACCTGTGGGCAAGCCGGGGCTTCCCCCATCAGCCAAATGTCGTCTCCCTCTCCCTTTGAAGGAGGGCGATCCAGGGAGACAGATGCCTCCCGGTCGTAAAACGCGACTCCCCGTGTGCCCCTTTGGCGGCCCTACCGTATCTCGCTGAGCGAGCGAATGGCCACGGCGTCCTCATGCTCATTATCGAAGGTTGGCCTTACGGGGGGGGGGGGGCAGGGATTAAGCACGGTTCCTGGTTTCACATTCCCATGGATTGGGGGTTTAGGCCTGAACTTTGGCCTTTCTGAAGTTTTAAGCTCTCACAGACACATTTAAGATGCTGTAAGGCAGTCCTCCCAGTTAAACCAGTGGGAGTCTGCATAAAATAGAGTGCATTAAATGGACTTGGATATATGCAGGAAAATGCATGCAGATGCTAACTTTCGGGCTTTTTTAATTTTCCATGAGTGTCCAGGCTTTTCTAGAATGTAAGGTCATGATCCTCCCAGTTGACCTCGAATGCGTTCGTATACTTTGGAACAGTTAAGGTCAGGGAGAGGCAGCCAAGTTTAGCACCATTGCAGTGAGCTGTACAGAAATCATTTGTATAGCATGCTGCTATACTCCTCAAACAGCAGTCAGGACCCACTAGAACCAGTAATTGATGATAATTGATGTACTTGATGATCTTCCTCTTCTACTCCTGCTCTATGGGAGTTTTAAGGATTTTAAGTTACATTTTGTATTTTACTCTTCACAAAGATACTCTGAGGAGAAAGGTTAATTGCAAGGTCAATTTGGAGGTCTACAGAAAGGCCAAAGGTGACCTTGTAAACTTTAAATGAAGATTAAATTTGTCTTTGGTGAGCTTTGTGGGAAAAGTATCAAGAGATAGTAGAAAGACAACTGACTTCCAGGGCACGCTGCAGGCCTCATCTCCCGGGCTTGCAGGCAAGCAGATGGACGACTCTGAGAAATGGACAAGCCCAAAAAATGACTCAGCCCCCGCCCCCAAATCTCCTCTCTAGATCTGTCATTGGTCCCCATCATGTCATTGGTCCCCATCATGTCATTGGTTCTCATTCTTCAATGATTGACAGAGCGCTGTAATCCCTCCCCCTGTTGCTCTCAAAGCCTCATTCCTTCCATCATTTTTCCATGTGTTTTTCAAATGATTCCGACCCCAAGCGATTAGCTGTACGATTAGCTGAATTACATTGCCCATGCTTTTATCTAAAGCAACTCACACATCGTACTTGGTTCATACAGCTGGATAATATACCAAAGAGAACCAGCCTATGTTCTTTGCTGAAGATAAAGTGTCCTTGGGTGTGTGGCACTGCAGAAAGCCAGGAATCCACACAAGCCGCATGTTTCCGTGAGGAGTCTCATCCAAGTAGCCTGAGAATTCAAGTTCATTGAAGACTCTGTCAGTGAGAGGTTTCAGTCGGGGGTGCATTTTGGGGTTCCAAGGACAATGTTTGGATGTGCTTTTCTTGGCAGTGCCAATAAAATAGGTTCCTGCGCCAATCTTGTGTTCAAGGTGTAGATCATCAGGTGGAGGTCATGACATAGATCAGCTCATGAGAAAGAAATAAACCATGTTATGACCCTATCATAGTATGAGTATGATCTAGTATGTATGATCAGAGTATGATCTAGTATGGTAGTAATAATATACTCAGCACACGAGACGAGACATGATATTGGGTTCAGGAGAAGGAGAGAGACAATATTTTAACAAGATTTTAAGGAAAACTTCAAAGAGGAAATATATTACTGGAAAGCAGCCTTTGATTTGATTAATAGGAAAGACAAAAAATGCCAAATAATGCAGATTTATGGTGAAATGTTTTGATCACCAGCATCATATGCAGTAAGGAACAGAACAAATATCTAACACCATAAAATATTTCACCACAATTCAAATGACAGGCTTCTCTCCTATTTCACTTCTCAGTTGAAGATAAAATAGAATATAGATAAAACAATATAAATAAGAAACATAAAACTTTTTTTTTTTTTTACGTTTTCTTCAACGGTGCAGTGGATTTAGGTAAAGTTATACAGTGACAACATTTTGGCACTGAACATTCTAAGTGCTAAGACCATTATATTGACTTGCATTAACGTGTGTAGATGCTGTATAACTTTACATTTTTGTGTCAGCATCTTTCAGAATCAGACAACTTAATCATCCTGAGGGGAAACGCTTAAAATTGTAAATGTATTTGTCTTCTTTGAAAAAGTTACGGATTTTTGTTCATTTCAGCGCCCATCCTCAATTGCCATCTACCATTAATGTTGTAGTTCTTAAGCATTTTGCAGTTTTATGATACATTAAGAAATACATTAACATCAACTGAAGTGCAGAATCAATATGTTTACATGACAAACAAAAATTTAATTAGTGTTAGTCTAACTCCAACCGGTCTTTTAAAACACATGTAACATGTTAGTCCAACTGAAATCACACTAAATCACTCAATTGGTCTACCCAGATAATGGA
Source organism: Mormyrus hasselquistii (assembly GCA_026779605.1). NCBI lineage: Eukaryota > Metazoa > Chordata > Actinopteri > Osteoglossiformes > Mormyridae > Mormyrus > Mormyrus hasselquistii. The sequence goes on from JAODKE010000146.1 coordinate 27,449,514, forward strand.
TTTAGCTCTGCATGTATATGTTTGATCGAACCCAAACTGAACTAGATACTGCACGACACATTTTTTACCCGGAAGTGACAAACAGTACACAGAAAAAGAAAAAGAAAAGTGCTATAAAGTCGCCCAATTCGAAGACAGTTTGCTAATTTGCCCTTAGGTGTTGGTCAGTTGTTTAGGTCTGTAACATAATAGACCAAGTGGTAAAAAGCTCAAAACTAACAAGCTGAAAAGAGCTATAACTGTACATCACCAGCGATGGCAGTAAAGTCGACATACTTTAAACAGTAAAAACAATTGCCCTCTTGTGGTTGTATACTGGGTCAAGTACAATGTTCCAATTAAACTAACAGCTCAGTTAAACCGTGCATGTAAATACTGACTGTGCTTGATTGACCACCTAAACATTTTATTATTAATTCGTTGATCCATGAAAAAATAAGTTTCCTGGTGCTGAGCAATACAATGGAGACTGATGTCATGAATTAGATGAGGCAGAGAATAGAAAAGGATACAAAACTTTATTGTCTGTTCCCAAAGGTAACAGAAATTCTCCTCTTGACAGGCTCAGAGTCACATATAAAACATACATACACACACATACATACAAACTGTTTAAAAGGGGGAGGTTCATTTTGTGCTGTTCAGGATCACTATTGCAGAGGGGAAGAAGGATTTCTTGTAGATGTTTTTCCAGGCCAGAGGTACCTTGTACTGTCTATCTGATGGCAGTAACTGAACACAATGATGTAGAGGGTGCGCGGAGTCCTCAGCGATCAGGGTGGCTATCCTGGTCAATGAACGGATGTACAGTTCAGACAGGGGGGATTGTAGTTCGTATTATTTTGCTGGATTAATTTATTATTCGGGATAGTTGTGTTTTTTGTTTGATTGTGAGATCACACAGCACCCTCACTCACACACAAGTGAATAAATACCTTTTAGCACGTAACAGATCTCAGTTGCTGTGAAACTGGCCCTTCCACCCTTTCCTTTAAAACTAAACTGGGCCATGATGGAATTGCTCAGCAATCTTCAAATTATTATTATTTTTTAAAAATAAGGATATTATATTTTGACGCAAAATCAGCACAGTGGCTACAAAAGGCTAGCAAAAGGCACAGCAGTTATTGAAATTCCAGCATCATAATTACCTCATTCAATGTAATTTCAACTGTTATTCAGCGTTGTGACAGTGTTGGATGCCTGCTGGGATGATGGTGCTGGAAATGGCTTTGCATAGTAGTAGCGTTAGCCGCTGTGTGGCGTTATATTCCTAAAATGCTTACAGATGGTTCGTGTTTTGTCTGTCACCCTTTCACCGTCTATATTTTCCGCCGGGTACCCAAAAGGCTGCCACACAAAAGATTTAAAAGTACCTGGGGCATCTGCTATGGCAATTTCTTCAGTCGCCAACATATTTGCAACAGCTGATTCGCGGCGCCTTCGCGAGGGCGCTTTTCACTCCGGCGGGAAATCTCATCTTGTGATATCGCGAGATCTCACAAGAAATTTTCCCTTGTGAAAAAGAGAAAGGAAAAAAAGCCCGATATGACAAAGAGTGACGAGAGTCCGAGTGAGCAGCCCCACACTGCGGTAGATGCTTCGATCGATGAAGGAGTGACTGAAGTACAGAAAGAGAAGGACATGAAAATACCACCAGTGGAGGCAGAAGAAGACACCGAGGCGAAGCTGCTGCGGCTGAAGGAAAAGGCCGAAGCGATTTTGGAGAAGATAGAACAGCTACGGACTGAACTGAAAGAAGTGGATGTGCTGGAGGTGAAGCTGCTTGGTGAGGCTTCAGATGTGAAAACATCGTAGGCAGTGGAGAGAGTGAAGGAGATCACTGCAATAACGAAGAACATGCAGCATGAGAGCAAAGCAGTAGTGGGGGAGAGTGAGCACAATGTTTAAATGTCTATGTCATAATGTCTATGTCATAATGTCTGTGTCATAACGTCTATGTCTTTTTATACTTAATGCTTTATTCTTAAAACGTTTTATACTTAAAACCTATGAATAAACCATTACATGTTTACAATTGAATGTGAGTGTTTAGTATTCATCAAATGAATTTTCAAAATGTCTAATAAAGGAGGTTGCCTGCACATTCTGTCTCAGTAAGACACTACCATTTCCTCATTCTGGGTTATATGAAATTATGAGGTTTTTACAGCAAAGTAGCAGACAGGCTTCTTGGTTCTTATGGAAAGGGCTTTATTAGCCATCTGGAACATTTGTGCAGTACAATTCAAGTGGGTCAAAGTATAAAAATTCTGATGGTAATAAATGCAAAGGACCAAGGTTGTCAGAGGATCATGTTCAGTAACTGTGACATCAAGTGAAGATGCATGTGTGCGGCCTCAAGGCCCAGGTGTAATTTACCTCATATCCTAGGTATAGCCCAGGTTTGGATCACTTCATGAAACAAATCTCAAGGCCCAGTGATAGACCTTAACAGAGCAGGTGTAGACTTTAAATGGCTGGGGTGGGATGGGGGGGGGGTTGAGGAGTCGGGGTCCTGTTACAGAGAAAATGCAACTGCCATTGATTTCTGAAGCTGCCATTGATCTACCCCCCCCCCCCCCCCCCCAACCCCAGGGAACCCCTCACCCCCCTCTCTCGCCACACTGTCTTGGCCCACCAACTCCCCCCCCCCCCCCCCCCCCCCCCCCCCCCCCCCCCCCACCCCTCAAACCCCCCA
>JAODKE010000146.1:27454248-27481705 GCA_026779605.1 Mormyrus hasselquistii
ACACAGTCCAACAATGCACCACAGCACCCCCATACCCTCACAATGCCCTAGAATACCCACAATGCACCACAGCACCCTCACAATGCCCTAGAATACCCACAATGCACCACAACATCCCCCCACACCCCCATCACGCCATAGAATACCCACAATACACCACAGCACCCTCATAATGCCCTAGAATACCCACAATGCACCACAACATCCCCATACCCCCACCATGTCCGAGAATACCCACAATGCACCACAGCACCCTCACAATGCCCTAGAATACCCACAATGCACCACAACATCCCCCCACACCCCCACCACGCCATAGAATACCCACAACACCCTGACAATGTCCTACAATACTAAATAAAGCACCATAACACCCCCACACTCTCACAATGCCCTGGAATACCCACAATGCACCACAACATCCCCCCACACCCCCACCACGCCATGGAATACCCACAACACACCACAGCACCCTGACAATGCCCTAGAATACCCACAATGCACCACAACACCATCCACACCCTTGTAATGCCGTAAAATACCCACAATGCACCACAACACCCCCCACACCCTGACAATGTCCTACAATACTAAATAAAGCACCATAACACCCCCACACTCTCACAATGCCCTGGAATCCCCACGATACATCACAACATCCCCCACACCCTCACTAAACCCTCAAATACCCCACAATGCACCACCGCACCCTCCCATTACTGCAATGCTCTACAATATCCCACAATGCACTACAACACCACACACACTGAGAATGTCTTAGAATATCCTATGATGCCCTAAAATGCCCCCAAAAGCCCCACCATGCACTGTAAAGAACAGTGTCACGTGATCCCAACGTAGCAGCAGGAAGCAGGGTGGTGACGGAAGCAGACTTAACCTGAATGTTGTCATGATCCATATGCCAGCTACTTAACCCCAATTGCTCCTGCAAGATTGTTCAATTGTTAGCAGCTCTTGGTAAAAACAGTAAAGCCGTGGTAGTACTGCAACAGAATAACAATCCTGCACAATGCCAGGAAGACTGCAACAGGGTGACAGTGTTTAGTTTGCAGGCTGCTGCTCTGTCTGCCTGACTGGAGGGGGGGAGGGGGGTGAGTTTGCAGGCAAAGAGTGAAATGTCACTAAGCTCATTCCCACGCGCCCCCCCCCACACGCTGCCTTTTTCTGCGGCTCAACACCAAACAAAGGGCTGCTCCACTGTGACGGTGCATCATCGAGAAGGAGATGTCACCGGGAGAAAGGACGGTGATGCACTGGCTGGGCTGACGCGTGCGTGCACAGATACAGAAGATGTCACCAGGACAAAAGGACCACAATGCACTGCACTGGCTCACATGTACGCTCGCTCGCACACAAGTATATGGAAGATGTCATCGGGACAATGGACCACAATGCATTGCACTGGCTAGGACACATCAATCCCTGGCTAATTAATTTTGACCTAATAATGCTTGTGAATTCCATGGCCAATGATCAGCCTGAGTAAAAAACCGTTAGGTTACCCAAAATGCATTTCTTCTAAGCTGCGGCAACCATATTTAATTTTATAATTTCCTGGAATGGCGCTTATAGCCTGTACGTCAAAAAATTAAGATGCCTTTATCAAATGTCACAGTGGATTTTTAAATTTCTCAACTTTGCTGTCTGTGTTGGTCTCCATTTTGGATTTTCCCCCTTAGATCACATTCAGCTGATACCTTTACGGATTTACCCATTTATACAGCTAGACATCCTACAGGTGCAAGATGGCTGGTTGGGAAGCAGCATGAGCTTCCTCCTTCTTCTTTAAACAGGACATTTTCAGCCATGCTGATGTGGGTAGAAACCACCATTTTCACAGCTTTTGTCCCTGGTGTACGAGTGCTACTATGAGTCAATCTCCTTGATAGCCGGTGAGATACCAACTGAAAATGCAGCTTAAGAAAGATGGATGCGTGCTCAAACGTGCAGTTGATAGGCAGCTGTGTGTCTGTCTGTTGGTCGGATTTTGTCTGTCTATCAACCAGTCTGTCTGTCTGTCTTTCAGTCAATCTATCTGCCTGTCTGTCAGTCTGCCTGCCTGTCTGTCTGTCAATTTGTCTCTCTCCCTGCCTGTCAGTTTGGCTTTGTTGTCTCTCTGTCTGTCAGTCACACATCCCCCCCCCCACCAGGAACTCTGGAGTGACAACAGGCCAGACACCATACTTGTCACCTTCTATGCCGTCCAGGGTGGGATTCCTGGCCCAATATAGCTTTTCCATCACAGAGCGTGGGAACCAGGCTCCATCGGAACATCTCTCTCCACCTACAAGCCAGCATCTGTTATCCCAGGCTGCCATTTACCTCACCTTGGTAAATGAACTTTCACCAGCCAAAGCAGAATGTCTACATTAGTTTACTTAAACTATAAGAATTGTTATTCTGTTTTTATTTTCCTGAAAGAAATGCTTAACCATTCACTGGAACAGCGCATACAAAGAATCCAAAGCAATCACTAACTGTCCGTGTTAAGATAATGAGCCATTTCAAATCGTTGTAAAACAAGACAATAATGTTAAGTGAAGTGTGGCATTCGGTTTTGCAGTGTTCGGGGGTCTTTTTTTAACTCGCATAATCACGTGGGAAAGTCTTTGACTGCTGATACACTGATACGCGTAAGACTCCTGGCTGCAGATCTGCCGTCTCCACGGCAGTGAAAACATGCAGGACGCCAGCACCGGCTCTCGCTGATAAACCGCCCGAGCCGCTGTCACTTCAGACGGCCGCCCTCCAGCAGACCCGCGCCACACTAATCCCGTCACTGCTTATCTGCTTTTTTTTCCCTCCTGCTTCACGGTCTCCAAGGAACATCCACAGACTTTTGGGAAGAGGGGACCCCAACAGGAAATCAGGTCAGAAAGCCAGGGTGCGAGGAAATGGCAAGGGGAGGATGCAGAAAGCAGACAAACACCCCCAACCTCTTACTGGGGAGAGGGAAACTATTCTCACTTTTTTGCTCTGCTCTTGAGTTGCAGTACTTGGGTCAGCTTTACGGTGGGTGTGAGGGCCCCCCTCAGCACCAGACCCTCTCGCACGATCCCAGAGAAGATGCTTGGGGATTAGTCCCTATCTCTAGTCGGGGCTCTGCTTTTCCTCGACACCCACCCCTGTGCCTGCCGGCAGCAAAGTGCTGCACATTTCTGTGCAGTAATAAATACAAAGAGGTTTAGTTTTGGCGTAAACACATCTCAAACGCCAGAGGCGAAGCCCTTGGGCCACAAGGAAAAAAATGTCAAAAACCACTGCTGGGTAAGCGCATGCTTTTTTTGATGAAGAGGAATTTCCAGATTCCTGAGGAGCCTGAGATGCTGAAGTCTGGATATGTCCACTTTTTGGAATCATCCTGGCAATTCATTACGACGTTAGTTGAGGTGCGTGTTAGTGTGTGAAACTCTTCAGCTTTCGTGCCTTTTTGGGACCGTTTTCGTGTTTAAGACTACATACTTTTCACTCACTTCCACCTGTTTGGCACTGTGGTTGCTATAGTAACTGGCTGAGATTTAGTCGCTTGCTTATACGTGACATTTTAACATTTTGATGGAACATGACTCTAAAAATTGATTTGATTCAAAATAAAAAAAAGCTTACTAGTTGTTCTCTATTCATTATACATGCCTGCTGGTCTGCTGCACTTGGCATCACATCAAGGGCTGTTAATTAATTGAACTAAGAGCAAAGGGGTTTCATTACCCAGGGTGCCATGAGCTCAGGTTTGGGGTGGGGGCATAAATCAGCAAAAGGGGAGCATGGAGTGTATTGGGGGGGTTTCACAAGCTCATGCAGCCGTAAATCTGAAGGGGGGGACAGGTAAGTGAGATCTGGCAGGGGCGCATAAGCCTGGATATGATCGCCGGGAGTTTCTCGACCTCCCCCAGAGTGGGGGTGGGAGGGGCATTTTCATGCTGCCTGCACCCTGGTAGCTCATCTCCTACCTGTGACTCTCCCCTAGTGGAGCAATACTCTGTAAATGCATCCTAATTCTTAATCATTCCTGAGTCCAAACTTTCCTTTGAGACTATGAGACTAGTGGCAGTGGGGGCCTGAACGCCAGCAGTGACCCTCCCTAACCTTAACCGTAAGTAACCAAATAAAATACAAGATTTTGGGCATTTCAGTGTTTTGATTGCAGTCACGGATTTCTATAAAGCTGAGTTTGCCCTTGTGGTCCACATATCGTCAATATATCAGACTTTAATGAAAGGTTTTTATCACACCGTGAGGACAAATGTTGGGATTAGAGTTATGGCCATATAAAAGAATGAAGAGTCCCCACAAAACTATGCATATTTAATCTTAGTCCCAGTCCGGCCTTGGCAGCGGAGAGCAGGGTGACCCGGCCCAGCGAAGCGGACCTGTTAATGTGGGATACAGCCTCCATTAGTGATGACTGGCTGACTTTCAAAGGACAGGGAGCAAAATAGCTTTATTGTAGTGACCTAAGCCTGACCTCCAGCCCTAGACTAAAACAACACTGTGCTGACGAATTTCCTGTCAGTCACACAGCAGAAATACAGAAATATGAAAGCAATACAGAGATGCCAGTTCACCTAAATGTATGGTTTTGGGCTGTGGGATGAAGCAAGCACATACATGGGAGAAACAAACCAACACCACACTCACAGGAAGCTGGGGGGAGGACTCAAACCCACAACCTTGTGGGTGTGAAGCCATTGTGTCACCCGCAGTAATAATTTCTGTATTAACAGTTAATAATATTACTGATCATCCACTCAGACAGGACCTCATTGTTCTGTTCTTTGTCTTAGATCGACGGTCTTTTTTTTTGTGGGCTCATGTTGAAGGTTCACGTGAGAACAGACTTACGTGCCACAGGCCGCGGCCGATCTGTTGTAAGTCTGTAAGACAGGCGACTTCAGCAGAGGAGCAAGAGCTCACCTTCTGCAGCGCCGTGATGACATCATCAGGCAAGGCCTCTGAAACCTGTTAATCTCAGAGCCGCTTCCTGTCCCTTCCGTTGTTCTTTCACTGAAGTCCCCCCTTTTCAGCCGTTAACACTGACAGTCTACACCCCCTCCCCACTCCCCACCCGCCATGAAAGCGGCTGGTTCTGAGATCTGGACTCGGCCAACAACGGACTGCTCTGGAGCTTCTCAGCTCAGCTGTTTGTGGAGCCCGGCTGGAGATTAGACTGGCTGCACTTTTTCATTTTTCCCCCCCCCCCCCCCCCTTAAACTTTTACTTTTCCTCTCCTCCTCTTCTTCTCCCTTTCCATGTCTCCCTAACCCTCCCTGACGGGCTGTTATCGCTCCGTCGCCGCCTGCAGTATTCTCATTATCTCTGGCTCTGGGAGAACGTTTGCGGTGGCCTGGGGGTTCAAGAGGAAGCATCATGGTGCTGGGGGTGGAGGGCAACAGCCAACATGGCGAATTACAAGACCCGTGACGTACACGTCGTCAGCAATTCTAACCCGACATTATTCTGAGCCAAAGAAAGACTGAAGCAGCTTTGCAGGAAACACCAAGAAAACATTACGTACCACCAGAGCACCCGTTCCCTCAGTGGTCTGCGGCGGTGCGTGGTGCATGATAGGAGACAACCCCTTGGTGTGGTGCCCCCTTCTGGCCGGCCGACTGCATCACTGACACGGCTAGTGTGGATGAAGCCAGGCAGATATGAAGAGAATCCACTGGCGTCATGGTGTAGGCAGACACCCGACCCATAATTCCCAGGAAATGCTGGGACATGTCGGCCAGAGGGCCAGGAAAGAGATAAGAAAAGGAAACACAATCATGAAAGGAAAGATGTCATTCCCATCACTTTCATGAAAGTGACTCGGCCATTGAATAAAACTGAATTTCCGCACATTTGAGCACCGACCATCTCTGCAGATGCATCTCGCTCCTGAATGTAAGCTGTAGAAAACAACCACAAGTTTAACATTGCATAGTATAAATGACTCATTCATCTGTTTGCTACAGCTTTGCTTCGCTTGGTCGTCCTGAGTGATTCATTCATCCAAATGAAGCGATTACAGGATCTCGCATTTCTTCAGCTCGTAACACAAACTGATGCGCAGCGGATGAAACGGCGTTCAAGACAGCGGCCAAAACAAATCCCCAGCCCAGATGCCACTGCGTGATCTAGCGCTGATCTTCTGGGGTAGGTCTTAGCGAGAAATCAAACCAAAATTGATTTAGGGTTGATTTGTGCTGTGTGATGAAACACCAGTCGACGGCGTCGGGGTGGGCCGGGGGGGGTTCTGGAACCAGAGAAAGTAATAATCTCCAGACACTGGATGGGCTGAAGGGCGGTGGAACCACATGTTCATGTCAGACGTCACCTCCCTGTGAGCAGTGACAGATGCACCTCCTTTGTTCCCACACACAATGTCATTCTGAGGGATAATAAGACAAACGCCTTGTTGAAATTGCATCTGACATCTTAATCTAGCCTAACTAGACCACTAATTTAATTTACCCCAATCTGATTTTTCCCCTAAAACCTACACTGTGAAGATGAGCTAACAAAACTGGTGTCTAGGCACTGTGTTATGTTTGAACATTGGTGACATTTATCAACAGGAAGTCTGCAAAACTAAGGCATTGACCACAAAACAGATGCTCCATCCATCCAGCCATCCGTCCCAGGGTTTCCGACTTTGGTCAGCTGGCTGGAGTGAAATTTTCAGTTGGAAACAAGTCTGCACATGCATTAACGTGCATGCAACAATTTTATTACCTTGAAAATAGTCTGTAGGGTTTGCAGACTGCCCGAAGACTGAACCCAGGCTCAGGACCACGCTACCTGGATCTGCCTCAGCTCTCTGTAGTGGAACCTCGTGTCTGCTTGTGAGTGGTCCTCATCTACAGACTGCGACCTGTAGGCCAGGGTTTGGGATCAGGATATCACAGCCCCACCATCTTAACATAAATCCCAGCATGAGACGTGACACAGCGAGCTGGGGGAGTCCTTGTGTCTTGGGTGGGGTGGGCATTGTTTGTGGAATCTAATATGCATGATTTGCCGTCGCAGGCTATGTGCTCAATGCCCCCACCCCACCCCCGATGTTCCATCACCGAAATTAGCGGCCTAATTACGAAGGGCGAAGGAGATGGAGGGCTTTCTCTTAATGGAGGAAGAGCTGGACGTCCCGTGCTGTCAGCACCTGACTGGGGAAGCCAGGGAGCAGGGCGTCCGTGGATGGGCCCCCCCCCGAAACAGCCCAGGCCTGTCCTCTCTGTTTAAAGTGCTTCTAAAGCCCCCCAAAATGAACGCTTTTCATTAAGATGGATGTTAGTGAAGGACAGCTTAGCACAACCCACGCTTGCTTTTCTTAGCGCTCACATTACAGCCTCGCTACGCCATGCCACTGTAATGCGCTGAGTGATGTCATACCGCATTGACACTTAAATACCTTAGATTATGAGCACAGTACCATCCCAAAGCGAATTCTGCTCTTTCTGCATCGACGCCGGTGAGAGCCGGGCCCTGGTGTTTTCAGCACTCCTTCTCCACTCCTACTGTTCACACTTCCTGTTGTGGTTCCCCACACATGGAGGTCAATGGATTGATTAATTGACCCCTTGGTATGACACTCGATTGATTCAGAGCTGCTTGTTAGGTCACTGCTCCATGGCAGACCTCCTTGCTCTCCTGCTGCCGTCCTTCTGGCACTCGCTTTGATGCTACTGCAACTCCAGTGACATGCAGGTCAATAAAACATCATTAGAACATCTTACATAAACATTGGCGTGAAAGTTTCTAGTGAACCCAAGGTTCCATCTTTCATCTCCGGGGGCATCGGAACCAGGCGGATCGGCAGGCCACGTACCCCCACCTCCTGTGTTTGATTTGCATTCATTCATCCCCTCCTATAAGCACAGCTTTGTATTTAAATTATTTTGTTCAATAAATGTCAAACTCTTTTCTATGCTGTTGCTCATTTCCTTCCTGTAGATGCAAACTCAACCTCACACTTGTGTTTCTCACACTCAACAACTGAACAACAAATCTACGATTAAACTCTTTCACCCCTTCAGAGGCATGAGTCTAGTCAGCAGTTCGGCTTGAGTGAATCCTCTTCAAGGTCCCATAATAAATAATACGTATGGCCTGCTTCTCCTCTAGCTGGACGCATTTGGCTAGTTAGCTGTGAAACTGCTAATAAACTGTGCAGGCGCTGACTTAGGCTCTGGAGGACACTGGTAGAGAAAAGGAGAAGGTGATCTTCTTTTTCCAGCATGCGTCATTGAGGCTCGAGTTCAAATCCCTCCATTTATCACTCGTTTCCATTGGCGTGCTACTGTGGTTGTAGCAGCAAGAAATGCTGTGTTAGCCAAAGCTAATGTTACTTTGCTTTTATCGCTCGAGTTCAGCATGGCTAACCTGCGGCAAACTTGTAGTCCGCATGTTGGACAGACACTGCCTAAAAAGGAACAGAAATGCATGCCAGAGTGAGTTTTTTTCTTTCTAATTTTACAGATTATTATTGTAAAAAGACTTAATAGTGCTAATTCTGCTGCCCCATAAGAGGCGCTTTATTCCTGTGATCTATGACTAAAATGGCAGTGAACTGAGCCAGCAACACTCACAATGACAATTTGCGATAGACGGTGATTTGTTTGATGTGCGTTTCAATGGACGCTGGGTGGCCTGGACCTCCGGCATCGCCAGCCCCTGTCGCTCAGCCGTCACTTTCCATTTTTATGTTGCGCCGCGTTGTGTTAGCGGAGCAGCTAGGGCTTCCTGCCAGACAGATTTCCTCAGATCCTTCCTGAAGACAACAACCACAGCACAGCCAGCGTGAATTATGGCCCCCGTCTCCCTCCAGTCTGAAGCAAAAATAGATCCTCTGGGACCATAATTAATTCCCGAGCTAATATGGCTGGCAACGAGCTGGCCGGGTTGATTTATAGCGTGTTTGGTCTCGTAACATTCGGCATCCAGGTATTGTGGCAGGCAGGCAGAACGGAGAACACGCCACCACCGGATCGCCGGAGCTGTGAACAACGGAACCTGCGGTTCTTGATTGGCCACAGATCCGACTTGGCATTGTGAGAAGAAGGTTTTTACAGCCCCCTGACTTCCGGTTAGGATGTTTTTTTAAGTAATGGCTAAAAGAAAATTATGTCTTTAAAAAGGAAAAAATGAGTCATCACTCTCCAGGGCTTGGAACTTGTGCAGCAGATGTCTTTGGAAAAACTATCCAGTAAAAACACCTTTAACCGCACAAGACCAGTATTTTTCTTTAATTATTAGGGGGCTTCGCTACATGAAATTTTATCAATTTATCAAGACTTCTTTTTAATGAAGCAGATTTGATGCCTTCACACCACAGCAGAAGCAGCATTCTCTACGAGCAACCAGAAATTTGCTATCGTCCATGTTTCGCCCATGCAGAATTAATTGCGTGCGCATACAAATACTCAGGCACTAAGATATGCAACATCGCAGCACCTGTGCATGTGTAGCTTGGCCTATTTGGGAGGCAGAACGACGTGTACCTGATGGTGGGCCGCTGATGAGCACCTAAGGGGATTAAGGGAAGCACAGGGTCACGTTATGTAGATGGGAGCGGAGCACAGTGCACATTGCAGAATGATAAGTGTTAAGTCCCCCCATAGTTCGATACGGCTCCATTAGCCAGCTGCACAATTAGACGGCCGACTGAGGTCCAGGAAGGTGAAGCTCTGCCGCGAGGCCCCCGCCCTCATCATTTGTCAGGTGCTCATATCTTGCGAGTTCTGGATTGATCGCAAGCCCCGCTCAAGGTCCGAATGCTTGTCACAAGCCGCCTATCGATTCCCTGTGAATCTTCGGCGAACAACCGCAGAGCTGTGTCATCACATTTTTGGTGTTCATAAATATCAAAGGTAAGTGATGTTTCTGTAAATGCGTCAGACTGCTAACCAGGTGGCGCCAACCAGGCGGCGCATTGTCAACACGTAATGCTGCTGCCTTAGCACTCCAAACACGCTATCCCAAAATGTCTGACACACCGTCATCCCTCCACATGGACTTGCTGGTGAGGTACCTGCGGGCATTATAGGTGCATGCGTATGCCCTTTGGACAAAAAGGTGCCACCACATAAGCTGTTGATCCACAGGGATTGGGACAGAATTGCTGTAAGAAAGGTTCCCTTCAGGATTCCCAAAAGATAATTCCCTATGGAGAAAAACCACACTTCAGAAAACCTTGTCAGTTTGTTTATTCCAGGTATATTAGCCTCTTTAAACCATTACAATGACACAACCGTACGAAGAGATAGAATTACAATTATGTAACCTTTATCTCATTAATCTGACACTTTCCAAAGCAACCTACAGTACAGGGAAGCATAGTTATGTGTGCTCCCTGGCATTTGAACCCACAATCTTTGCGTTGTTAATGCAATGCTCTACTTGTTGTAACTATAATACAAGCAATGTAAACCTGTCAGATTAACTAAATTCCAGTTAACTTTAGCAGGAAGGTTAACTTTAGCAAGATTGCTGCTACAGGTGTATCATGTCCCTTCTCGGTCCAGGGCTTCAAAACAGCCCTCTCATTGGTGGAGAGTCACATGTGTAAATAGTCCTCTCATTGGTGGAGAGGAAAAGTATGTTTTTAGCACATGCTGGGGAAATGGTGCCTATGTGAGTTAAAAGTGTTCTCTTACAGTCAGCCTTTTCACTAATCAAATCAGATAAAAGCCGGTTAAACTGACCTATCAGGCAATCAGGTTTTCAACTACCGCATGCCTCATCGAGAAGGAAACCCAGAGACATCCATCATTATAACCCAGTTACATCTCACGATTTCATAAGCTCCAAGTCATTCATTCAAAACTCAGGTGTGCTTCAAACTTTGCCCACGAGACACACCTGCTTTTTTTCGGCTTCCGTCTCCCGCCAGACTCCCAACACCATTTCCCGTCACCTTCCTCACGTAACGCTCTTCCCGGAGCGCTGAAGGCTGGAAGAATGGCTTCGTTCCCAAAGTCTGAGAGCACAAAAGGAGCGACACAATTCTTTCATGGGGCTCTAATCAAATAACTCAATCCCTATAAAAGCAATTGTAAGGTTATTATCTTTTTAGGGGCCGTTTTACTGAGTGGCACTGGGGGGGGAGGGGGGGGGCACATGGGAAGGGATAATCTCATATTTGGCTTTCTTAGTCATCAGTTTTACCTCCTGCTGTCTATCACCGATGTCATTGCATCTGTCTTGGACCCACAAACCAATGGGGGGCTCAATGACCTCCATGATAGGGGACCAGGGATAAGGCTCATGTATTTGACAGTGGGTAGCTCTCATCTGTGGCTTAATAGGCCCTAGTTTTTCTAGTAAAACCAGGCTGGTTGCTTCCCTCTCTCTCATACCTGTTCCAGAGAGGCAATCACAGGACTATGGATGCTGGGATGTCAGACTAAACATACCCATATTTCCAAGCCCTGTTTGCCAGGTTTAATGGCCAGGCATGAACTGGGTAGGACCCAGGCCTTAGATGAGCCTGCTCACCAACAACTACGCCAGGGACGGGAGTCTGGTTCCCACGCGCTCCAGAATGTACTGGAAAAATATGAGACATACGTGGAGAGGCCCAGATGCAGCTTGGATGATATTGATTCTTTAACGTAGGATTATACAGTCTGGCACTATAGGCTCACAACCTCTAATTCCCTCACAAAATAGATAGACTGACTTTGGCTCTATACATATCTGGATCAATGCAAATCAGTTTACATCAAACCGGTTCAATTTTAAACGAATTCCATTAGCCATAAGTAAAAGTTTCTCGGGTAATGTGATTACACCCCCTCCCATCTGAGTTTCTGCCGTGCAAGCGGTGAGATATGTTTTTTTCCCTCTTCTCTTTTTTTTCACAGCCGCCGTGATCTGGCGCTGACTGACCGAGGCCACGCGACCACCGCCCTGGAGCTGCCGCCACCCACCTTTTCTCATCCTGACCCTCATCGCCGTTGTCGGGGGCGACGGAGACAGTGGCCCCTGTGGCCCGTCCTGCCTCCTTCCCCTTTTTATTTGGCGTGTGAAGTGACATGAAATTTAATTGTCGAGGCAGCAGGCAAATGCAGGACGGTTCGTAGGCACGCGCTCGTAAACGGCCAGGACATCTGCACGTTCGATGCAGCGTGCGCGGCGCGATCGGCTTCCAGGCTAATACTTTCCGTGGGCTTCAAAGTGACAGACTCGTCTAGCGCAGAAACCTTTTATAGACGGCCCGTAATGAGCAAGTAGTTCGATTCCCCTCTCTGCCCAATCTGCCAGATTAATTCCAGACACTTAAACTGGATAAGACTATGGCCCAATGCAGCATACAGGACATTAGCTGGTAAAGACCCTATTTGCTTAAACATGTAGTTGCTTAAAAACACCACTTGGCTTTGTAGCAATTAACCATTGTCCTGGCCCAGTTGAAGATGAGCAAGAGTACTCGCTCTCCCCAGTGACACTGTCGCGTGTTGAATCACCATGCTCCCAATTGCACTGGGTATTCCATTTTCACCATGGCAAGCCAGTAACTCAATAAAATCCCCAATAGCTGGGAAATGCATCCCAGCAGATTTGCTCCTCTGCTTCTATGGGGTGTGCTGTACACTGTCACGGCCACCTGTACCATCTGCGTTCTGATCTAACGGTGGTCTAGTGTCTCGGTCTCATGATCCCGTGTTCATGTCTGGCTGCACATTAACAGATTCTCCATAATTCTCCATAATTCGCCGTGCGGGTTTCCTCTCATGACAGTGACTAGATTTATCCATAGTGCCTGGGTGAATGTGACTTTGAGGGCTATGAGATCATGAACTGAAGAGTCTTCATCAGCTGATTAGTTGCACATTAAGGTCCTGGCTGCAAATACATGTACATGTATACATGTAGGTATGTAGAAGATGAGAATGTATGTGACTGTGTTTATATATGAGAAGACAAGTGATATATGTGAGGTTTGCATGAGTCTCAGACCTGGGGTCACTGGCCAACCTCCAGTCTACACAAACAGCTGGTGAGTTTTCCTCCCACCGCCTTCAGGACAAATAAGCAGACACCAGTTGACAAAATAAGCCAACTACACACTACTATTATACACAAGATGCCTCCCCAATCTGTCTGCAGCAGGAAGGGCGAGGAAAGCCTAGCGTTCAGCCAAGACAGACCTGCTTATGTGCGCTTTTTGTGTGGGAGCACAAATCTGGGCTCGTCTAGCTGTCCTGTGTAACCATGAACACGTTATTTGCTTATGAGAAAATTATAAAGTGCAGAAACTTGTCATTTGTTGCCAGTCCCATCTATTGTTGTCATTTCCTTCTATTTTTGTTGACATGGGGTCAGCGATAATTAAATGTATTAAAATAGGGGCCAATGGGAATTCCTCACAGAGTTATACATATCATGGTTGTATGTGTGCTTGTGTGTTTTTTATAGGGCCAGATATCACCCATGCTATCCTGACTGCTGATTGGTGGGAGCACTGACCCCACTTGACCCTTAAATGACCTTAGTACACGAAAGTTCCAAACTAGAATTTTATATGCAATTCAACCATGGTTGTAGAAAATATGATTAGTGCTTATAATGTATTTAATAAAAACTACCATTGCTAACTTTTTCTGTGTGTATTAATTTAAAAATAAACCCCCTTAATATGTGTTTTTGTTCATTTGCTTCGGTAATTATCCTTGGTCCTGATCCCAGCAAACCCTTCAATCACATTAAAAGAATTTATCAAATAATCACACTCATTAGCATGTACCAGGAAAAATACTTATTTTAAATGAGGCTAAAATTGCTTTAAGCAGTTTAAACTTAATTATTCAACCAGAAGCCTTATAAAATATCTCCGACTCCTATATGAACACATGCCACACACATGGCTAAGAATTTAATTTGCAATGACATTTTAGTTTTAGTCCAAAAACATTCAGCTAGCTGAGAGGGTGTCTCTGGAATGTGACAGTGAGTAGGTCTAGCTATCCTGTCCAAGGTCCCCTGTGCTTTCTGAGATGCACTATTAGCATGCCTGAACTTTGTATTGAATAACCAGATGGGTGGATTTTCAGAATCAGCTGTAAAATCTGCACTGGGCAGCACTGAAAGTAAAGATTGCACTGGAGTAGTGCTAGCTGAATCTGACAGATAAAACTCTTATCAATCTGGTGTCACATTAAAATAATCGTGTCGTTACCGATCTTTACGAGTGCATGGTCTCCTGACCTTTTCATTGTGGGCTCAATCTGCCTAGATGGCTTCAATGATCAGCTTGTACAAACACGTGAAACCTTAAGGTAAAGAAAATCATTTTGGATAAGGAAATAAATCTTGCAAGGCCCTCTGGGTAATTGTGGTGGATTAATGAAGAGAAAGTGAAATCTTCTTAAGAGCCTTATGAATAAATAATGCAAAGGCTCATTTAATGCCTGTACGAATCCCCTTTTTTCACCCCTCACAGAGCCCAGAATTAGCACACAGCCTACATGCTCACTTAGGGATACAGTGCTCCCCCTAGAGGGCATTTACTGCATCATCTGAAGTTCAATGGAAGAACCTTTGAATCGGCGGTTTGGCTGTATAGACGATTTCTCTCCCTTGGAGTCAATGCAACTTCTCCAAAGGATTCCTGTCTAATTGTGTGTGAAATGAATAATACTGTGCACATTACTATTTGCGACAATCAAACGCACAGCTTCTCCATTCGAAACTCTCAACCACCACCTCTGGAATAACAGGTACTGGTGAAATCGTTTGGTTGTTCACTCAGCTGGTCCTTGGAGGGGCCCCGTGTTTCTCCTCGGTTTGTGAAGGACGTGTCAACTTCTCTCTGAGTTTTGGAGCACACTTCTAAGCCCACGGGCAGTGTTAGCAGTGTCTGGGAGAGCCTCACTTCACAGACCAGACCTCCCAACATGCATCACCATCGCCAGAGCAGTCAGCGTGCGAGTGCTGGTGTGTGTGTGTGTGTTGAGTGGGGGGTCCCCGTGGGCCACCAGCTGGGCTGTTTGTTTGTTTTTGGTCTGTGCCCCTTGACCCCCCAGGCTGAGCCACTGATAGACAGACCTCTCCCAAATCTGCGTAGCGACCCGCCCATGTGAATTGCGACTCTGTGCCTCCGGGCCACTGGCAGGAGGGGGAGTGTATCAATGCGTCAACACCGCATCTCTTCCGCAGCCCTGCATGTGGGCCGCTTTTCACGGACACTTCCTCCGATGCGGCCCCAGGCAGGACTCTAACCAGCGGACTAACTAAACGTGTGTTCCTCTTATGTTTTTCCACAAACGTCTCACAGTTTGTAGAGTTCCGTCAGAACACCTGTGACGTTTAGCTGTCTTATGTTTTTTTTTTTAAGTTAAATAAATCAGCGAGACCCTTCAGCCTGGGAGGAACAAGAAGCCTTAATGTGTTCAGATCATTGGGCGATTAAAACCTTCCTCTGTGTTAAGCGGCAAACGGCTCCTCATAATGGAGCGGCATTTTAAAAGCACACCACGCATGACCCTCCGCAGCGGGAGCTGGCAGAAGACGGTCTGGGGCCCGGCAGACTTGGCCGAGACTCTCCTCCACACACGCGGCCGTGGTGAGGACGAGGTGAGCGGGCAGCTTCCTGGCATCCACGTCTGGAGGATATCAGCCATTTCCAGCTGAAGCTGCTGCCGCAGAGGGTGGTTCTGCCCAAGACACACTGCATTCCTCCCAGCCCGTGGCCCGTTCTTCCACTTGGCCTGTTTCCCTGGGGTTGCCGGTGGAGTCCAAGGGGTTAGAACTTCACTGCATCTGTGTGATAGTTTCCCATAACAAGTTGGGTTTGGTCTTTTTCTCTGCCAGCACTTCAAAGGCCTGAATCCAAGCTGTCTAGAAAGAGAGAGAGAGAATGAACGAGAGAGCAGAGAGGCATGCTGGGTAGCCTGAGATGAATCGGTGCCTGTCTGCTGCGAGAGGCTCCGCTCCCCTCTACCAGGGAATTATCGTCCATAAAGCGTGCCATTGATTTCACCAGCTGTTTAGGTAAATAAAAACTGCAAGAGCAGGTCTGCCAAGGGCTCGGTGATTGATGGGTCACTCCACCCCCTGTTGCCCAGCACTCCCCAGGAAATCACCCCCGAGCCCCAGCCAACTCACATCCGTCCTCTTTAAGACTGACAAGCTGTTCCGGGGGGGGTCTTTGGCTGGAAGCGGAGGTGGGTAATCGAGGTGTTTTCTGACAGCTGTGGGAGCATCTTCAGTGCTGATGGCTGAAGAGAATTCGTTTTAATTAAAGCGACTCTCACAGCTGACAGCAGAGCCTGGGTTTCAGGTTAAGCACTAACTCAAGGACGCGACAGCTTTGCCCTTCCGAATTTTCAGCTCGCTGCCTTCCTGCCATCAAGAAGTTTAACTAAGACAAATAGCAATTAACAATATTTCTGCATATGCCAAGTGGTTTATGTATCATAGAATTTTTCTTGGTTCCTTGGTTTCAATTTTTTCACTTCTTTATTTTAATGAAAATGCAGTGTGAAGACACAAACAGGCGTGTGGCCCTATGAAAAGCACATTATATTAGGCCCCCAACCCCAATCAATACAATTACTTAAAGCATTTTTGTGAGGGCCTTTCGAATCACCCCATTCATGGCAACCCTGGGTACCAAAGACAGACATGTATTACACAGACTAGTGCTTCTCAAACCAATCACGGGGACGCCCAGACGGTCCGTTTTTGCTCCCTCCCAGTCGCGAATTGAAAGGGAACAAAAACATGGGCCGTCTCGGGGTCCCCATGACTGGTTTGAGAAATACTAACATAGACCATGACACAAAAACACAACACAATAAAAACATGCACTGGATATCTGACATATTGTAGTCTGTTTCCTCACAGTTTTTCAGTTATTTAATACGTAATTCATTATTTTTTTTCTAGGTGTAAACAGCCAACTGAAATGTTATCGGAACATGATGTCGTGGGATTCTGAGCCGGGTTTTTATTTTGCCTTCATGATGCCTGAAATTTAAGGAGAAAATAGATTTCAAAATTACCCCGCAGCTTGTCCTCAGCAAAC
This sequence comes from Mormyrus hasselquistii, assembly GCA_026779605.1. Taxonomy (NCBI): domain Eukaryota; kingdom Metazoa; phylum Chordata; class Actinopteri; order Osteoglossiformes; family Mormyridae; genus Mormyrus; species Mormyrus hasselquistii. The sequence continues at coordinate 27,471,281 of JAODKE010000146.1, forward strand.
TCGAGATCGCAGGAATAAATGTTGCTCGCCTTGTAGGATTCCAAGTTCCTCTGGTTATCCTTCTCAAATGCATAGGGGTCTGTTCCAGAGTACACATAATTAAGACAATTAGATATAAACGGACATGAAATTTCCTAGAAGGATGGGACGACTTGACCTGGTCGCCCTGATTACTGTACCCTTTCTGCATGCTGTCTCCTTTTAGTGTCATCATAGGCAACCCGCCACACTTTGCGGGAACTAGCGCTGGATTCGGACCAACTCACGGTGTTACTCTGTCCCATAGAAGGCCAATTCTGCTTCCTGTTCTCCCACAAGCCAGACCCCTCATCATTTGCACACTCCTCTCAGTGAGAACAGTCTCATTTTCTCTTCATGGACATGAAGAGCGTCAGTAGGATAGAGTGGAAGAGCCATGCAAGCAGGTACGTGTCTAAATACACCTAATTTCGGGTTAAAGACGCAGTAAGCAGACAAGTGCTGAAGAGCAACGACGTGCTACATTGGGTCTGAACCTAATTGAAGACAATTATTCATAGTCACCGTCGTTGATTAGGGAAGAGATAATGATATTGGCAGGTGAAGATTAATTAAAGAGCTGAAAGACTACTCATGTGGCCTCTTGTTTCGTAGCTTTGCGGCCGATCAAAAACCGCACCAGAGTTTTTTTTAAAGAAATATCGAACCAGCGCCCTGCTGCGATCATTTCAGCTTTGGATGAATACCAAGAGTTCATTGTTTTAACTTTTTTTTTGTTCATTATCTGGCATATTGTTTTTTTTTTCTGGGGAGTGGGTGGCCACTCTAGAGAATTAAACTGTGGAAGGTTTATCGATTCTTATTTCAATAAATATTAGTAAAATCTTCCCCCATTGTTCATTTTACAGGCCATAGTTATTTTTTGCCTGCAAATTACTTTCAGTGACTTTCAGTCCAGTCAAACAGCATCTTACTCACAACATGGTTACACAATTACAACAGTTCCAAATTATTTATTTATCTGCTGAACATTAACACGCCTCCAGAGTTACACAGGATTCCTGTTCCCCCATAACGCCTCCTCCATTGCCTTGACTGCTTAATTTTTCCTTTGCAAAATGAAGCCATATTTTTTACTTATTATATATGCCAAAAACAGACTGCATCAAGTAAAATTCCGGGCACCGGTTCGATTAAAAATAATCCCCCTCCTCTCTCCTGTCCCCCTCCCACTTGCACTACGATCATTCGTAAGACAGATACGCTCGGTGAGTAAGTAAAGTAAACAAGCAGATCCACACCGTTCCCGGAACGAGCTCTCTGCGGCCAGCTCCGGGTTGATCCGTCATTCCTCACGGGCGAGTGCAGTCAGATCCGCTGTTGGGGGGGGGCGCACGCCGAGGCCAGCTCGGGACTCTCTTTCGGCGTGAGACGGCCCCCAGCTAAATGAAGATGTTTACTGACAGGCTAATGAACAAATGGGCCCTCTTGATTTAACCTTGATGAATGGTTTACCCAGGTGTTTTCAATAATGACAATAAGCACTGGAAGCCACAGGCCCACTGATACCGGTATAATGTATTATTAGACCATTAGAGAGCCGCTGGAGGAGAGCACTTACGCTCCGGCCTATCAATAATGCCGTGTCCTCGTCTACATTTAGGCCGGGGGAAATTAGTCATACTGATATTCTATTTAATAAAAAATCACAAGAAGTCGCATAAAGAATCTCATTACATTTTAACAGGGTTACAGTAGCCCGGGTGGAGCGTAGGTTTAATTTTCATAAGAGCATCCATTTTTCAATTATGTCAAGCAGGGAAAATGTAAATGGCAAATGGAATGATAACAATATCTCTACAAGCACATTGGCAGATAGGAGCCCGGGAGGAAAGCGGACAGCAGTGCTGGGGTGTGTGTGTGTGTGCGTGTGCGTGTGTGTGTATGTGTGTGTGTGTGTGTGGGTGTGTGTGTCTTTTGAGGTCCCCATTTGGATAACCTCAGTTTTTCAAAAATCTGCGAATGCAATCAAAAAAGTAAAAATGCCAAAAGTCTTGTATTTGGGTTGGTTACTTATGGTTAAGATTAGGGCTGGGTAGAGGTTAAGGGTGTCGTGATTGGGATTAGGGTTTTTCCCCATAGAAACGAAAGGACGGCCCCCATTTAGATAGGAAGACCAATAGGAAGACCTATCTGTGTGTGTGTGTGTGTGTGTGTGTGTTAATTGCTTTAATGAAGGAGAGACGTTGTGGTCCCCACCAGGACTGCAGCGCGAATGTGTGCGTCTAAGCAAAGAACCTGCGCCGTCTTTTTCATCACGGAGCAGATCTGCAGCCGTCTCTTGGTTCCTGCACTGCCCTCAGCCCTAGTTCAGATGTTCATCCCTCCCACCCGCATGCGGAGCTCCTCTGTGTCAATCCTGAACATCATGCACACCCTGTGAGCACCGGACCCCCCCAGCAACGGGTTGGATGACTTTACTCAGGTTGTGAACTTTTCTAACTAGCTTTAGCCAGGATTCCACAAACTATTTTAACTGATTATTTTAATATAAGAAAACTCAAATGTACACATAAACGAAGAAGGTGAAATTTATTCAGTGTCTATCCGGGTCGTGGTGATCAGTAACGGCACTTCCTTCAGTTTATGGTCCATTTAATAGTGCTACGTCGGATTCAGTTGCATGCTCTCATTCACAATGCTCACTGTACTGGGATCAGTGCAGCATCCTGAATATCTTCTGCTGTATCTAAAATGATAAACAGAAGAGAAAATGTGATTCACCAGAGGCTGTCGGAATCCCACATGGCGACGACACCCTCTGACATGAGTGACAGGTGTCATTCTCAAGACTCCTCCCCCTGACCGACGCACTAGCCCTAGAGGAAAGCCTCTCGCCCCACTGCAGAGATCTCCCCTGCATTGCTGGCACTCAGCACCCAGGTCTGCCCCCACCCCCCCAAGCAATAATAAACCGCTAATTGAGACCTGGTCTGAGCCAAGCCGTTGAAAGATGGCCGCAGGACTCCGTGTTACTAAGGTGCTGAAAGAAGCCATTACAGCAGCGGTTCTACCTGTGAGGCTCCCGGCTCAGGCCTGCGCCTGGCTGTTTGCAGAAGGAGAGAATAACAGGCCGGAGCACTAAGGAGGCAGAGCGTGTGGGAATCAGGTTGTGAAAGACCCCACACACAATAGTCCCACACACACACACACGCACACACACACACACACACACATACGCACGTGCAAACACACGGGCATCCCCTCCCACCCAGTAACGCAGATAAAGTCTCACCAAACCACAGCTGTACACAAATTGCAGACACATGAATTTCACACACATGGCATGTGAAAATATATACAGACATACCGAGAAAAATACACAAGCACATTTGCTCGCACCGAAGATCAAAGGTGGGGTTGTGTAATTGTCTGAAATACACAGCCAGCTCTGCAGATTAAAAGTACAGTGTTAAATACGTTCACAGAATATTTAACTAGGACCAAAAAACCTGTAAATAGCGGTGGAGCGTAGACTCCCTCTCCCCCACGCCCCAGATCTAGCAGACCGTGAAGAAAAAGGACGGCATCCTGCCTTCAACCTCGCATGGACCCCGGTAATCCTCTAATGCCCTCAGAAGCAGACAGATTAAAGCGTCTGAGTGTTGACAGGTGACAGAGGAACTTCTACAGAAAGTGTGTGTCTCTGAAGCAGCCAAACACCCTGGGCTTTCATTCTGCTCTTGCCATGCTAATTAAAATAATTGGCTTTCCAAGTTGCTTGAAGAGTGGCTGGGGTCGTTCTGTCAGTAAACCGCTTAACTAGAAAGTTTCTCATAATTAGGAGGTTAAACAGCCAGAGGAATCTCTCCGCACACCCCAGCTCTATAGGGGTGCCTCACGGCTCCTTCCTGGGGTCCAGCAGGGACAGGGACGAAGGCTGTGGACAGCTTCTTTTAGGCCAAGGAATGGATTGTAAAAGTGTGTCCTATTGACTAAGCTCAGTTGGAGCCTAACCAACCCCAACCCCTTCTAAAACCCACGTTGGTCTTCTCCTTAGTTGCCTAATTATCGGCCTGTGATGGACATATAAAGAGACTCATCCAAAGCTCCCCTCCATTAGAGAGATGGGACCAGCTGGGTTGCCACAGAAGGGCCTCGTTCTTTGTGCATTGGCCGACAATAGGTCACCATAATGAGCTAATCGTGTTACAGGGCTGCAGGCCTCATCTGGGAGAACATGGAGGACAGCAGCTTCTCTTTACATGTCTGGCAGATTTGAGGATTTCAGAAAGTCTGGCTGTTGTCAGCAGGCTTTGTTTGATCAACAGGTGTCACACATCCTCGGCCTCTTGACTCCATCTAACAAGCACATACAATACATTGATCTATGCCATACATCTGTACACACACACACACACACACACACACACACAGACCTGTACTCATATCTTTGTGGGGACCACTCATTCATTTCTATAGCAACAATGCTAATGCTAACTATAACAACCTTAACCCCTACCCAGCCCTAACCATAACCATAAGTAACCAAACAGAATACAAGACTTCTGGTATTTTTGATTGTAGTCACCGATTTTTAGAAAACTGAGTTTTCCTTATGCAGACCAGGAAACCATAAGGTAAAAAAAATATAGGTATATCTGGACCACACACACACACACACACACACACACACACAAATACAGGTAATGCTTTGCTAACATAATTCAGAGACCAGGACCGACTGATGCTGAAAATGCTCGAAACTTTGTTTCATGTTCATGTTCAGCTCTGCTTCAGTGGCTTTTGAAATGTTTTTTTTTTTGCTGTGTTAGTGACTTATGCAGCTCAGAAGATTCGCTCAAGGTCACTGCATTGATTGTCTGGCATCTCGCTCAAGCAGCGTCGCTGTGACATCACGCTTCTGTAAAATGACGGCCGCCAGGTTTCAAACGGCATCTGAGCCCACAGGTGATAAGGCCTCACTCTGCCTTGTGAACGCTGAAGGTTGACCTCATTACTGCCTTTTTGGATGATTTTGTCTTTCCTCAGCACTACAAAAAAAGTCCAGTTATTTTTTTTTTCTCACCAATCTGTTTTCTTCTTCCCTACCTTTTTATGTGGCTGTAAGTAATTTGCCATTTTACGAGCCATAATGGTTTGTTTTTTTCCAGGCCAAAGATGACACACTGTTACTGTTGCTGTTTCACGGTCTTGCGGAGACAGGGATGGAGGGGCTGATGGCACGGGCGTCACCCCCGCGCCTCCTCCCCAGCGCCTCCTCCCCCGTGCCTCCTCCCCAGCGCCGCCTGGGATCATTCTCCTGGGAAAGCGGCCGGCTGTACCGGCATTTATTTATTTACTCTTGGTCAGGCCCATATGCTGCCTGTGTACTCAGTGATTCCAAAGCAAACACTTACTGACCTTAATTTTCAAACGTCTTGACCAAGTCCTGTGCAGGAAAGCAGGGAGGACCAACAAACTCCAGAAGTAGTAGTGTGTGAATATATGTGTGAATATGTCTTTGCATGTATATCATGGATATAAATTATATGGGTGATGGCGGGTTGTAACTCCCCCTCCCCCCCCCCTAAAAAATCAAAACCGGTCAATACAGCCTCCCCGGTAATCAAGTCCCCCTTAAATGGGTGGAGACCTCAATCGACCCCCCAGCAATGTTCAAACCAAACTTACGCCCTACATATAAGAATGTATGGCTGAATGTTGCTGAATTAGGCCCAGGGTAGCCCGCTGAGCTGGGAGTCCTGTGTCGTGACCCTGTCATGTGACTGCGTGTCCTGCACTTTGCTCTAATCATGTGGAAGAGATGATCACAGGGCAGGAAATCCAAGCTCAGGCCAAGAGGATGCAATCTTTCCGCACCGAGCCAAACCAATCATGTCCCTTCGACGTCTCTCCCGGAGCCACCCCAGACTCTCTGAAACTCCAGCCGTGACCCTCAACCGGGCGGAACGACTCTCTGTCATGATGAAGAAATAAAAACCACAAAAACAAAAAAAAACAAAAGTTGTTTCATCGAGGCTGCACTCTTGTTTGCATTGGTTTAATGGCTTGACATATTTTTCCAGTTTTCTCCAGTTGTAATGGCCCTTAAATGATTAGCAAATGAGGACTGGTTTTGTCAAAAGATGTGTCCCTTTTAAGGAAACTTAACGTGTGACTCTTGATGACTCTTAGTTATCCAATAACATTTATGGACATTTGAGGCTGAAAACATAGACAGATGATTCTATGCTAGAAAAGCAGGAACAGTGAGGAATTGTGCTGTTGTTGTCGTGGTGATGCCCCCCCCCCAGGTAAGCAGCTTAGCCCCCAGTGGCCCAGAAAGATGCCTCATTAAGGTAATGGGCTTTTTAAAGGGACAAGGGACTTTTGATACATGCAACTCCTGAGACTTTAGGGGTGTAGAGAAAGAGTTGACAAAGTGGGTAATTTATTTTAACATCCCACAGTGCTTTGCCGCACCCTCGTTAACCTAATTTGGTGATTACTTGGGATGGTCTTCTCTGTGACCGTGGGGGGGTTGGGGGTGCAAATGAATGGCCCTGCCGAGAGGTTTATGTGTGCTTTGGGCTGCACTCTACGCCGGCGGTCTATCAGCACATCAGCAATCGGAGAGCAAGCGGCAGGTGTGAAGGTGGGGGGGTCAGGTCATTACCCGGATTAGAGCTGCCCAGACAGCCTTGAGCTTGATCTAGAGCAGGTGGATTTGCCCACTCCACAGCTGGCCTTGTTGGCATAGCAACGTCTTACGTGCATGTCCATGTGGGTAGAACTGTGCTTTGAAAAAGTAGAAACATTCGCGCATTCGTGGAAAATTCACGGGAAGGTCAATAAATGAAAACAATCTGTGCTGTGGAGGATTCGTAAGGTCCCGCGCAGCCCAGCGGCACCTGCGGCAGCTGTGCCCGCCCTCTGTGTTGGACTCGTGGGCAGGATGGAGGCCCCGTGGGTCACAGAAAACTGGGAGTCCCACTGCTTCAGACATGATCTCTGATCTGCCGCAGAACACAGAGTCAGCGCACACAGCAGCCGGGAATAAGACGCACCGTTCCACTCACAGGGTGGATCAGGGGGCAGAAACTATTGCCTCAAAACTCTTGTGTGGGGGGGTCGGCAGGCTGGGGCTCTGCGCCTGTCGTTGGATGGCTGCCAGTTGAAGGCCACCCTCAGCACGTCTGCCGGCCCCTGAGCAAGGTCCTTACCCCCCAGCTGCTGCGGTGCTGCTACAGGTGGCTGCCCCCCATTGCTGTCAAGCTTACTTTCACCTACAGAGAGCAAGATGGGGCAGGCAAAAAGAAAATTTCCCTACAGGGATTAATAAAGTTTTTGGGGACAGTGAGTGACTCAGTGGGCTAGGAGTCTGCGCCTGTGATCAGAAGATTGTCAGTTCAAGGCCCAGCCTTGACAGAACCGCCCTGTGCGATGTCCACGGGCCCTTGAGCAAGGCCCTGAACCCCCAGCTCCGGGAGTGCTTCATGTTAGCTGACCCTGCACTGTGACCCCCAAGCTATGGACCGCAAGACCAGCCCAGCAAAGAGAAGCGTACATGTCCTGTTCTTCTGCACATGGAAAATAAAGCATGTCTTTCTGTTTGTGTCTGGGAAAAGGGTTAGAATCCTGCAGTCTCATGAACTCGTATACAATGTGTTCATGTACATGCCCTGCGATGGGCTAGCCTGCTGTCCAGGGTGCAGCTCTGATCCGTGTGGGATTATTATCAGTGCTATTTAAGTGACAGGTATTAGCCATATATATATATAAAATTATGGGTATAGATAATCAGCTGTAAGAATGAATGTGGAAATCATCTATGTAAAATATCCTTCTATCATATACTGTTCTTTTTAAATCTTCCTTCGTTAGTATAATGTCGTATGATGATATGCCCAGGTTTGTGCAGCGTCCCTTCACAGTGTCTCCGCACTGGGGAGGGGCCCCATCGTCATGGCGACAGACTGGCGTAAGCCCCATACTTCCGCTTACAGCTCTGAGGCTGATGGGAGCTGGGAAGCTCAGTCCTTCGTACGGAGCGTGTTTACAGAGCGCCTGTCATCTGTCCGTCTGTTAGCGCCCCGCACTGCGGTATGTCTTACCAAGGCCCTCTGTGTGTGCAGCAGCTACGTGTGTGTCCGTGTCTGCATGTGTGTGTGGACAGTGCTTCACAGGATGCCACCCTTGACCACCACCTGAAAATAAGGAATAAAGTATATATTATGGCTGTCACCGAAACAGGGTACTGGTCTGAAGCAGGGATTAGCAAGAAGCAATGGTCAAATTGACAGAGTGAAGCTAAAAAGCGCGTATTGGAAGGGTGCTTGCAGGTGTGAACTATATTGAAAAGTCTAAATGTTGCTTGAGGAGAGTGCTCTTTGGTGACAAGGGAAAAAACTGCAGATTTGATTGATCGAGTGAGTAAGTATACACACCTTCCTCAGTATTACGTAGAGTACAAGGCACAAGCGGCTACGCGTGAGCATTTTTAACAGTGCAATTACAGTATTATAATGAAGACATTTTAACTTAAGGGGTTACTTGGTTTAATTAAAAAGCCATCTGAGGTGTCTTTAATGTACTTCAGTGCCATATACAAAAACATCCCAAGTAAAAAAAAAATCCGTGAAACGCAAAACATTTCCTGAAAACGTAAAAGTGAAAATACCGACACTCCAAGGACTCTCGTATATACAAGGACATCCCGAAAAAAAAATAAAATAAAAAAATAAATAAATAAAACACACCGTGAACGTAAAAGCGATAAAACCGGATGCCTCGCGACACAAACAGGCAGGTCGACTGTTCCCTGGGCTGTAGGACCACTGCCTGCCAAGCGCGCTGTTCTGGGAGGTAAATGCCCCACCGTCCCAGGAGGAGATGCCTAATTGAATGAGCTTCCAGGGAATGCTAAATGGAGCATAATGTTGAGATAACGGATTCCGTAAGAATAACCGATCATTGACAATACCCGGTCCTAGCCAGTAATAAACATGTCACGGGAATCGGGAGTCGGCTGAAGTGAAATGAATATCCTCCCACGCTGACACAGTACTGCAAACCCATAGCACGGTTTGTTTTATGGCTTGCTGAGTAAATCACCGTGAATTTAATCTCCATCAAGCCGTCGGTCGAGCAAAATTAATACCGCGGGGAAAAGCAGATTAAAAGAAATAAAGGATTGATTTGTTAATGTGAGCGCAATCCATGGTTGTAGATGGACAGAGACTATTTTCATTCTTTCAACCCAATGCCTGTGAGGAAAAGCTCGTCGATGACTTTGGTACGGAAGGGGAGAGAGTAGAAACAGCACCTGGTGCACCGAATGGATGCTATGGTGAGTAATCGGGGTAATAATGGGTAAATGCATTAGTTAGACCGACTATAAGCAGGAAATTTGCAGAATATAATAATCTAACAATCACTGTATAATTTAAAGATCCTCTGCTGTCCCATATAAAGTGGTCACAGCACTCCTGCCCCTGACCTCACCCACATCGTATCTGTAACTTTGGAGGCTTTATAGCTAGATGCCACCTACAGAGGACTCACAGCCAAAAAACAAGTAGTGTTGAGTACTGAGTACTTATAAATACCAAATTAATGTTCTCACCTAAAACCTCAAATGTCAAATTGCGTTAAGCCATATGACCTCTTCCAGTGGACCATTCTGAACCACACTGTTTTATTAACAGTCTTCATAATTAAGAAGAATAGCAATTATTATGCTGATGTAATTATTTGAATGTGATATTATGTTAAGTGCCTTTGATTTTTCTTTTGTTTTAATGTTGCAGCACTTTAGTACCTGACTGACGGAAATGCATTTCTGAATGTCGTATCTGACGTTTAATTACCGTTAATTTGTTACCTAATCCATCAGTCAGAGTGACATAATTAGGAGGTCTTCCAGACCCATTCTCTTCTGACGGATTGCCTTCCCAATGATGTGGCGGGGCCTACAGACCCCCCCCTTCCTCCTCACCCCCACCCCCATTGCTGACCCTGCTCAACCATGGACCTCCTTCCAAATACTCATAGTTACATTGGCACCCGCTGCCTGCCACGGCGGGACTCCAGAGGTGGGGCTCCCACTACCCCCCCAGTACCCCCCCGTCATCTGGGAGCCGTTTGGGGGTGCATGTTGGGAAACTTCACTGATCCGACTGAGCTTTGCATAAACATTAGTTAACAATTCACACTTCAGATCCCCCCCACCACCCTGGGCCGTCGCTTTCGTCTCTGCACTGCCTGTTTGCCGTCATTTTTTTTGTTTGGTTTCATTTACGTTTGTTTCTTCACATTTTCTCCACTTCACTCATGCTGCCCATTAGGTTAGACGTGCCCCCCCCCCCCCCCCCCCCCCCCCCTCTCAGAGCGCGTACATCACCCTATCCACCCAAAAAAACCCACCAACCCACCAACCCAACA
>JAODKE010000146.1:27481805-27497259 GCA_026779605.1 Mormyrus hasselquistii
CTTGTTTGCCGTTTTTTTTTTTGTTTGGTTTCTTTTTCTTTTTTTTCTTCACATTTTCTCCCCTTCCCTCATGCTGCCCATTGGGTGAGCCGGGCCCCCCCCCCCCCCCCATCTAAGTAATTGAGGGTCGTTTGAAAAATTACATCTCCGAAACAAATCGCCACCCCACAATTGAAAGTCGAAATCCATCTGACCCTTCCCTGTAAAAACTGTTACTAACTGGAAAACTGTGGAAAGCCTTTGGGCAAATTGATTTTCCCAAGCTGACCGATGCTTCTACATCCAGAAGAGCCCTTTCTGTTTTTCAGATAGCAGCCATGTCTGTCTATGACATGGCTGCAAATAGTTTGTCTGGGCACTTGATCAAAGGTGCGTTTATCAGAGCACAGGAAACAGAGACTAAGATATATATGCACACACGCGTACACGTGTGACACGTGGGAACATCCTAATGATTCCAACATCAATGCAGCTAATGACTCCTAATCCTACTTAGTGACCCAAGCTCAAAGATATTCAACAGGCAATAAAGCAGAGTTGTTTTTTCTTTTTGTTGGTGTACCTGCAAAACTAGGTTTTCAAGAGTCATTATCTATGTCTGGACATTTTCTCAGAATTTTGTCCCAGTGCCCATTCACACACACACCCTTCAGGACCCTCCCCCTACCGCCGGCCTGATTACAGCGCAGCAGCCCTCAGCACCGTCCCCAGGATCTGGGATGTCATCGTCCGGCACCAAGGCCCACGGTTTCCCCTGCAAAACAGGCCACAATCTGCCGTTTATTTGGTGAGAAAACAAATTCCCTCAGTGTGGTCACAAGCTGAGCTAACAGCAAAGATATTTCTGATGGCACCTCACTCATGCGCACAGTGGGCACCGGGCCCCCGGACTCCGTATTTAGGTTCGGTCTGGGATGCCACAGCGGGTGACAGAGTGGCAAGCTGGCTATGGCCAGAGCAATGCCTTTCAGGTCCAGAAACAACATCTCCCTGAATGCCAGCAGAATCTTTGTATGACGCGCATAAGCACATCGACCTCTTCAAGGTACCAAATGAAATCACAGTCCCTGTCGCTAGGAGAAGTACTGGGAATTAACAGTGGTTTTACTGGAAAGTGTCTTCACCAGCATGCTAGTTCTGAACTGAAAACCAGACTCAATTCAAGGCCATCTTTATGAGCACATGCGAACCTGGCAAAACGCAAAACCTGCATGGCTCAGAATGCCATGAGGCGTGACTTCCACTGGGTAATCAAGGCCTTAATTGTGGATCGGTGACTATAATGCTGGAGGTTAAAGTGACACAAAGACAATGAACCAAGAAGAAATCATATTAGAATTTCTCACTCTTAATGAAAGTCTGTTACTCTAATGAAAGTTACATTAATTGATGGTGACCTTTTGCTAAAGTAATACTGTAATGTTATGGGAATGCTTGTTGTCAGCGTTGTCACGATCTGCAACTTCTAAAAATCACTTGAGTAGCTGACATCTGATTAATTGATTTTTTTTAATGTTTAATGTTTGTGAAAAATATTGGGAAATGTGTGATATATTTCTATGAGTAACAATAGTAATGCAGATGCAACGCAGACTGGTCCAGTTTGGTTACTGGACTAATTTTGGTGGAAAATCATCACAGTGAGTCAAAGCTATATTATGGAATATGCACCAACAATCATCTGAATCTTGCCCATCTTCACCACGTTACTGGGACTCCATTTGCCTTTATCAAAGATTGTTGTCTGGATTTTCTCTGTTAAAGATCTTGTGTAGGATAAGCCCACCAATCAAACCAAAGCATCATGGCCAATCGGTCAAATGTCCCAGTCTCTCTCAACCAATCAGATTTAGTGTCTACAGTGTGATGACCAGGGTCTGTAGCTTTGGTGCCAGAGTTCTCTAGATCAATTAGGCAGCTACTGTTTTCCAGTTATTTCTCCAGATACTGAGATAATCCACTGAAATAAAATGTCTGGCTTATGTTTATAGTGGGAAGGTTATGTTTGCAAGGCGTGTTATTCTTAAAACCTTTATTAAGCTACTTTCAGTTTACATACTAGCTTTTGTTCAGTGAAAGGTCCATCTTCAATACTAATCTGATCTCTCTCAGCTTGATTACACTCTCAGCTGCATTGTGGAGCTCTGCACTGCACTGATTAAATGAAGCAACCGATTGGATTGAATGAGCAGAGTTAAGTCTGATGTATTTAAATGTCGCTAGTTAATAATCTAGGCCCAGACTGTTCTTCAACTATTTCCAGAGTGGAACAGTGCTTGCAAACCTGAGATTACTAATAAGCTGTAACATACAGATCAATAGATAGTCTACTGCTCCAAGTGGTGACAGAGTGCACTGCATGTGAGAAAGGCATAAGGAAAGGCTGCAGATGAAATATCACCAGTACATTAACTATAGCACTTTCATCTTTGTGACTTTATTTCAATTTTATGTGACTCAACTTTGAGTAGGAACCCCACGCATGAAATGCACTGCGATGGTCTATATAAAAGGCACTAAAGGGGCTAGATTTGGCCCCCAGATGGATCTCTTGACTGGGTCTTGAGTGATTTTTGGTGTGATGTTATTTTTCTCACAGCTTATTTCTGCCCCATGGTTAGCATGGCTTTCTATAACGTAGGTCCCCCCCAGTCCCGGAGTTTACAGGTTCACAGATGGCTCCTGTCGGCCAGCTTTCCAGTACTACCCGCTGCGTCCTTGGCGCGCTTCACCTCAGCCAGGCTGCAGCCACTCCCGCGCCTGGCACTGCGGCATCCGCCTGAGTAAAAACAAACAGAGAGTGCTCTTCAAGCTCACCAGAGATGTCAGAGGAGGGGAAAAAGGCAGTCCGTTCGGGGAGTTTGTTTGTGGAGATGGTGGGGAGCTGTCATGATGTCACTGTCGCCTAGCCAACCTAAACAGATGAGATCAGGGCACCTTCCTGGTATCCCAAGACCAAGTGATTCCTGTCGCCCAGCAGTGCCGAGTGCCACACAGGGGGAATCCCAATGAACTAGATGCTATTTCATTGTCGGAGAACCAAGTATGTACGTTGTCATTAATCATTTTAGGCCACCCGAAATCAAACATGATTGCAATTTCACAGCTAGAAAAAAAGCGACACAGGATTACAGTAAATTTACACGCCGGGTAATCTGACCAAAATTATTGTTATAATCAGTCAATAATCTCCTGATATCCATTATTTCACATTGCAACTTTCAATCCAGTTAGTGGTAAAATAGTTATAGTCACATTCCGTCAGACTTGATTCTTGACACGTAAAAAAATTAAAATCATCGCCAGTACTGCACAACATTTTGATGAAAAGATGAGATAGGCCTATAATTAATTTACATATCACACAGAGACGTATCGATATAGACATACTTGATGTAAAACATGGCAGTATTTGCAGGAAACAGCGGCACCAAGTGACAGAGATACCTTAAGGGCTCATATTTGTAACCAAAAAGGTGCAGATTAGAATGGCCACCATTGAGCGCCCTTTAATGAACGTAACTTGAACTGCACATTAAGATATACAACATAGGCGAAGTTAACTCCGTCCGTTTCAAGGTACACAGAACAAATTATTAACTAGATGCTTTACGTAACTGATTGCAATTAAAATTGGGTACTGCAATGATTGAAAGCAGAGGCTGTTCTAGTGCAGGGGGCAGACTGGGGCCAGATGAGTTTGACCTCAATGTCCTCCATGTTTTACTTACACTAGAGCATTTAGAAACAAGACACAATTTTTAAAACCGAAGCTATTTACGAAGTGCTTTGCAGTCACATTTTACAAATATGTAATTCTATTTCTTGTTTAGACTGTCTTGCTTCCACAAGCTTAATTATTTTTTTTCTGCCGTCAACTTCGCGTTTCAACAGGGGGGGGATATGTACGTATAGGCTATATTGTTTTTTTAAGTCGATAAAATAGTGACATGGTAAACATCAGTTTTGGTAGGCTAAATTGTGAGTTTTTTATATTGTCATTTTAAGACTCGATTTGCGCAAAAATACTGCATATTTAACAGACAGATATCATTACTAGTATAGTTTTCAACCTAATATCATGAACAAGATCTTCCATTTAAAAGTCGGTATCCTATATATCCCTGTCTTCCACCTTAATGAAACTTTGTTATTCGGTTTATGAAACACCTCGTATATAACAGGATCTGATAGTTTCGTTTTTACACTGAGTACCGATACTGTATTGAGTGTGTAGTACTTCAGTGCCTTAAACGCTCTGTCGACCGTATGTCAGTATGTCAGTCAGTGGACCAAGTAACCAGCAGGAATCAACAAAGCAGCCTTTATGGTAATAAATGATAACCCCATAGTATGCTTTATGGCATTATCGCTAGACGTTAACACGAAGTTCCTGTTAAAAATATGCAGATAACTTTATTATTTGTTCGGTTTTATTCAAGGGGCTGGGAAATTAATTTTCCTCAGTTATCTTTAGTAAATTTGTGTTTAAATGATAATTTGCCCGCTTTTGTCCAAAGAATAATTTTTTATTAACATTTTATGCACTTCTGTTGTTAAATTAGGCATATTTCATGCAAAGTGTGTATTTGTACTCTTTTTAGTGTAGTTAGTACTTGATGAAAAATGTCTCCTGAACCCTACCCGTTGGAGAACGGTGTTTTGTAATGAACGCTTCCTCGGCAAGTTAGTTGGTGAGAAGGGAACAGCGAAAATTCTAGACTGTGACCCGATTTCACCCATATCAGCTAAAACACTGTTTATCATTTAGCCACCCAACGACGTAAATCGCGTTCCCAACGCCTGAGCGTAAATACTAAGGTTGATTGTAGAACAAACATTGTTTTATTCGTTATAATTCGCAAAAACAAAAGATTAGGTGATTTATAAAGGTAATTGGGTTTAAACTGTAGTTTTGATTTAAACTGCCAGTACAGAGGACACAGTAATGCCATTTAAGAAACCAGGTACCTTGTTGCTACAGTATACCTACTGTAATTGGTCTGGACTCACTGCCCTTTTCGCATGGTCATGCCATCGTTGAGTGTCAACCAAAACTGTTCTTATTTAATTTGATATATCTACTTCTTCATCCTCTACATTTTCATCTACCTGTTTGCCACTGCAGACCTACTCTTACTGGTTCCATTTTGTTGCCTATCTCTAAATTTGTGCCATGTTTAATTACTAAACAATATATAGGGAACCAAGTTAACCTTTTTGGTTGAGGTGTTTTTTTCACCTGTCATACGTGGTTTCCTGCATTAGCCCATTGCGTTTTGATGGTTGATGGAGGGGTTTCTCCAAAATGAGCAGGTGTGCTCACGATGATAGGTGTATTACTGCGCTAAGATGTGCACGTAGAGTTTTGAAAAATGTATGCATCAGGTTTGCTAATTGTATGAAAACAACAGTAATGCGTTTATAACTGGAGACAAATTTGCGTCGGCAACTGATTAATTGCTATATTCATTCAGTCAAGGCGTGTAACCAACTGAAAAAAACTAACACGCAGCGACGTGTTTTATCCTAAAATAAACCGTTTAGCATAACTCGTTTTAAACTAGGGTAAAGTCAAGCTAATTACAAATAAGCTAATGACCAACAATTGCCCTTCGGTTATGTATATCTAAATGCATTTGTAATAGACGTTTTGGAATAAATTGCGGTAGTGATTGAAACCTTCGGAGCATGTAATTTTTAAAAGAACAATCGCACCATCTAGTGGCTATATGTAAAATTAATCATTATGTCCCTACTTTCCAACTGAAAATCGAACCTACAAAAGTCCCAACTTTTTCAATTGTCAAAGGTTGATAAAGGATTGCTAGAAACAAAAGGTTAATTTTATAGTTTGTTCAAAAAGCAAGGCTTAGTTTACGTTCAAACACTCAAAACTGGAGCAAAAAAAACCTTTTTTTTTTTAAAAAAAAAAAAAAAAAAAACATTAAAGTATTCATTTCATCACACAAGGTAAATACCTAAAGAAAATATGTTGGTGTAATCACAGTTTAAGGCCGGTGCCCGTTAGAGTTGGCGATTCATAAATAGGAGCAGAGCAGAGTGAAAAATTCTGTATCGGTTGAAGCGCAGTTAGTTAATATAATATAGAAGCATTAAAAATGTGAATTTGTCGCAATGTAAATGAAGTACGTGTGAATTTGATAAAAATGAACACATTCATTGGTAGTTCGAACTGGGCGCCGGTGCTGCTGTGTCTTTAAATGGAGCAGAGCCACTACGCTGACTGGGGCCGCGGAGGGTGACTTCAGATGGGGGCAGAGACTCCGAGGAGCGGGTACAGAAAGTACGGCTGTAGCTTCGCATGGAAGGGGACAGAGAGCGGAGCCAGTGAGCAGCTGAACGCCTGCTCCATCTAAGCACCACCGATACTTCCTCCCTTTTCTTAAACCACCCCCAACTACTTCCCGGATTTGGTGTATGAAAACATGGCGGTAAAAGCAAGAAGGCAGCCCGGGAGGGACGCATCAGCTCAGATCGGGGACAAGGAGAGGAGCGCGCCCGCCTCGGCACCAGGCACCGGCAGAGGCAGGCGCTCGGGCAGGGACGGCAAAGGCGGCGCTTTCGGCTGCAGCTCGCCGCACAGCAGGAACGGGGTGTTCGCCGCCGGCGCGTCCTCCCGCAGCAGGCTGGGCCTCTCCCCGTCCGCGCTGCTGGCCGCAGCCGTCACCGTGGCGCTTGGTGAGCGGGGTGTCGGCTCTCCGTCTTCCGAGCGCCTCTCTGCTAGCCCGCTGACTCGTTAGCGTCGCAGGGTCCGGCCCCGTCACCGTTGCGGGTCGTGCGCTGTGGTGTTTCGCGGATGCTAATAAAGACTTTCCGTCAATGACGCTGTTTATCTTTTTTTTTGATCAGTTGCTGTTTTGGTTACTTACTGTGATTTCTCTTCCCAGTAACGAGGGGCATATAAATACTTAATTTTATATTTCATTATCAGCTAATAATGGGGATGCATTGTGCATTAAAACTTAATATAGCCCGTGAGCAAATAGACATACATTAAGAGTTTCCGGTAGTAGGTTCAGTTATTTAGCCTAGTTTTACGAAACGACTTGTTTTTAAATCAGTGTTACCAGAGTTTTCAGTCCCTTAATTTCAGTCAGTAGAAACGCAAAACCTCAGACGCATGACAAAATGTGTCCTGATCCTGCATCAGGGGGAGCTCGAATCTGTTAACCTGATGATCGGACCCCCTGCCGAAGTAACCAGTGATCAAAGTGACCCATTTGACATGAGTATGGGTGTCTGACTGCATTGGTTAAGTTACTCTTCCTCGTGTGGGCTTGCGGATAATTACTGAGCTGTAATTAAACTTAAGCAGATCATCACCTCAGCCCTGTTCGTCTTCTTGGAGTGGAAAATTGTCTTACCAAATGTGGGCAGGGTTCTATTGCATGAAATTGACATTTTCATTTAGAATAATATTTTAAAAGTGGTTGTATGCAGGCCAAACGCGGCTTGATGTGCAAACATGGTCTGTTGACTCCTGATAAGCCTTCGGTTTTATTCTCTGAATTTTAAACCGAATACTGTTCATTAAAAAATCGTGAATATCCGATGAGGACAAAGCCTCTCACTTGTGTTATTCAAGTAATAAGGGTGATTTGAAGGGGAAAATTAACATTCTTTTTTTACGATTGTTATTTATAGCTGCTGTCGCTGGCGTGGCGCACTGGTGAGTTGATTTCTGTGATGGTGATGCCATTATTTGCCCCCATTGATTGCTGCTACTCGGCAAGTTACAGAACAACACTCTGTGAAAATGCACTGTTAGTCTAATCAAGGAAGCTCTCGTTAATCAAATAGTCAATGAGGTGTTTTTTTCCATAGGTATCATCTGTCATACCTGTTTGAAAATGACAGGCACTTTTCCCACCTTTCGACACTGGAGAAAGAGATGGCTTTTCGGACAGAGATGGTAAGTGAGCGGGTCATCTCCCTGAAGGCATTGGTGCACTTCTTCAAAGGGGGGGGGTGACATAAAGTGGACCTCTGATTAAATGGCACCATGTTCTCTCATGCTGTTTCTCCTCAGGGTCTTTATTTTTCGTACTTTAAGACCATAATTGAAGCACCATCTTTTGCCAGCGGGCTGCACTCGATAATGAACGACCGCTTAACGGAATACCCGCTGGTCATAAACACGCTGAAGAGGTTCAACCTGTACCCAGAGGTGGGTGTTGGGTGTCCTGTACCGGTTTGAGAAGCACCAGGTTGGGGCTGTCCTGTGTGTGCTCTCTGAGATCGGTGCCCGTTCGTTGTTGCTCAGCAAACTCTGCTGGAATGACCACGCCAGCAGAAATGAGGCCAAAAGGTAACTGTTGGGTTTTGTGGCTGATTTTCGAAGGATGTTGCTTTTTATAAATTGCCTTGCCTCGGCAGCCGAGCCTCCCCGTTCGGAGGCCTACCTGCCTCCCCGTTCGGAGGCCTACCTGGTATCTTCTATGTGTGATGTTGCAAATTAGGCATGACTGAGGCATTTAGCTGCCGTAAGAAGGAGTCTGACTGATGCCTTCGGAGGTAACTGGCAGGAAGAAGCACCAATGATAGTACCTTGGTCTATTAAACCCCCCCCCTTTGTCTTGGTAGGTGGTCCTGGCCAGCTGGTACCGAATCTACACCAGTACAATGAACTTCTTTGGGATTCCCACGAAGATGTGCTGGTCTGTGAACAGGGGGGAGGGGCTGAATGCGGTGGACAGCTGTGAAGGTATTCAGCCCCGCTTCCTGTTTACCCTGGAGACGTCTTGCCAGTGGCATTTCGTTTGGCTTTGCTGTGGGTCCAGCGTTTGTTTGTGACGGCTTTACCTGCGACTTTGCCTTCTCCACACTGGTGTGTTTCTTTTTCACATGTGGTGTTTGGTCGAGACCCGGATGTCTCTAACTTGTTCGTTTTTTTTTTTTTGATCGACCACGAAACCTTTTCCGAGAAGAGGGTGGCCCAACCCCAATTCGGTGATGTTTACAGTAAGGCAGATTAACCAGGGTGGGGGGTCGAGTATATTGATTGGCTGTGTGTGTGTGCGCTGTCTCCCCCGCCAGGTCTGGGGGACCCCGCCTACTTCTACGTCACGTTCGTGTTCCTCCTGAATGGAGGGATGATGAGCCTGTTCTTTGTATACGGGGCGTATTTGAGGTAAGCCCTCTGAAGTGCTGATGGATCACGTTGGTGCAGAACGGAGTGTAGCAGTGTACGATCGGACAGTGTTTGTGTAGAACATCCAGTTACCCACTTCCAGTGACTTTCTCTTTTCACCTGTTCATTAATTTCATAGGTCAGACAAGAAATTGTGCTGAAGTTTGCAGGAAATTTCTGACCGTTATGGATGCTAGAAAAGGCTGAATTACGTGGCTTTCAGGAGATGCTATATTAACTGGTACAAAGGAGAAAGACGGGTCGAGCGACAATGTTGCGACCAGAAAACACTTAGCAGAGCTGAATGTGGGTGTCTGCTGCATTATGATCTGCACCCACCACCAAAAGACACCTTCAACTTTGGTTTAGAAGCCCTGAACATTTTTGTTTTGTTGCCAAAGACCAACAGGTACCTAGTGAAAGGAAGCCATTGTGGTATTAAAACGGTATTGTTTGTTAGATTGTTTGGTAACGTGTTTTAATAGCACCGGTTACCAATTCCTGTGAGTCTTGCTAGGTTGTTTTGTTTTCCGCTGTCTGCTAAAGTGACGCCATGTAAAGTGATGTAATTATGCTTGCGATACACTAAGCACTGATGAATGATTTACAACAATAAGCAATACATCATTACTGTAATTAACATTGTACTTACTGCAATGTTTTGCGCGTATCGTAGTGTTCTGTACTTCTGCTGACATGCACTCCTGCACTTCATAAATGTATATAAACAAAACAACCACATCACTTATAACAACTGGACTGTACTGATCAATCCTGTCTTGTTTTAGACTGTGTTTGTATCTGCTGTACGAGAGCCAATGGCAGTTAGTGTCAAATTCCCTGTATGCGTGAATGATCATGGCCAAATAGACCTGATTTTCATTCTGATGTCTAACGTCAATCGTCAGTTTATATTTTGATTAGCATGCGCACTTTGTAATTGGCATGTCATCTGTGTCGCGATTTAACCTTAGTTTTACTTCAGTTTAGTTCACAAGAAGACATCCGTAGTCAAGGACATGAGTAGATTGAGACACAAATAAAGTTCAGTGAGGTGGGGTACTTCAGGTATTTGGCGCAATCAAAAGTCAGTTGGACAGGCAGTAAGTGAGAAGTCCAGCTTGCCTGCATAACTGACCCGATGCTGTCTGTGTCTGTCTGTGTCTCTGTCTGTGTCGCCCATTGAGCACCAGTCTCCCATGATGCTCGCCTCACGGCCTCTCCTCCTTCTTCCCGCACAGCGGAAGTCGCCTTGGAGGAGTCGTCACCACACTCTGCTTTTTCTTCAACCACGGCGAGGTGTGTGGGGCGGGGGTGGGCAGTGGGGGGTGGCGGGTCGTACTGCCGTGCGTGCATAGGCCGACCCAGGTTTTTCCGCAGCCGTTCTTGCATTTTTACTCTGTTTCTCTCCCCTCTGTTCTTCCTAATTACTTGCCGCCATTATTAACGCGAGCAGTACAGTGTATTAATGTCCTGCGTTGACGGCAGAGGTCAGTGCTGTGGCTGTCGGATGGTGTCTGATGTTCTTTGCCCTGCGGCGACAGAGCACTCGCGTCATGTGGACACCACCCCTCCGCGAGAGCTTCTCCTACCCCTTACTCGTTCTGCAGATGCTGCTGCTGACCTACATCCTCCGGTAGGTGTGTATGTGTGTGTGTGTGTGTGTGGAGCAAGAGAGAGATGTGAGGGTCAGCACATACTGCAAAGCTGTCATCAGCATTATGCTCAACCTGCCTTGGGGGGCTGGGGGGGGGGCTCCTTTTTGTCTATGCAGGGCCCCCACACCTGGGAAGAAGGCCTTGTTGATGCTGGGAGCCTCCAGTTTGCTCTTCATGGTGCCCTGGCAGTTCGCCCAGTTCGTTTTACTCACTCAGGTTGGTGGCTCATTCAAGGTCAGGGGTTCCAGGCGACATCGCCTAGCAACAGTCACCACGTGACTCCGCTCCGAGCCGCAGGGTTTGGTGCTGGGGGAAAGAAAGACATTATGCCAGAGAGGTGTACTTCAGATAGGTGAAGCTTTGGTGGGGGGTGGGGCAGTACTGTTAGAAATAAACTGGAGAATGCTTAGTGGGTGGGGATTAGCCTGCTGTAAATCACTTACCTCAACCAATGAAATAAGCAAGGAGTTAACCCTGAAAGTGATTGACGGCACTTAGCCCCGGCCACTGGGCTCCGAAACTCTGCTTCTCCCGTCACGGTTTGTGGTGCCATTATGTTGCGTGACGATTCCCTCGTTTCAGATCGCCTGCCTGTTTGCGTGCTACATCCTGGGATACCTCTCCCCTGCCAAGATGCAAGCCCTCCTCGTCACGCACATGGTAATTCTGCCCAGCGGTGCGGGCGCCACAGACTCAGCCTGACAGTTTTAATCGCGATTGATTTTCCATGTTTGGATCTTTGGACTATTGTAGAGGTTGACCGACCGACCGACCGACGGACCGACTGACTGGCTGGGGGAAAAAAAAGGTCAATTTTTAAAGGGGCAGTTCACCTCAAAACTGAAAATGATATGCTTTAGAGGGGCTTTAGTTCTGTCTGTCCGTCTTGGTTGTTCTGCTGGAAGTTAACTAGTTCTGGAGGTGTCTCTTACCAGAAATCATCAAGTCATCACCCAGTTATTGAGTATAATCCACAGACTTTGTAGTTAGCAGTTTAACGTACAAACTGTTTTCCTCTACCACACTGCACATATGTGTCACTGCGCAGAAGATACGAGCATGGGCACCCTGGCGATGCCCCCCCCCCCCACCAAGAGAAAAAAAATGCTGAAAAACCCATTTTGGTCAACCTCTACAATTGAGTAGCAAAATGCAGACCACACAATGCAGACTAACGACAGAACAGGCCGGAGGAGTTGCCTCCTGCATTCTCCTCGCCTATCGCTCCCCGTGGCTGGTCTTAAAGGTGCCCGCTGGCCGGGTTTTCCCGTAATGGCCGCCCCTCCTCTTCCCAGGTGTCGCTGGGGGTCTGCTTCGTGGCCATGTTCGGGAACGCGATGCTGCTGACGTCTTTCTACGCCTCCTCGCTGGCATCCATCTGGGTGAGAGGCATCTCTGGCCGCCGGGAAATCGGCTGGCTTTTCCGCCGCACCGCGGGTCGCTCCGGCGGCCGGTGCTGGAAGAGACGCCTGTTTTACTCCTACAAATGATCTGTTGTCTCCCAGGGGATCACTGCACTGAGAGGCCGTATCATCAGAGCCTGCAAACCGGGGATGATGACCTGGGTAAGATCACTGGCTTGGTGCTTCTGGTCAGTGTCGCCGCGTGTCTGTAACGCTGCGATACCATGCGCCCTCTCTGTTTCGGCAGTTGGTGCAAGGACTCGGCTGGGTCGTCGTCACAGTTGCCCTGAAGTTTGCGCTGTCCGCTGCATTCGGATCTGCGGACGATGTGAGCTGCGGCTGTTTGGTGGTGGGGGGGCCGGGGGCGTCTCCTGTGAAGCTGGCTGCCTGTCTGACGCCGTTTTATTTTCGTGGTTTATTTTTATTTCCCAGGCTCACATAAGCAGCTTGATCAAGTCCAAGTTCACCAACTACAAGGACTTTGACACTTTGATGTATACTTGCGCCGCTGAGTTTGACTTCATGGAAAAAGAGGTGGGGGGGAGGGGGGGTTCATTTACGAAAAAAAAAATAATTAGTTGCCGGAGGTGGTGATTATTTGGGAAAGAGAGCGCGATGATGTAACGGCTAGCCTCTCTGTAAAGCTGTTTCTCGACGTGTCTTGTCCTCCCCTGTTTCAGACCCCTCTTCGCTACACGAAAACTCTGCTGCTTCCGGTGAACGTCCTCATCTTGGTGGCCATCGCGGCGAAGGTGAGAAGCGCGTAGCGTCGATCGCCGGCTGTGGCAGCAGACAGCGTTACCCGCTTGTCGCTCGCCGGGTTAATGCCCGGTCCCCTCGGCGGGCTCAGACTTTGATTAACTGAAACGGCTGTTGTAGCTGCTTTAGACTGGCCTTCTGCTCACTTTGCCGTGTCCTCTTCAGATGATAAAAGATGTTCTGCGGTCGCTGAGGCAGGAAGCGGAGCCAGTGAAAGGGCCTCATGAGGATTCTGAGCAGTAAGACCCCCCCCCGTTCTTTGGCCTTGCATGCAGTGGTACGGTCCATTCTGCAAAGATCAGTTGGTACGGTCCATTCTGCAAAGATCAGTGCGTCTGTGTAATTAATGAAACTTGCATGTAGCAGGACCTACACAGAGCCCCTAGTTAACAAGTTCTTGGCTTGAGGCTGATTTCTGTAAGCTTTGTTTGTCAAAAATAGACCACACTCATATCTCTCTCTCTCTTTCTCTCTCTCCTCCCCCCCCATCTCTGAAGAACCTCACAAAGTGCCAACGGAGAGGTAATCTCTTCTCTGCTAGATATTGCTATCCCCTCACCGAATAACCAACACCTCCCCCAACCCCCCCCCCGCCTGATCTGAATGCTTAGCCTACCATTTGCGTATGCCAATGCTGCAGCTGTATAAAAGCTGCAAACTAAGGGCCTTATTATGGTCTGTGCCCGGTTGTCTTGGAGATGTGTTCTCTGACACAATGCCATTTGTCTGTAAGATCTAAGGCGGTAATCTTCTTTAAATGAATTTTCATCAGCTGCCTCATTAACTGGAAATGGAGGCCGTTTTTCTGCACGGTCTCTCTCATTCTCGGCTCCGTCGGAGTGACACACATGAAGGAGTTTGAAACCAGCGTAACCATCCTGTCAAAGCTTTTAATCAATATGACATCAACCCCCCCCTTTTGTTAATCTGCCTCTTCCTCTCTCTCTTCCTTTACTCTCCCTCTATTCCCCCTTTCTTTCCCTCTTATCACTCTCCCCCTCCACCCACGCTGTTCTTTCCCTCCTTCCTATCTCCATTTCTCTCCATTTTTTCCCCACCCCCTTCCTTCCCCTGTTCTCCCCTCTCTCTCTCTCTCTCTCTCTCTCGTTTGCCCTCTCCCCCTTTCACTCCCGCTCCCTCGCTCCAGTTGGTGTTCCACGCCCTGCAGCTCCTCGCCTTTGCCGTCTTGGCCGTCCTCATCATGAGGCTGAAGCTCTTCCTCACGCCCCACATGTGCCTGATGGCCTCGCTGATCTGCTCGCGCCCGGTGAGCCACGCCACCCCCCTCCTGGCTGGGCTTCTCCATGCCCCCCCACATCCCCATGTGTAAAATAAGCCGGCTCTGAGTCGTGTTGGCACGACTGTAAGACACCGGGGAACAAATCCACTAATGAGGACGACAGAGCCCGTGTGGGTTTACGCAGTCAGTGGTCGCGGCCGGGGTGGGGAGGTAATGGCGTATAGCATTTTACTTTTAGAAACAATGTGCACTTTTAGAGGAGATGTGTTTTGTCAACAGCCTATTCGTGTCTGTGTGCGTGACGCCGGAGTTGTCGTGTGCCTCAGCTCTTCAGCTGGATCAGAGAGCAGCACAGACACCAGCTGGCTGCCATCGCAGCGCTCTGCCTGATGGCCGTGCAGGGCGTGTCCAATCTGCAGGCTCAGTGGAGCATCATGGGAGAATTCAGCAACCTGCCGCAGGAGGAACTCCTGGAGTGGATCCAGGAGAACACCCGGCCCAGTGAGTGATGTCATTCTGCTTCTGGGTGTTGTAAGCCCCGCCCCCCTCACACCAGGGCACCGCCTCCTCGCCCCACAGGTGACGTCTTTGCAGGAGCCATGCCCACGATGGCCAGCGTGAAGCTGTCGGCCCACAGGCCGATCGTGAACCACCCGCACTATGAGGACGCCGGCCTGAGGTAAGCAGAGTGCCCCCCCTCTCCCCCCAATGCGGCATGGCAGCACTGCGGTGCTGACCCCGCCCGTAACTGCACCCCCTACAGGGAGCGGACAAAGCTAGTGTACTCCATGTACAGCCGCATGCCCCCTGAGCTGGTGAAGAAGAAGCTGACCAAACTGCAGGTGGACTACTTTGTTCTGGAGGACTCCTGGTGTACCCGGCGCTCCAGGTAACCCCATGGAACCTCCCTTGCCCCCCCCCATGTGGGACCTGTATGCACTCTCATGCTGCCTCCCACGTCACTCAGGCCTGGCTGCAGCATGCCCGAGATCTGGGATGTGGAGGACCCCAAGAACCGCGGGAAGGTGCCGCTTTGCACGCTGATGTCCCGCGACCCGCGGCCTCACTTCACCTTGGTGTTCCAGAACGACATTTACAAAGTCCTCCGCGTCCCCAGAGGCACCAAAGAGCCGAGATAACCGGACTCTGGGCCACGGCATCAGCGCGGCTCTCGCCCGGACCAGGCTGCCGGATCTCCAGCCCTGTTCCCCTCTGTGTCCCCTGTTTGGACAGACACGTC
>JAODKE010000146.1:27521860-27546512 GCA_026779605.1 Mormyrus hasselquistii
GTGAGAGTTCAGCACTGCTGTCAATCGCTGAGGTGGGTGCGGCATAACAATCACACACTAGGGGGGGCGGGGGTGCATCCAGATTATCTGAGCCTATGACTCACGTTCCGCGCCAGACGTACACTCCCAAACATTAAACATCCACTTTCCTGTTCCATCCTGTCCCCCAGGCAAGTAAAATGTACACCCCAGTCTCATTCCTGTGAATTACTGGAACCAATCCCACAGAATCAACATCATCACGTCAGACACGTTTTTTTTTTTTTTTTTTTAACTCTATTTCGCCTGCAAACAGAACCCATGAAATGAGAGACCATGGAGACAGGTCACCGTGATTTAGGAACCACAGGCTTTAATTTCCTGGGAGTAACTCTCAGGAAGCCACCTGCCGCCGCCTCCACCCCCCTCGGCCCCTCAGGCAGCGAGGGAGGACGTGTCACGCTGCTCGCTGTACTCAGTTCCACTCCCACCCCCCCCCCATCATCTCGGCTGCCCGGCAGTCGTTGTTTTTTCCTCTCAGTCTCTTTTGGGAAGTCCCGTGCACCTCACTGTTTTCGCCTGACTGCTCCGACCGCGGGCCTCTGCACAGAGCCCCACGTCACGCGGCCGCGCTCCGCCTTACGCGGGCCTCTCCATCCGTTCTCAGGCTGAGTCTCTCATTTTCACTTTTGCTTTGCGACATCTGGGGGAAAAAAAAAAAAAAAAAAAAAAAAAAACAGACCAGAGCCTCCCCCGGCCTCGCTGCACTTGAGGACTAGTCATCAGCCAGAAGTTAATTCAGGATATTCAGGGAGCAGAAGTGGGCGTTAAATGGTCCAATGATACCACAAAGCAGAAATACTCTGTGCAGGTGACCCGCACACTCCCCCACGCACACACCCTTTTCTTGACACCTTCTCGGCCAATAACACGGCTTCCTCACAGGCTGGACACCCCATAGAGACCTTTGCTTAATTGATCCTGACAGATTCCTGAGCCGGTTGATCAGGCCCAATTCCTAAGGGCTTTCAGTCATTCCTTGCTGAATGGGGCAATGTGGACCACTGGGTTCAGACTATGCCATGACCGGACCGTCTGCGGGTACGAATCCCAGGACTGCCAGAGTGATGTCATCGTCAGGGCCCTGAGCAAAGCCCCCCGTCCCCAATTACTCCAGGGAGTGTCTGACACTTTTTATGGATAGAAGCATTTGTGAATAAGGGCACTGTAGCGGAATGCTGGGAAGGCCTGCGGTATTGTGGGCCTCGTGGACGCTGCTTTCCATCTTCCATCTTCCTTCCCTGCCTTCTTCTGGTGTTTCTACCTTGGGGAGGGAGGGAGGGGGGGGGCAAGAGCAGCAGCAGAGACCCTCACAAGTCCTGGGGGACACTTAGAGAGTCTTAAGAGTCCCATAAGGTGACCAACCAGAAAGAGTCTAAATAAAAGCACAATGGCGGCCCGCTTCCCGGGCTCAGGGCGTCACTCTGACGCCCCGAGATCGACGCGGTGGACCATTCAGTGTGTCCAAGAGCCCAGAACCGAGGCAGACAGGACAGAGCAGCGTGCCGGTTAGATAATGCCACAGCCGGCGATGCGGAACGAGCCACCACGTGTCTGACGAGGTGCTGCCTGCTATCAGGCTGTACAAACACGCATCTCACAGACAGACACCCCCCCCCCCCAGAGGGTGGAGGGGAAGGAAGCAAGCAAGCTGAAATCCCCTGTGCCCCCTGGGATTAGGCTCAGCTGGGGCGGGATGCAGGTGCACACAGAGACAAACACAGAGACAAACACAGAGACAAACACAGAGACAGATAGAGACAAACACACACACACAGATACACACACACACACACACAGATACACACACACACACACACACAGATACACACACAGATACACACACACACGTACACACACACACGTACACACACACACACACACACGTACACACACACACACGTACACACACACACACGTACAGACATAGACAGATGCACACAGCTGATCCTGATGACTTCGGTTTTACCGCAAAAAGCCAATCAGAAAGCAAGACCTAAGGGGGGGGGGAGGTGGGGGGGCAGAGTGACACGTACAGAAAAGCCTTATGATGCACAGTGAGAACTTACTGGATCATTCCATCTGACTAATGTAAGCTGCAGCAGCAGCTCAGGGCGTCCCACACACTACGCTCTGCGCGTCCTGGGACAGACCCCGGGCGCCTCGCAATCCGGCACGGGATAAGCAGTGTGTGTCGCACGTGGTGTGTCGCACGTGTGCACGGGTGACTCACACGTCACAACAGTCAACAACAGCCCCAGGAGCAGGGAATCAATACAAGCCAGGCAAACTTAAAGAGTTGCAGAAGAACAGACTGCCCCCTGTCACAGAAACCGCTCCGGAGGGTTACCCGACTCCTCAGCAGCGTGGATATGAATCCCGTGTGAACACACACGCACACACACGCACAAACTCCTGTATTCACATATTTCTAGAGACTCTCCATTCATTACAACGGCCAGAACCCTAATCATCAGCAATGTCGACCTTAACTCCTACCCAATCCTAAACTTAACAAGTAACCAACAAAAAAAAAAAAAAAAAAAAAAAAAAACAAGACTTGTCATTTTTACTTTTTTGATTGGAGTCGCAGATTTTTAAAAAATTGAATTTCCCCCTGTGGGGACTGAAAACTAGTCCCCACAATGTGAAAGTAACAGGTTTTTATCTCACAGTTTGGGGACATTTGGTTGCGGGTAACAGTAATGTCCAGGTGAGACGCCGAACACGGCTCATATCCCAACGCTTATGCGCATAAGATGGCTTTGAAAAACATCTGAATGAGGGG
Source organism: Mormyrus hasselquistii (assembly GCA_026779605.1). Classification (NCBI taxonomy): domain Eukaryota; kingdom Metazoa; phylum Chordata; class Actinopteri; order Osteoglossiformes; family Mormyridae; genus Mormyrus; species Mormyrus hasselquistii. The sequence goes on from JAODKE010000146.1 coordinate 27,524,688, forward strand.
CGCCTGGGATGGAGGGACATTACAGAAGCATCGGCATCCTGGGGGACTTAAGCAAGGCGCCGCCTTGAGACCCATCGCAGAGAATTCATTAAGGCTACCCGCCCCCCTTCTCTCACCCAACCTCACGCGCCCGGAACTCGATCAAACACGGGGGCTGATAAGCCTCTTATTTGTGATTTGTCGCTAAGTCCAGCCGATAATTAAAGTCCCCCCCCCCCCGACCCTTTGCCTGTACCGAGTCTTGCTCCGAGCAGGGCTTCCTCCACACAGCAGGTCAGGCGAGGACACACTGGGCCACGCGGGAGGCAGGGAACTGCCTCCAGATAGGTCACAACCATCCGGAATCCACCCACAAACCACCACCCCCGCCCAGACAAAGCACTGGGAGGGGACACAGATCGGACTTGACCGAGTCCTCAACCGTGACCTTAAAGCTAGATTATGACCAGTCCACCCACTGGGGGGGGAGATGGAGACATTCGCTAAGGAGACCCTGTGAATTTTTTCTGGCATTAAAACAGCAGCATCCTCCAGGGACCCGGCAGCTGTGAAAGGCGACTTCCTCGAACTGGACCAGAACCCCCAACCCGCGAGAGCGGCTCAGACCACAATGCCAGGAAGGGCTCGTTTCACTCACCCCCCCTCCCCGCCCCATGCGGCCCTCCCACCCAGGGCTGCGGCAGTGAGCGCAGTCTGCGGCTTGGCCCGGACGCCTCCCTTATGTAGTATGGCGCACGGCCAGGGGGGCGAGCCGGATGCTAACCAGCCATTAAAGGGCCAGCAGTCTAACAGACAGCGTCCGGAGCCCAGCTGGCACAACTCGCCACTCACACGGACAACGGCAGGTCTGTAGGGGGCGCTGGGTGCTGCCTATTATCATTAAAGTTTTAATGACAGAGGTGATAAAATACGACTGTGGGCAGAAATAAAAGGGTGAAATAATAAAACTCGTTAACAAAAACTACCCACAAAATCGATAGTCTAGACATGGAACTTGTAAACTCTGTAGTCAAACTCATTCTACATATTAGTGAAAATTGGGATATGTTACAGCAATGAGTTTGTGAGAATGTCCCAAAAAGGGTTGAGTGGTATAGCAAGAATTTACCGATAGTGCTGTTGTTTCCCATGAATCCATGAATTATTAGCCCAGAGATATGAAATGGCATGAGCAGATCCAGCCTTATAGTTGAGCACATTTAAATAATGGAATCCTATAATTAAACAGGAAGCTGTGATGATTTTTCAAATTTTGCAGGGTTAAAAAAATGAGTTATTGTGAACTTCTTGTTATCAAGATAAATGTTTTTAAAAATCCGGTTATGGATTTTAGGCTACATCACCTAGCCCAATGTGCTAAGAAGCACCAAAGAAGCAGCCCAGCTACAGAATAAAGGTATGTTTTTTACTAGATTTGCGACTAGATTTGCGCAGATTGTATTGGCCTATGTTTAAAAAAAAATTTTAATCGATAGTGGATATTTACCACCGACAGGTGGTGCGACGCGATTACGTTTTGATATGCATTGCAGTGTTTAAGTCATGTTGCACTAGGTCGTTTACAGGTGTTTTTTAACCTTAAAAAACATATAAGAAAGTATTTTATTGGTGTGGACTCTTGCTGCAGCGGTTGGGGTGAAGTGTAAAACATCACTATCGAGTTAAAAATACAATAATAAATCGGGAAAAAATGTTGGTTTTAGTATTAGACTAAATGCAAACTATCTCAATAATTCATAAAAACACACTATTGAAACATTTGTAAATGTATGTGAATGACACATAACGCTATGGAGATAAATATACATTAATAATCTAATAAAACATGTCATTGCACTATAAAGTTAAATGCAAATTATCTCTTAATATGCACTTTAAAAATCATTTGTAAATGTACTTTATTGCTGTGAACTATTATTTTTGTGTTAAATAGCCACAATCTAAGTCTATTTACATAATGATTTCATTAATGAATTGTGACATCTTTTATCTCAAGCAATGACTATACTTGTTGCTCTATATGTTACTTCTGTAAACCTTTGTGAACTACTGAAGGTACGAGTTATGAATAACACAAGCGAAATCCCGATCTCGTGTGTTGATCACTAATGAATCATAGCACATCTTTTATGTCAAGTTGCCACCATGTTTGTTCATGATTTATTCTTCAGTAGTAACTGAGTTACTGGTAAATATTTGTGCCTCCTTAGGTGGATCTACTGACAAATATGTCAACAACAAATTCCATTGCTCACCTTTAAGTGAGACAGCGAAAACTATGAAAATCTTCTGAAAAACGAGTCGAAGAACGAATGAAGGAGGCTGCAGTACAGCCAGGTAATGGTAAGTCTGTCGGCGTTTGATAGCAGTGTGAAATCAAAAGATATTACTTGGAAAATGATGGGGTTTATCAGGCTTGATGATCAGCCATTCTCTGTAGCCAAGGATGCTGGCTCTCGGCAATTAATTATACAACTAAGTAACAGAACGCATAATATGTATAGCTGGGAGAAGATGCAGGACTCTGAGTTCATTTCTATTCCATGTCTTGGTAGCAGTTACTGTATAAACGCTGCAGTAAATCTCATGCAGATTTTTTTCCCGCTATTACTTAAGTAACAAACAGTCATTTGAAATGCGTGAAAGCAGTTAATGTACAGTATACAATAATACAATATCATCATATATTCAGTTGTAAAATACTATAACATACTCTGGGACTAATATTAATATAAAGTGCTCCTCGACTGTTAGTGTTATTTTTGGAAAGTAATTCTTTGCCCATTTATTTGGGTGGAGTGTCCCTTTATTTAAGCAGAACCTCCCAAACACTCAGTTTCAGTGACAGTTTAAAATAATCGACTTTTGGTATCACCCAGAAATATCCTTATCGGTGCCTCACTAGTTCTCACACTACATACCAGAAGTCTGGACAAAAAAGTTCTTAATTCAAAATGCAATTAATCTGTTGGGAGAATGGGAGAGCCCATGTCAGTCAGCTTATCTCATGAATGTTTGGTCAAACTGGCCCAGAAACCACATACTGTTCATTTTCACCAGGAGTAAACACAGACTGGGGCAAACTATTTCACGCAAGCCAGTAGGCGTTGCTGTCATAGAGATACTGATTTCCGGTTGGGTGAACTAGGAACAAAATTCACAGCATACTGTGTTAGCCGCTTCTTCCCAAACGTCATGCAGACGCTCGGCCATCCTCATGGATCGAGTAGAGATAAACAACTCAACACACTTTTAAGCCCCATTGGTCACGATCTTGGTCAGCTGACCTCATCCTCTACCGGCATGTCTGTGGGCTAGGAAGCTTTTTTCTGTGTTTGTTTCCTGCAGAAACACTCCTACCTGAGCAAACAGCAACCTGTAATTTCACAAACAGAGTGGCTGGGCACCCCACCGCCCCCTCTCCCGGCTGCTTCCGATGAAGGCGTGACCCTGCAAGCGCTGCCGTCACTGAGACTGGGCCTTCCTCACTGGCCTGAGATGACAGGGCATGATCAGGTGATGTAATGACGGCCCTCAGCGGACACGGGGGTGGAATGTGGCATTTGGCAGCTCAAGGTGAGGTGGGTGGTTTGAAATTAAGCCCCCCCCCCCCCCACATGTATTCAAGTTATCAGGTCAATCACATGACCTGCGAAGGCCGGGATAACAGTCCCTTCACATCCATGGATTGGGGGGGGGGGTTGCAATTAGGTATTTATAGGTTGGGGTGGCTCCCTAACGACAGACAGCAAGGACACCAACATAGAATAACAACAGTAATAACAGCAATTATGACCAATTCCACAAAGCAGGAGCTTAAATTTACTGCCACCTGTTAATTGGTGCCCAGCCCTAACCAATTAACAGGGGCCCCACCCACTGTAACAGACACACACACACACACACACACACACACAGGTTTGTATTCATATCTTTGTGGGGACTGTCCATTAATTTCTACGGGAATAACCATAATCCCAGCAATGATGACTTTAACCTCTAGCCAGCCCTAACCTAAACCATAAGCAACCAAAGAAAATACAAGCCTTTTGGCATTTTTAGCTTTCTGACTCTAGTCGCAGATTTTTATGGAAAAAAAATGGTCCCCATGAGGTCAAAATAATGGGTTTTTAATCACACTGCAGGGACATTTGATCATAATATGTCAGAAGAAAACTGACAACTAGTCAGACAGATGGTTTTACACACCACGGCTTTTTACTACTTTGCAGTTTATGAAATAGAAGATTTTTTATTCTTGTTCAGCACTGGAAAGTTTAGTGAACAACTATAAATGAAAATATGTCAAATAAAACAAATTTTCTTTATAACATGGAAAGAGTATGTAACAGTGCATGTCCAACATCCTATTAACTAGTTGTGTGGTGATGGCAGAGTCAAAGTCCTTTAAGTTTAACTGCACTAGCTAGCAGTTTCACCCCATAAAACAGATAAGTATTTAAATGTCCCTTGTATAAAGAATACTTTGAATTTTCTCTGTCGTTATAACTGCTAGAGGAGTTTACTTTGATGAAAGATATGACATTTTCTTGCTAATAAAGGTGCACAAAAGTGAGTAACATGGAAATGCAGAAAATCTCAGTGTGTTCATAACTTTTGGTTGGTAGTGTACACATCACACACACACACACACACACACACACACACACACACACAAGACCCTAAGACAAATGTTGCCAAGCTCTGGAGAACTTGGAGAACCTCCCTGCTACTCCTGACTGGAGAGCTGTGGATAGCATCCTAGATGTCACAGAACCCAACTGAGGTACAGGCTGGGGCGGGGGCACCATGCACAGACCCTGCCAGTTAAGGCCCCCCCGCCCTTTCAGGCTCCAAACTGCCTCCCCAATCCAGCTTGAAAACATACAGCGTCATTGGAATGTCGGGCTCATTTGGGAGCAGATCCCAGTGCGAGTGCAGCAGCACGTGCTCAGCTAAGAGACACACACAGACGCATATGCATACACAGACTAACAAACACGGACACAGACACACACAGTAACAGACACACACACACACACACGCGCATATGCTAAGAGAAACACGCATACAGTCTTGGCTGCACTGCCCACATCCTGCCGCACGGACACCCAGCATGGGCCTTTGGGTACGCCCCACTGCCCACAGACAGGCAGCCAGGTTTCGCCCCGCTGGCAGCTGCGTCTCCCCGGGTCAAGTCTGCTTCAAGTGTGCATTTAACGAGCGGCCCTTACGCACACGACCACCTGCGGGAAGCACCACCCACAACACGACGTCTGTGAACGTGCTCTGCGCGTGTGCAATACACAACTGAGACAGGTTACTGTCCGACATCAAGAGCAGACTTATAACACACAGGTTTGTAATTATATCCTTGTGGGGACTCTCCATTCATTTCTATGGGGAAAATTCTGACATGACGACCATTAACCCCTACCCAGGCCTAACCAGAACCATTTTTAGTTTTTTAAATTGCATTCACAGATCTTTGTGGGGACCTGAAAAGTGGTCCCCACAGTGTCACAATAACAGGCATTTTATTAAACTGTGGGTAAGATTTGGTCCCCACAATGTAATAAAACAATACACACACACACACACACACACACACACGCAAAATGAAGCAAACACACACACACAGAACACCACACAGAAATGCTCAAACTACACATACACAAATACACAAGACACACTGACACACTGACACACACACGTACCCTGGCAGGACGGGGCCCTCTGGCCGTCAGGCTCAGCACTTCGTCCCGAAAGTCCGGCATGGCGGCAGAACGGCACAAATGCTGGGGGCCTCCACCCCGACAAAAGGTCAGGCTATATCCGTACTAGAGGGTCAGCCTTGGCTGGGAAGGAGGAGGGGGACACATTAAATAAAAGGGGGCCAACTGGCCCCAAACAAAAGGAGGAAATTTTCCTACAGCCCCTGGTGTTGCGTCTGTTTGCTGGTCCCAGACAGATGGTTACTGTTAAAGGCAGAAGTTTCCGTGGTGATGCTGGGGGAAAGCGAGGTGGGCGGGGGCTGCTGTGGGTGGAGCCAGTGAGCTGACTGGCCAATGGCCATGAGAGGCTACAGCCAGAGAGGAGGGGCTCTGCAACTTAACTTGGATGGCTGACAGTGGAGCAGGCTGGGGGCTAAAAATGAGCTTTTATTTATAGAAAAGGACACAGGGGCCGCTGGCTGGGGGCCACACACACGGCTGCTCTTTTCTCTTACGGAATTTGGCCCTCGGTTCCATGGCGGCGGTAACGGCGCGGTCTCCCGCGAGCCGGGGAGCGCACGCGAGCAGGCGGGCTCAGGTTACCTCCGTCATAATCATGCTGAACGCGAAGCGCTACACCCTTAAAAAGCCAGTCTGCACCGCCAAACGGAGCGCTACAGCATCTCCCTAGAGGAGCAGATCTTCCCACCCTTCTAATCTCATGCGACAGAGAAGTTGGCGGGTCCTTCTGGAAGATGACAGTGAGGGTATAAATGTCAGCCAACAGCATGCTGCGAGTGGGACTGCGGAGGTCCATCACACAGGACCAGACTGACTCAGGGGCGCTAGAGACCCAAGAATCAGAGCAATAAACCTCTATCGACTTGGCCAGTATCAATCCAACTCCCAGCATAAGCAGTTGAATGATATTTGTTTTGAACCCATACTCATCGTAAAGATAAGAATCAAAACATCAGCGGTTGGAGGCCCCGAGCGACCCGACCACAGCCCAGCAGGTCGTAGGCGCACGGGACCTGAACTCTCTCTGACGTTTTGCCGGTTTGCAGGAAGTGGTTAGTGGCGCGAAAGGATGGTGAAGGCAGACCCGAAATGCGAGCGCCACAGGATGGCGCTGGTCGGAAGCGGCGCATGCAGGCCTGTTTAGAACAGAGGTTAGGAACAAAAGCCCATCTGGCCTGAGACAGGAAACAGTGCCTGACCAGCTGTTGAGCTGAGCTACTCTTGTCTCAATCTGTGCCGGCGGTATGCTGGTTGTCTGAATGGGCCAATGCGCGTACATGCGGTTATGCACCTGGGCGTCTCAGCCCGTTAAGGCTGCTCATTCTCTGATGTCACTAACGTCAGTGTTGCTGACTGTCTGATACCACGAGCCGTGATCCACAGCGATCACCCTGCCCACTGTCAAAAATCACTGTAATAAACCACGAGCGCATGTTTAAGAAGTGATCCACCCTGACCACCGTAGAGTGCAGTGACCGACAGCAGGAGCTGGCCGCAGTGCCCCAGTGGCCCAGTCCTGTCCCCTCCAAAGGGACATCCCTGACAGCTACAGCCAATCACGGTGGGCGAATTGTTCTGTGCAGAGGCGAGATCCGTGGTCCTCAGCACACATGTGAGAGTGAGTGCTGCCTGTGAAGAGCGAGGGAATGACAGGAACAGGCATCGCATTGATTTAATCAGTAAATTAACAGACAAAATCACCTTCAATCTGGCAGCAGGCACCAACTACCAGCAGCCAACCCAAGTGTATAAACAAACCCCAGTTGAACTTCCCAATGCGAAACGCAAGGAAATATCGCCTGACATTTCCATTATTCCTCCAAGATTTGCAATTTTCCCACAATTCTCCGCAATCAGCAAGCACACATCCTCACGCTGGCTTAGAAAACACTAAATAAGAACACACCCATTCAGGAGACGGTCCCATGTTCAATCCACAACTCTGGACAACGGAGAGCGACGGTGGCCCTGGGTAGTAGCGATACACAGCTTTGATCCTCCATCCAGGGTATTTGATCTTCGCATCTGACTGAGGTCTTTCCTGCTCCGGCGATAGAGGTGTCAGAGGATTCCAAGCCAGCACCTTCAAGGGTCCCTTGTGTCATCGAACAGCTGTTCCCTTACGTCTCCAGACAGACACAGTTTACGCTCTCATTGATCTGTGAAAGTTACAGGACGGATTGCAAGGGGCCAACCCATCTGGGGGTGAAGTACACACAGATCTCACCCAACCCTCAAATATTCGAAACCTATCCTCTGGTTCCGATTAGATCAGTCAGACATTCGATTTTGCCCCCAAGGCACAGCACTCTGCCACAGAGGGGATTGAATGCTCACAGATCTGTGAGCAGAAGCCACAAGCTGAGCTATAAACCCAGCTTGGCTATTCAAGTACACATGGTCTGTCGTTATTGGCGCCCAGTAACGGTCACATTGTTTGTTTTATTGACGCTTAGCCCCCTGGCACAGTGCCAGGTAGCCCACAGTAGGAGAAGCACAACAGCCTTCAGCTTCCAGGTCCTAAAGGATGCCCTGTTCCGTAGAATTCAGACTGCCATTTTCAAAAGAGACTCTCCTGGGCTGGGCCTCGATACAACACAATTGTTTGCAGGCTGCACTTTCTTTGCAATTCAGTTCACCTTCATAAGCACCAACGTCAAAGGGCACACGTGACCTTGGGAGGCATGTTGGCTTTATGTAGACATCAAGTTGCAGTGTCAAGGGAAATTCAACCACAGCTGTTTGGCACAACAGTACAATGTTCAGGTTACAAGTCATTACCACAACGACAACAACAACAACATCGACATCATCAAGCAGTTTTTCAGTACTCAGAACAACCTTCTCTGAAGCAATACTTGGCTGAGGTCCCCGAAGAACCAGAGTTCATTGGTCAGTAGGTGACCATGTAAGCTTTCGCCTTTGAGCTCCAGTCCAGCCTGAATCTTTGTGAAAATACGACTTTGGCTGGGTGGCTTTCCGGAACAATGCAGGCTTAATTCGGTTACAACGGCCAAACACTAGAGATGGCAATTCCCCACAACATCATTTCCTCTTCTGACATCACAATGGGCGATTAGGTTTTCGAATGGTTAGGATTTCAAATCCAGGTCACCTCCCCCCCGCCAGGACGTGACTGCTGGGTTGGTGTACATGGAAGTTTGCGTACTATAACCAGACCCCCCTGTCTGAAACGGTACACCAGCTTTGTGACAAGCCACACTGTCCACAGACCCATGAAGACCTCACAAACTACTAGGAATTTGTGAATAGACAGAAGCTGGAGTTTGCTGCGCCAGATAAGAGACGAGAGGCTCTGCTACAAAGCCTGCTGCTGGTCCTCCTCCATGGCCGCATGTGGGTTGTTTGGGGCTGAAGGCCAAATCAGGACTTGACTGACAGGTTCCTGCAGGAGGAAACATGCACGGCCTCAAACGCAACACAGGAAGAGGCAAATTGATACAAACCTTCACGTGTACATGGAGGGAAACATACACAGACTGCCGCACAAGAAGAGGAGGACATCCAGAAGAGAAACTCAACACGTATCTACCTCCTAGTGTTGTGGAGATAATACAAGGAGCCTCTGCAGGAACATAACGCAAATCCTACCCGTTACCCGACAGAAACACAGCACCAGGCCTACCAATCACAAGGGGTCGCATCACATAGAACGTGCGGATCTTAAAGGGGACAAGCTCCAGACCTCTGGTGGAATGGTGCCATTATTTCAGATGTTCAGGAAGAGATAAGCTGCTCTCTTAAGTACATGACTGCAACGTGGGCGGAAATATCCCCCTGGGGAAAGCAGAGGTGCACAAAGATGTAGAAAACACAGACACACCTTTTCTTCAGGCCGGCAGGTCAGGCAGTATGGAATAACACCATAACAAAAAACACAGTGTTGGTTACCCCCACACACCACGGCCAGTCACTTCGACCGACGGAAACCAGACCATCGCGAGGCTTTCTGATGCCAGTCCTCCATCTTATGGAGCTTGGTGACTGCGGGTGGCGGTCTTCACCTACTGGGATGGGAACCGCGAGAACCTGCATCAAAGACCTGAAGATGAACATCCAGGACGTTATCAGAAATCTCCAGGATGTGTGCGTGGGGGTAGTGAGGTCCATCTAGCTGAGCCATACACCCACTGAGCTGGATCCGGGGTGGGGGGGAAGGGGTTGGTCCGCTCATCGGCTATGTGCTTATGAGTGACAGAGAAGCAGAATGTGTGGGGGTGTGGCCACTGTCTGCCCCAGCACCCAGAAACCCACTGCCTTTGTACTGAGCAGCCAGACAGCAGACAATGCCAGTTTCCTGCATTCTGATTATCCAGCTACTGTTAAAGTGCCCGGGGGAGAGGAGGTGGGGGGGGGGGGGCTGCTCTCAGACTGTCCACAGTGGGGATTAAGTACCGCTCCTCAGAATGACCAACCTGCGGAGGTTTGGTGAAGCTTTCTGTACCATCCTCTGTCACAGTCATCATCAGTGTTATCTGGGTGACAAGGGTCTGGTGTGCAGGAGGCAGACGGGATGGCGAGCTGCCCTACAGCTGCCCACTGACGGCTCAGATGGGGGGGGGGGGAGCAAGGGGTTTAATTGTCATCTCGTGTGTGGGGGGAGGGGGTGATTGTGCAGTCTTTTCCAATTGAGAGAAGCATGAATTCCTGCACCTTCTGTGTGACAGGAGAAGCGTTTTACACTTTTCTTTTAATGTGAGAAGTGTCACCCGCAAAACGTGTTGCTTGTGGCAGGTATTAAACACCACTCATCCAACGCTTTTCGATGGACTCGCTCGTGTCAATAAAACCGGAATCAATCCGTTTTCCGAGTTATAATGGAGGAACATCGTGGGGGTTAGGAAAGAATGCAGAGAAAAGCTGGGGGAGTCTGGGAAGGGAAACACGTGACTGGAAAAAATAAATAAAAATCTGAACAAAAGAAAATACAGAAGTAAGAGAAAAAAGTGTCCATGGAAAGAGACGGCGAGCGAGTGAGTCTGAAAGAGAGAGGGAGGGAGAGAAGAGGAACTGGAAACATCAGATCAAAAAAGCTTTGTCGTGCCCCTATGACCGTAGCGTCTGGTTACGGCGACGCGATGCTCTCTGGAAGCCAGCCAGCGCAAATAAAAAATCTGAGGGCTGGAGCGGTGTGGGGGGGCATCAGTGTCAGTTTGGAGGGGGGGGGGCTGCTGCCATACAAGGCCTGTACAGGGCTCGTGTTAGGAGCCAGATTCCTGACTAAATTCAGAAGCCGGACACCCGGAACACGGAGGTCATTTACAGCCCCGCTGCATGGACGCGTGCGCTGGGTGATGCGCCACTCCCCGCGAAGGCTGGGGATGGAGCTGAAGGCCCCCCTGACCCACGTTTCTAAAGCGCTAAGCGTTTTCAGATTAACGGCAGCACTTCTTCTTTAGCAGCCCGTGTCTAAACGTGACCCCCGGGGAGAATTAGAGACGCGCGCGCACTGCCCTCACTGGAGTGACCGACACTCAAGTTGCATTCCTCCGGACTCCCAGCCCTCCAAGCAGCAAAAGTGCTTCTGATGCTCACAGTTCCGGGAACGGCATCGCCGCTCGCGAGCCTGGCATAGTGACACAGGAGCCGGAGCCTGAAGGCTGAGGCCTGACCAGCAGCACCGAGCGGCTGCCCAAACAGCCGTGCCATCCAGCTGCCATGCCCTCTGGCCTTTTCAAACCGCAGGTTCCCATTCAAATCGCTTAAGTCCTCAGCCGATCTAATTACGAAGCCGGCTGGATTAATTTACCTCATAAAGATACCTGGCACGGAAGCCTCAAATGTCTTCATCCTAATTAAGAAACTCAGGTCCTAACCCACCCCCTCGGAGAGGTGGGTAGCTACAACTTCACTGCTGTCAAAGATCTGTCAATGAAAAGTGAATTTCGAATTTAAAATGCAAGTTAATCACAACAAAAATGACCGTGTTTTTATGAAACACCTACAAAGCTGTTGCAGAAACCCGACATTTCTCCAGCACACGGGGCAGCACAAAGCACAAAGGAGGTTTCGGGGAGCAGGACGACCCACGGATCAACTGCAGCACCCCCCCATGGCAAGAAACCAGGTGTTCCTGAACTCCACAGCCTGCCCCATGTATCTCTGCTTTCCTCCCCTCCTGCACTCCTCATTGGCTAAACCTGCAGCCATCCCCACTTGCCCCTCTCTCCCTATTGGCTGAGCTCAGAGCCTCCCTACCAGCTCAGTCCCTCATTGGTCAACCGGGCCTGCCCACCTGCTTCTCTATCAACACCCACTGGCTGACAGCCTCCCAGCTGTTAACGTTTAAATATAAAAAGTGTGTTCAGCACAGCCTGCTTCAGCACAGTCGCACACCTATGACATTAACGACCAAACTAAATCTGCCTTTTTTTCCTACAGCAGTAAATCACAGATCCTCATTGACAACAAGCTCCCGGAACTGAAACTGCACAGTTTACAATAAAATATAAAAGGGCAAAAACACTAAACCCTGTATTTCACAAATGTTAATCGCAGACACACCTACGACATTCGTAGAATTTTCTCGTGGGACAGAAACTTGTAGGACAGTTGAGAACCATTTCAGCTGGGGGAGTCAGGTTGTGCAACCATGAGTGATTAAACACAAACAGTATCCCCTGTTTTAGGATGTCAAAGAGATGATTGACCTCAAGGACGACTCTGTCCCCAGAATGCACCTGGGCAAGTCTGTCATCCTAGGAGTGCACAATCACGAAAGAAAACGTGGCGAGTGATTTTCTATGAACCGCCGACAACTTTGCCTGTTCAGCAGAACAACAGAAGCTGCTTGCAAGCTTGTATCGGGTTGTGGAAACTACTTCTCAGCCCGTTTTCCATCGGACCCAGTGATTACGAAGGAAACTCAGCTCTTGGCGTTTTACAAAACATGTTTCCTCTTTCCTCTGAAGGCACGCGCATAATGTATTTTAGGGTGATGATCTTACACGATTCTTCTCCAGCTGGTGTATGTGCACATGAGGGAGATTCAGAAAAAGCGAGAGAGATCGAGACACGCACACAAGTGGTTGCTATGGCAACCCTAGGCAAAGAGGGAGCGAAACATCTCCTCTACTGGGGAGAGGGTCCTCCCCACTCCTCTGCCAGCCGTGGGGTCGCCCTGTCCCCCGCATGTCTGACTGACATGTTGTAGATGTGCACTGTTGTGCTTTGTGGAAAAATGCAAACCTTATTGTTTCGAGTTGCTTCAAATCAGGACAAAGCCGTATGTTTTAATTGTTTTATTTAATTGATTTAACAGTATGAGAACAAATGACCTGGGGATCGCAAATAGCAAGCTGACTTTTTTTCCCTACCGATTTTAAGAAGCCCTGAAGAGGGGGGTGGGGGACCACAGAAGGATTAATTAGACAAAGTGCCTTAGCGTGACTTCCAGAGAACTGGAACCTGAACAAAAACATCCTGCAGAATCCGGCCTGCGGAACAAGGGTGTGTGTGGGAAGCCAACAAAGCTGCCAGTCCAGCAGCACCTGCCCGTGGGAGGCTGTGGCGGCCCTAGGACTCCCTGCACATTGTTCAGTCAAACGGTTCAATGCCCGTCCGGACCCAAAGCCCCGTGGATTAGAGAGGCCTTCACACAGAATGCACGGGGATCAAAGTTTATTCACCCTGTTCTGGCGTTACGGAGTTTGACGTGGGTTTGGAACCCTTAAATGCACACACAAACTGCTCACCTAATTAATTACTCCTCGTTCAGTTCATCTCCGGAGCCACCTGTTACCTGATCCTGCTCCTGAGGCATCCCCCGGAGGCCAACACTCAACCGGACTGTCAGGCCAGGGTCAGGCCACACAGGTAGTCCCAGAGGCTCCCAGTACACAGGAGAACCACACACAGTCATTAGCACGAGCCACGTGTGAGCCCAAGATGGCCTCTGGACCCGTACCTCAAGAACAAATAAAAAAGCACGGCATGCAAAATTATAATTTAATCATTCATCAATCTACTCACTGGAAATGTGTCGTTCTATTAAAGCTGCGTTCTACACAAGTGTGCAATCTTTGTGTATACACACAGGGCAACAGACTGTGTACCCTGAGGCCGCACAGTGTGGATGTATCAATGTGAGAAGCGGGTATAAAGGTATAAACACACACACACACACACACACACACACACACCCTGGCAGCACAGAAGGGAAGCTGAGCATGAAAGGCGTTGCCCAGCAAGCTTGCAGCATGAGCCTGAAAGCTGACCCCCTCCCCCCTGCTCCTGATGCGACGCTGACATCCTTCCACGCTTCACTGAGGAGCGTCAATCACACTTTTAACTCAGAGCCCCCAGAATCGGCACAATGGCTCGATACCACCTGTGATTCACTGCTTTCTGGTAAACCCCCCCCCCCATGCAAATTTAGTTTCAAATCTTCAAAGTAAAATAGTCATAAGTTACTCCTCTTCCTCCTCCTCCTCTCCTACTCCCAGCACAACATGCCAGAGCCCCCGGGGGGGGGGGGGTGGCCTATCTTTTAAAAAGCGCTCCCCAGGGCACTGTCCTCACGTGAACTCTCCCAGCATCAGCAGGGCAGTGGGGGTGACCATCTTCCATTCGCTCATCTTCTCCTGGGGCAGAAACAGTCTGGGATCTTATGTACCCACCCAAGGTTACCAAAAAACAAACCCTTCATGCCCAACAACACACGACCTCTTAACCTATACCAACCAAGTTTGGCATTTCGGTGAATCCAGGGAAAACGTGGCTGTCTGGGAATTCTTCACCTTATTTGGCGGCTTGCTGGCTATGAGGGTGGCCAGTTTGAGACACACCGCCAGTTTCCGTGCTCGAATCTCTCTGTGTGCAGTCGGTTTGTCCTCCCCACCTTCTGTCTAGGTCGGTCCACATTCCTCCAGCAACCCACAGCCATGCAATTAGACAAACATTTCTCTAAATAGCCAGTAATGTATGATAGTTTGTGTGTATGCAAACATGCTCATATCCTGTTGGTGAATCGCTTCCAGTCCAGGGTGCATCCCAGGGTTGCTGTCTGGAATAGGCTCCAGGTCCTCCTGACCATTACCAGAGTAAGTAGTTCGAATTCTTAGAAGAATTCTTCTAGAGGTAATCAAAACTGCTAGCAATTTTACGGGGGTCATACATTTTTCCTAGTGTACTTGAGTACCTGAATCATAGCTGTTCAGGCCACCAAAGTCACATCTGCTTCTAATAAGCGCTCAAAAACTCACTCTGTGTAACAGACCTCCGGACAGGACCGTCACCCATGCAAATGTACTGTTAATAAGCACGTGTCTGCTTCTCACGGTGTGGATTTGCATGTTACGTAACTGTGCATCTCATGGACACGTTGAGCTCATCTTCCGAACCGGACCGCTCCGCGACCCGACTCCGCCTCTGCCGTGCGTCACCTAGCCCCGTCCGTACATGCACGCCCACCCAGGGTCCCACTCCGCCCCCTCTGCTAGGACCGACACCTTATCTCAGCGACGCGTGAGAGCCACTGATCTATATTTACCAAAGGGGATGCCCATAAATCATTAACTGAGGCAATGAATAAAAATGCAAACACGGGAGATGGTCCAAAAACCCACCGTTCTCAACATCCGAGTCCACACTGAACTGCAGAAATGTATGGTATAGTAGGATGTAACATGTGCCATCGGAATCTAAACGCTTTCAGCTTAGAACACGGTATGCTATAGTATGCCAGAATATGTAGCAAAAAGTTTATGCTTCTTACCGAGGATATAAAGATTATTAGATTTCTTTTGGGTTAAAAAAAGAGCTTCGTTCATCGTAGCATACAAGAGGAAGAGAGATCAAAGTCACGCTTGCGATAATAACGGTTAAGTCAAAAGGAGGAAGACTTCGTGGGGCGCCCCTGTGCTGTAATTTCGCGAACCAGAAAAGTTTATATAAGAAAAAAATCGTACTTTGTAGCGAAAGTCGTGAATGATTGAGTCACAGGGCGACCAGTAGCACCTGCCAAACCTGCACATAAACGCGCGCAGCGTGCTGATACCAGGCACAACCTCCAAAAGGATTCCATCAAAATTAAAATGGAAACCTAAAATGCTGTGGAAGGTACAGCATACTCCGACTCTGATGGAGCCGTGGTACTTCGGCGCTCCTTCACGCGTGGTGCCCCACTAAAATCCAGCCGCCACCGGCAACCTTACAGTTTGCAAAAGCGGCTTCCCATGCGGTCAGACTGCAGCCGATCCGGGTATACTTCGTGAGTTACACTTCTCTTACCACCATCGCTAGGCGTGGGGGGGTGAACATGTCTCATCCACATTTTCATCTTCTCGGTACCCTCGCCATGCTGTAACTGAACCCCATGCTGATCAAACTTCAGACCCAGAACGAACAGCGAGATGGGAGAAAAGTTAGCGGTGGGTTTGATACGTAGTGATGGGCATCCCACATGGTTGGGGTATCCACAGCCGGGATAGCCCCCCACCCAGCCGCTGGAGCGTAGCTAAACACCAGCACGCAGCGCCGCGCTTCCTCACGGCGCACCACCATGTTAGCTGTGGTCAGCCTGCCTTCCTCTGTTCCGCTTACCGACACGACACTGGGAGCCTACCGGCCACCCGAACCCCCACATGGCTCCCCTCTTCCTTCCCTCTTTCTTTCTTTCTATTCTCTACAAAAGGCGAAGCTAACCAGCCATCTGCCGCTACTGACTAAGTGTAAAGATTTACCCAAGGCGTAATAAAGTTTCCACTTTACCGAGGTCAGGAGGGGACTCATCTGCTCGGTGTTCTCCTCCTCCATGTCCTTCGGCTTCGCTCTCTTCGGCCACCCTGACTCACACTGATCGGAGTATGGTTTTAGTAATAAAGCCACGCGTAAGTGTCACTGCTGATGCGAGAGACGGGCATTTTCATATAGATTAACAAAAAAAAGGGGCGAAGAAGCAGGGCTCCGTCCCTTTCGGAGAGACGCCGCTTTCCACCAATAGCGTCGGAGGGCGTGGCTTTATGCAAAAAGGGGCGGAGTTCCCTAACAAAGACGCGCAAAGCTTATCGTTCGGACCCTTTCTGCCCGTGGATCGATGCTTAGATCGGTACGAATACCACAGAAAAAATGTAAAGTGTCATGATTTAGCACGAGTTGCATGAACACTTCAGCCATAGGCCACCTGTGGAATTATACTGAGTAAATTTAAAGACATTTCTGCTCGCATGGTGTAAATGAAAATGAAACTAAATTAGATATATTACATTAAAACACACAACCGCACACATTCTGTTTACCAAAAAGACATATATTTCTTTATCAAGCTTACCCCTTGCCGTGCTATAATAATCCATACTGCCTTAACATTAATAAATAATTCATAAACCACATAATTTCTTGTCGATTTCTTGAAACTTTGAGCGTCTTTCTTGTTAACATGTCACTAATTATTTGAATTTTAAATTTTACATGTTCCTTCTGATAATGGCGTCAGCGAACTCAACAAATATGCAAAATTTATAAAATGTTAGCCTACTTGAAGATCTAAACGTAAGTCAACGAAGTATGAGAGGTCTACTTGTTTCAGGGGTACAGAGTCGGGCCATTTCATCAGAAAGTGGTCTACGCGTGCCTCCTGTGGTGTAGGCTACTGTGTTTGCAGAGACACCAATCCATCACAACGGGTTGCCAGTGGGGAGTTTGTCCAAATCGGGAAGTCGTCTGGGGGGTGGGGGGTGAGATGACAAACATAGTCTTTGCGATACACAGTGGGGTGTCTGAAGGACGCGGGGAACTGTGTAGCCAGCATGCGGCGCAAGTTTTTTTCAGTGTCAATAAGTGTTACCCGGAGGCAATTTGCTGCGGAAGAATTTCAGATAAGACACACAGTTAAACCCACAATACGCCACCAATTAATATTTCTTTCTGAAGTACTATTATTAAAACCTAGTTTTACTTTTGGATAACGTGTGTTTGAAAAGTGGGTGCTTTCGTGTGGCATGGTCGCCGTTAGTACTTTTTCTACCCAGTGTTACGCTTGTGCGCAGTCGTACTTGGCCGGGCTGCGGTCCCTCTAAGAAGCTTACAGAGATTATCTGATTTGTTTGCGTTTAGAAATCAGCAATGATGTTTGTTTCGGTTTTAAATAGGCCTAATCCAATAGATTAATCCAATATTCCACGTACCTATTTTTCCAAAACTGACAAACATCTGAAATCTGTTAAAAATGCAGGTATTCATAATTTCTTCTAAATTAACGTTTTCTGGAGTATTTGCACATGGAAACCAGTCTCGAAGTCCATTGCTGCTGGGTTAGTGAACTATAAAAGCAGCATTTAATTAAACTTTTATTTATTTTAACAATGTGGGAAAAGGTAGCCAGTTGAAAGCACAGATCAGTCCAGTTGGGGAAAAAAGTGGAATAATAGAAATCTTTTTAATACATGCATAAGTTGCAGGTTTAAATACCATGATGCCCCACGGTATTTTACCACTGAATTAAACCTATTTAACACGGTATAGAGATTGCGCAATTTGTTTTTCAATTCAATACATAACTCTCAGTTCGACAATACATTCTGTTTGTGCTGATGATTCGATCGGAAGCAGAACCATAACTGATATTTGAGCACTTAGACATATTTTCAAAATGTAATGTAACTCAGAATGGTCGGTCAGTAACTTGAAGGTGAACATTAGACCAAAATTTTCTCACCTGTCACAGCTGGATAATTAGGCTAATATTTGCTACAGTCGATTTCACTAAGTATCAAAATGTAGACGTTGCGTCAGTAGAATGCAAATCATTTATTAAAGTTCATTATGCAGAAGACCTGTTACAACTATATTAATAGAAGCCACGATGTAACTAAGACGGTTGCACGATCTGTCAATATATGTTTTTAAAAAGGTGATAAAATTTAGGCTTTCGTACACGAGGAGGTGTCACTTTTATGGGCTGTTTCCTCCATTTGACATATTCAGACACCGCGGGAATGCACGGAAGCCAACGTGTCAAAGTACAATAAACATTTCCTTCCTTTGTTTCAGAGCATAAATAAACCAAGTGTGTTTCAAATCATAAGCGTCACGAATAGTGACACGCTTTGCCTTTTGCTGTTTACCGTCTTCATCGAGGGTGACGTATAGAAGACATTCGACATCAGACACTTGCATCGCGGCTGCAGTGAAAGATGAAGATTTCTTAAAGTAAATTAAATTCGGTTTCCATTGCTGGCAAGTTTCTGGCGAGAAGGTTTGGGGGACGTTTTCATACTTAAATTTCAAAAGAAACATCATCGTCCTCTTATTGCACCGTGCATCGCTGCTGTGAAATAGCAGCATGTCAAGACTGTACACTATAGTGCGGGGAAATACCAGCTCATGAAAATGGGCCTTCATAGCAGCTATGGGTTCAGCATTTTATCGAAATGCACTGAAAATGTACCTACCTCGTTCTTCTACTCTCCCTTATAGATTTAAATCGCGGTTTCAATCTTTTTGTCTTCACTTTGGTTTCCAAATATACCCTTAGGGTAAAATTAACTACATCGTCAGGGTTTAGGGATGTGCAGCGACTTTTGGGGGGACAGGTGCTCAAAGGTTAAGAAAGGGACACACCACATTTAAAGTTCACGCGCAAGTTCACGTTACATATAGTGCGGGCACAACTGGCTGGCCGTCAAACGCCTGCACGTGCCTTACAGGGCTTGACGTAACTGGTATACAAGTAGTACATGTATCCTCGGTAAGAAGCATCAAATGCGCGATAATTTCTTGTCATAGCAGCACAAATGTGCATAAAATAAATACGTATCGTTGCTGTTATGTCAAGAAATTATGGACCATTATAACTTTATACTGCGAATCAATGCGTATATGGAGGACTGGCGTTCTTCAGCTAGCAATATAACCATCTTTTACCCGTATATATATTCATAGGAACAATTTATTTTATTCACTATAGGCATTTGAAATTCTGGGATTGTAGAAATGTGGTTATATAAAAGACTATAAACCAAAACCTAAAAGATCTTCACCAACCACCTACTAAGTTTATTTTTCTGCAACCATCTACAAATTTGTAATCTGCTACTTATACGCTTTTAAATATTTATTAAATGGATTTGCTTTTATAGTTTCATTAGCAAAAACGCCACAAAGAATGGACGATGAGATGATGATTATGGTCTTTATATCCAGAAAGGAGTCCTTTTCACTCAATGAGTTTACAAATGCAGGTCAGTAGCTGTGTTGCGTATATACGTCCTCTGCTTCCATCTTGTGGCCACACTTGGAAACACAGGCTCGTCAGTAAAGAGAAAGGAGGTCCCACACTGTGAAGAGAGTACGGAAGAAGCAAGTCTGTGTGTCCGGAGCGGCTGTGCATTTATCAGTGGGCTAGAATAATAATGATGATTAAAAATAACTTGAGCAAATGTAATGGTTGCTATATAACCAGAAATCCACCTATCCATCTATCAATCTGCCATAACAATTTATCCAGTACAGAATTGCGACAAGGTAGGAAGCCTAGGATGTCAAATGCGCAAATTTAAAAAGTCGTGGTAATGTCAGGGCCATGTGTAATTTTATGCAGAGGTGCACAGTCACCGGTGAGAGTGAAAGTGGTGAGATGCCCTGGTAATGCCCTGGGAACAGGGGCGGTCTGCCGGGATGCAAACGGAGGCGACAGCGAACCACGGAAATCCAGATGTTTCGGCTTCATCTTGCCGTGGGACGCCGAGCCCTGCCGAGGTGAACATGCTGTTGGCGCGGCCACCCCCCATCTTGGGAATCTGGATTCCGGGTCAGACGGCAAACAAGCCTGCTAATATAATCTTACCAAATGTATCCGTATTGTTCATCACCATCATCGTCGGAATCTCTTGCTTCTCTAGAACAAGTTATTGGGGGATTAAAAAGTATAATCAATAAGAATAACAGTGTGATATCGCCTGCGAGTTAGACGGTAACGCCATCTAAGTGAATAAAACACTGAATTGCTGATAACGTCGGGCTCTAGAAAACTTATGAAACGTCATTAAAGGCCAAAACGCCGGATCCCTAGTCTTCTTGCCACGCTGTTCTACAGGTCAAACTAACACGTAGAACTAAATTGATTACTTCTCTACCGATTAATGGCCTTCTCTCTCTGAATTATGTTCTTATACATGATTTTATACCTTTAGACAGAGCCAGAAACATATATCTTTTGGTTTGTCACTATGGCATACGGACTTGGATACGCGCATTATTTTCAGAGAACGAGTTAGACACGGATACGTGTTCTTATGAATACTGACAACATTTTCCGCCGCCTTAGATTCAGAAAAAAAGAAAATCAGATATTCATTTTCTGTTCCATAAGTTCGCTTCCAAAGCATCGCCACGTCCAATCTTGTATCTCTTTTCTTTGTAAATGTATTCAAGGGCATCACTGTGGAAATATTATATATATCTTACTCTCCGAATATCATTTGATTATCTCTGATGCAGGTCTAGGCTGTGTATGAAAGGAAGGCAGTTCACCGGAAAAGATCATCCGCCGGAATCATCGTGTTTATATTGGTCTGTCCCTGGCTCTACATCCGTACGGGCAAATACAAAGCCGGCCCCTGAGCCGCATGCATTAATCCCAGGACTAAACTGCAGGATATCTGAGAAATTGTGTCAGCGCCAAGCCGGCCGGCACCGGCCGTCGTGCAGCCTTGGAGGATTCAGCATGCAAACGATGCCTTCCTCTACCATTACGCACGTTTGCTGCCACAAACTCCATTAAAACAACAACAAAAATGATTTAGTATTACTTTCATTGAATAGGAATTATAATACTTTTTTCCGTCGAGAGAGTGATTGAAAGCAGAAGATCATCAAAAAGTCAATCCATCTAATCTTAATCCGCCGAGTTCAATTAACTGAGGTCCCTGATTGCGAGGAAATGATTCGCGGCCTTTCCCTGCTTAATAAAGCAGAATATGAAGGCGCGTATATATGGGTTTCATTACCGACTCGTCCTCTGAGACAGAGGTTTAGGCAAATCTGCGCAAACTCCCGAGCCCTGAGACCTGGCTAGATGACTGATGCCGCCCGCCCCTCAATCCCCCCACACCCCCCCAATCCCCCCCCC